>SKCR01021691.1:0-99360 GCA_019454045.1 Zanthoxylum bungeanum | reverse complement strand
TACTTTGCAGTTGATCCTACAATTTAGCGGTCAAACAGTAACCCCCCACGATCTGGCAAGTTATTAAAGCGCACAACTCAGCAGTTAAATGCACGATCCAGCAGTTACACACAAGTATGAAACGTGAGAGTCCTTGAACCAAGGAAAGCAAAACCGCCCGAGCGGTTGACAAGACTCTTCATTATAAAAGGTTCAGGCATGGAAGAAGGAAGAGGTAAAAACAAAAAATGAAGACTCATAAAGAGCAAGTAGTTTAATTTCCTACCTTTATAATATGTAGAATTATAATTTGTGTGCTTGTACCCATTGGAGGTATTTTCGCAGAATCAAACACCCCTTACTGAGACTTTATTTCGAGAGGTTTAAACCTTACACGCGTATTGACTAAAAAATTGTACAAACACTTATATTATAAAATCACGCCCCTTCAGTATTGATCGATTCCTGACAATAAGGAATTTCAAACAAATAACAAATTTAGGAGGCCGTGGTGTGATAGAATCCTGTTGTCGTCCGAATTTTGCAAGATCATAAATAGCCTTTACCTATTTAAGTTCCACCATACAGAGCAAATTAGACACTTTTCGCTTTCGTCCTTGTTATATAACCGCTCTTCACAAAACCCTAGCCATCTCTCAGTCTTCTCATTTATTATGGCACCGAAGAAGCCAAACCCAATGGAAGAACCACCGGCGGCTTCTTCTTCAGATTCAGAAGAAGACAGTTCTTCAGAATATGTAACGTCATCCGACGACGACGGAGAAGAAGACACCCAAGAAGAGCTGGTAAAGCCGTCGTCTCCCCCGCCGCAACAAACCCAGAAACAATTGGCGGTTAAAAAGCCTGAAACTACCCCTCAGGCCAAGTCCACCACCTCTGAAGATTCCGAGTCGGATTCAGATTCCGAGTCCGAACCCGATGCTACTCCTAAGCCGATAGCCATCAAGCCGATGGACGAAACCCCGAAAGCGACAAAGCCCAGGTCGAAATCGGTGTCGAAACGCCCGAATGAGACAGAGGAGGCTCCGAAAGACTCGAAACGACTTAAAAAGAAGGATCCGGCGGCTGATCCGGAAGAGGAGGAACAGAAAAAGCCCGGGGAGGATACAAAGAAGCAGCTTTTTCAACGGCTTTGGAGCGAGGATGACGAAATTGCTATATTGGAGGGAATGATTGAGTATTCTGCAAAAAAGGGCCATGATTGGAATCAAGATACGCAAGCTCTTTATGATTATATCAAGAAATTCCTTCATTTGGATGTTAGTAAATCTCAAGTGGTGGATAAGATTAGGAGATTGAAGAAAAAGTATGAGAACAATCTTGGAAAAGGTATAAAGAAAGGAGAAGATCGTACTTTTTCGAAGCCACATGAGCAGAAAGCCTACGAGTTGTCTAAAAAGTTATGGGGAAGTGAAAGTACTGGCCGAGTCGCGGAATCGGCTGCTAAGTCTAATGGGAAAGCAAAAAATAATCAGAACCAAAAAGGGAATAATTGGTCATTGGCTGCTTTGAAAGCAGAGTTGATTGATGGGTCAAAAGGAGATATGATGGACGTTGATAATGATAAAGAAGTGTATTCTGTTGTCAAATCTGCAAATTTGAAAGTGAAAGAGGAGAAGGAGAAGGTTTTGTTTGATAAGAGTCTTGGTGTGGCTGGTCTAGAAGAGTTTGTCGTCAATGATGGATTGGACATCATTGGAGGAGTGAAAAAGGCGGAGTTTGAGGAAAGGTGGAAGAAGTTGCGAGTTGCTCAATTGAAGTTGTTCATTCAGCGGAATGAGTTGATAAATGAGCAGGCAAAGTTGATTTTGGATGTGATGAAGTCGTCCAGTGATTAAGGTGCTGGTTGATTGTGTTATGGTTCTTGCAGTTGTTGGTTTGAGCATAACAATTAAGTTATTAGTTCTTTCTGTGTGTTTATTATTTGTTTATTATGGGGTTTTATGGAATCAATGATCATATCATTGTCTTGGATGGATTTTAGTTTAATCTTCCCATAGCCAGATAAATATTTTGTGCTCATTTTAGTTTAATTATCTGGCACTGACCTCTAAATTGTTCTTTCTTCGAAGTTATGTCGGTTCTTAGCAAATACTATTATGTTATTGCTTATATTTGTAGGTATGGTTTCAATCTCTGTGTTGTTTGCTTAATTTGTAGTTGTGGTTTCCATCTTTGCGATGTGGATGTTGAATCTGAATACTGCTGGTATCATGTTTTGATGAGTTGATGCATCATCTATTTTTTTCTTTTTCCTTTCCTTTTTAACCAATTCATTGTACTTAATAGTTGCCGAAGTTGGTGTTAGATATTTGATTTTTGCATCAATGCATTATTAAACCTTTTCCGTGAAAAAGTTTTCCTTGCCCCCTCCCTTATTTGTCATTGCTATTCACCCTTTGCCGTGAGACAATAATTTTTTTTTAACTTTTGTGTAATTGGTTTATTTGATGCAGTTATCTTGTTTATCATGTTGATTGAAAATGGCTTATTGTATAAAAGAAATATATCTTTTCGGATGATCGGATCATTAAGATAATTTTGCAAAATTGGAAAAGAGGTTTTTAAATTACTATAAGTATGTTTAGTTTTCTAGTAACTCATTAACCATATCTGGTGAGTGTCTTTGCTACCTCTCAGATGGTTAGTGGTTTTCAAATGCTGCAGTAGGAGGAAGAGCTTAAGTGCTCGTACCATATTGTTCTTTATGACTATGAGGTCCTTTCTTAACACTCATGTTCATCCTTGGTGTCAATATAAAGTCTTTGCCTTGTTACATGTGTGATATGCATACCTGCTTAAGATAATTGTGAGTTAGACATGAGTTGTACCAAAAGGTTTACTAATTTAACATCTTTGAGGTAGGAGAGGTTTGAAATAAAATAAATAGGTAAATAGAGAAATTATCTCATATATTCTTTTTCCATGATAGCAACCTCTTCCCAGTTTTCTGTTCTCACAAGTCCTAACTCTTAATGTGTCGTCAGTTTTTCTCAAATGTTGCCTGTAAGCTGTAACTGAAGGGTACTTGCCATGCATGTAATGCTTAATTTGGAAATTAATTAGCTCATATTTGAACCAAAAAATTACTTATTAAAGCCTGTGATAGTTAATTTTCGGTTATGGAATACTGGTTTCCTTCATATACAGATCTTGCAGATTCCTTCGTTGAAGTTAAAACTATTGCATTTTGGGATGCAGTTCGTGATCTGTTTTGGAAGGATAGGGGGAGGGTGGGGATTGTTACACGTTAGGGGAGCATGGGCCTCTAATTTATACCATACCAGTTTTCTTCATATATAGGTATCTTTTGATTATTTCTTTGAAGTTAAAACTATTTCATATTGTGATGCAGTTGGTGATCTGTTTAGAAAGGATAGGGGGAGGGTGGGAATTGTTGCACATTAGGGGAGCATGGGGCTCTAATTTTTTTATTTTTTTTATTTTTTTCCAACTTTCAGTTGTGGCTTTAGAAATTGTGCACAGAGACTTGTTAACAATGGATTTGGAAGAGGGCAGTTTAAGTTGGCTATTGTAGATTAAGGAATAGTGTGTTTATAGTTATACAGTAGAGGTTAAGATATATGGGACCTTGGGGTCTGCAACTAAACTTCATTTTATGAGTCAATGATTGCTGGGTTTTCCACAGATGGAAACTTGTGATGGACAATGTTCTCGTTCACATAATTGATATTGCTGATGGTTTCCAAAAGATTGGAATGTTATCTGAACGGACGAGTGTATCAGACACTAGGTTACCTTGGTTAAAGTAGTATCGGATTATTGTTAAAGCATGTTAGACTTAAAATCTTTATTTCTAAAGACTGCAGTTGAGGAGTTTCACCGCCATATGCTCTCCACCAGTCAGCTATAATAAGATTGAATATACAGTTTTAAAATTCATATAATATCTTATAGTTAATAATAACACAAATGATAATTCACATACCAGGACTATGATTGAAGACGGTATGTTAAGCAATACTGAGGCCAAATAATTTGCTTATTTAGAAAGGTATTCGCTTGTATATCTGCCGCATATTGATCTTCAGGATTGGGCAACAATTTAAACAAGCATAAAATAAACCCACGCCTAATCTCCGGATGCTTGGAAGGAGGATTGTCTGCATACTGGATATGAGGATTCAAAAAATAGGCAGATGCATGCAAATGGCGGTGCAACTGAGACTCCTACCTATCATCAATTATTTTCCAAATCTCCTTGTATGCACCGGCCTCATTTCCCAATTTTTTGCTATCTCCTCTTTTGCTCTATCCATGACACCATATATAAATCCCATGCAAGGAATTTTTTCGCCATCTGTCATCCTCAACACATGAACTAGAGGTTTGGTTGTTTTCAATGCATAAGCAACACAAGTCCAAAACCTATCACTAAAAATTATTATTTTTTGCATCTTTCCATTCAGACTTCTTGGAGAAAGTAATGTCATTCCACTATTTTGAAGTAAACATTTGCTCCAAGGCTTGCTTCAAACCATACATACTTTCTAATGTTAAGAATGCAGTTGCAAACCTTGTCGGTGCGGGGCGAACTAAATCCTTCTTTGTGAAACTTCTCATTAAAGCCAACACCGCTCCATGATTATAAATGAAATTACTAACCTGTTAAATGACATTAACAATCATGGATTTATGATGTCAAATAAGAAGATATTTAATAAAATATGTTGAGGTAGCTTTCTAATATTTTTACCTTTTTTGCTTTTAACAAGACATTTTTATGTTGAGGTAGTTTTCCAATATCTTCAAGAATTAAATCAATACAATGCGCCGCACACGGCGTCCACCACAATCGTTTCCTCTTTTCCATTAAAAGTTCACATGCTTTCTTATAGTTTGATGCATTATCTGTAATGACTTGAATCACAATGTCTTCGCCTACTTCTTCAACAACATCATCAAGCATGTTGAATAATAAATTCGCATCCTTCACTATATTACTAACATCCACAGATTTAAGAAAAATTGTTCCAAAAGGATTGTTCACAAGGAAGTTTACCAATTGTCTTCCTCTCATATCCTTCCACCCATCTGACATAATGCTAACCCCTGTTTCGCTCTATGTTTTCTTTACTTCTGTTGGACAATTATGACCGATAGCGTCACTATTTGTACAGATCATTGTGTTGTTGTACAAATTAACTATGTGACAAAGGAGATTGCACTCTTATCATTTGTGATTAGATCACCTAGATGTATAATGATAGGAGGTCCCTATGATTTGTTCTTGGACGGAGAATGATATGAGACAGTATCAGTCCACGAAGGATAAATCATTAAATGTCCCTAGTCAGAGTATTATCGAGATTGGACATCGATAAATACGTAAAAGACTAGTATTACACTTGTGCGCGTTGTGAGGGCACAACGACATAGTTCTCATATATTTGGGTATGGGATACTCATGCAAGTGTAATAGGAGGTTATGTTTTACCGATGGTACGGGAAACAGCTTCGCTCTGGATAGACCCCATCGGAATTCCATTGGTAGTATGACTATGTGTCTATGGAAGTCCGAAATCAGGGTAGGTGTATTTGGTCTTAACCTGAGACTTGCACCGCTAATACTTACGACAATCAATATACTTTGGTTGCGGTCGTCCAGGGCTTTAACAGGTTCTGTGTACGCCTATGCTGGGTATATTGAGAATCATAGTGTGTTGGGTGTGATGTCAAGACGGAAGTGTCACTCCAGTCATATGGAGATGATGGTCACGTAGGATACGGTACTAGTACTCTTAAGTACTGCAGTCATCGGGATAAAATGACAAGGTCATGTTTATCCGATTATAGAGACTAGTCACCAGACATCTGACATGTGCTTCGTACGGGGCAGACACAATTCCTGCCCTAGGCCTAGCACGTGATCATCCGATACTCGACAAAAATACGCAATACCACGTATACTACGCCTGATATAGATCGCTTATTCCTGTAAGCATGTTTCTGGAGAATTGAGTAGGCATGGCGCTTTGCTAGAAGCCAACCTTGTCTTGTGAATCGGTGTAAACGTAGTAGTAGGTACTTACGTGTTCGGATAGTCCGACGACCCGATTTACTGCCAACATATCCGGGGATCTCATGGGTCGCTTCCCGAAGATTCATCGATGACGTATGACTCGCACTTTAATTAATCTCGGATTAATTTAATGAGAGAGAAAATTAATCTGGGATTAATTACGGAGATATTTTATCGGGGATAAAATATCAATTAAAGAGAGAGAACGATTAGTTTGGAATTAATCGATAAATTAATATATTCGATATATTAAACGAAATTGGATTTCGACGCGGAATTAAAATTAGATTTTAATTTGGGCGAACGAGTTAATTTAGAATTAATTCGTTAGCGACATGACTAGTGATTTCGCTAGGCGTAATCGTTTAATTGCGTCGCAACGAAAAATTCGTTAATTTGGAATTAGCGAACCTGAGCCCGGGATTGTTTGCGAGCGCATTCGTATTTCGAATTCGAGTACGGCACGCAAGTCAAATCAAGCGTCAAATCATTAGTCACATCAAACGTCAAATCACATGTCGCTTTGAGTGATGTGACAAGTTGACAATTGATTGATGTGAGTTGATGTGTATTGATTGAAAGCATTTAATGTTTTGCTTTTTGGAAAAAGTTTTTGGTATATATGTTTTATTTGTTTTTGGAAAACAAATTAATAAACCTATTACATTTCTTTTTCCCTCCTCTCTCTCCTGGTTCACGTTTTCACTAATTTTGGAGCCAAAAACTCCTTCTTCTCTCTCGGTCTTGGACCGATTCTTCTTCTCCATTTCTGGTTGAAAAACCGTGACAGTGAGGAAGCAAGATGATGATTTTGTTGCAAGATCTAAGTGCTAGCACACTCTAGGAGGCATACCAAGGTGATAGGGCAGTGAGTTCGTGAGCATGGAAGATTATTACAAAGCTTGGAGCTTCAAAGGACATCCATGGCCGATTCTTTGAGGAGGAAAACCACCCCACTGCCGAGCAGTCCCCACACCGAGCAGCCCACTGCCGAGCTTCATGGAGGAGGGCAGTTCGTTTTGTTCAACACCGCATCTCAACCGATCCTTGTGAGTTTTTTCGCACCTTCTTTGATTGTATTCACATTTTTTTTTCTTGCTTGCAATGAGCTTGGGAAGCTTAGAGTAGACCAACAATGGTATCTTGAGCCTTTGAAAGCATGAAATTGATTTTAGGGTTAAAATTGGGCAAAACGAATTTGGGCATGATTTAATGAAATTGGATGAATTAGTATGCTTAAATGTTGTTGAATTGATGATTGATTGGATCAATTTGATGAAAAAGTGTTTGGAATAATTTTCCCCAATTTTGCTTGTGTTGGCCGAAAATAGAGAACCCTAAATTGTCTTGGATTTTTTTTTTTTGATTCATTGGATGACTTGAAAATAATTTGGGATGTTGATTTAATGTTAATTTGGATTCAATTGGATTGGATATAAAATTGGACATGAAAATCCTCGTTGGCCGAGACTTTGAGCATGAATAATTGGGTTTGATTTTGATCAAAATGTGTTGGACATGTTTTGTTAATGATAAGCATGATTAATTGTACAAATTTGGTGTTTTGGAAATATTGATTTGGGTAATTAATATTGCTATACACTTTAGGTAATTTAATTGAGAAATTTGGAATTTTTTGAATTAAATTAGTTGGGCTTAAAATTGGATTTGGGCATGTTAAGTTGTTATTGGGTTTATTGGGCTTTGTTGTACAAAGTTGGGTTTAGGAAAAGTTGGTTGGATCCAATTAGGCCCAAAACCGCATCCATAAAGCCCAAACGCGACTTAATGGACCTTTAAAGTTTAATTGGGCCTAATGGGCCTAAATTGATTTCTGGGCTTATGGGGTAACTCCCGGATTGGATTTTGGTTATTCGGTTTGATCCGAGTTGACCAAAAGTCCACACCTCAAGAAATTAATTAAAAGCTCATTGGACTTTAATTGAATTGACGTTGGACGTTTATCGGGCTTTGAGACCCGTAGCGATTAAATTTGGAATTTAAGTCGTAAAGGTTCGTAATTAAAGTGTAGTATTTAATTTGGAATTAAATAGTGAATTAGAATTAAATACAAATTGAATTGGATTTAATTATGTAATTTAATTTAATTCGAGAATTCATACTTTAAGTACTTATTAAAAAAAGAGTTTGACTCGAACAAATCAAATCGTTGTTTGAACATTGGATGATCACTAATTATCAGATTAATTAATTTGTTAGATTGATTGATAACATGCTTGAGTGAATACATGGTTGCGATGCATGAATAATGTATATCGGGTGGATATTAGCTGGGTGGGGCAATTTTGGAAATTGTAATAAATTTGATTTATTAATTGGACATGCGTGTCCAGCCTTATACCTCCATATTCTTTGTATTCTCTTCTCACCTATTCCCCTCAATGTAAATGAGGTTTCTTTAGAAGTGTAGTGTAACGGGTATAAGTAATACATGTGCTAGCGGGAGAGAGAAAGGGAGAGATTTGATCTAGGATCATTGTATAAAGTATCCATCCGCATATCATTATTATTTTATTATATGCACTTTATTATGTGTTTGGAATGCATGTTTAAGGGTGTATGATGATGAGACCTTAACAAAGATAATAAATTGGTTGCCAATTTGCACTCGAAAACCCTCGCATAATATTAAGCGTCTTTCATTCCATTGAGTGATTCTCACTCAAGATCCGAGACTGGCATTGGCTTGTTGGCCAAAGTCAAGGCCTTTGTCCGTCGAGGATGTGTTTGAATCACGAAGGCTTTGTTATATATTGGTGTCTTGTCCAAGTTGTGGTTTGCTGGCCAAAGTCAATACCACTTCTTGTCCATCGACATTGATTACGAAACTTTCCATGGTCAATGGGTCGCGCTTAACTGGGATCACTAAGTTTGTTGTGCCAAAGCCAAGGCTTAGTTGATTCAGAGGAAAAAGGTTAGGTAATACATTGGATGTATTGGCATATATAAGATAAATGTTTCGGACTTGGATGTCCCCCTACCGGATCTAGGAATTGGATTGGATCCAATTGATCTTAGAGATTTACCTAGTTAATTATCATACAATTTGTTGGCCAAAGTCAAGATTGTGTGATATTTAACGGGATCCTAGCCCACTAGGAAACGCGGTTTCCCGAGTACTCGATAAAGGGTTAGAGGCTCACCGAAAAATAGTGGGAGGCAAGAATTGAATTTGCAATACTCGTTTAATTTCTTGCCATACGCGCTCATTCAAATATCATTCGTCATATAAATTAAATGTTAGTTGGACTAATATTTAATTGTTGTTTTAATTAAAGCAGTTGGACTGTATTATATTGATTATATAATTGGATTATAGTAATCAATATATTTGAATTAATTAATTTCAATTTACAGTTGATTTTATAATTGGATTATAGTAATCAATGTAATTGAGGTTAATTAATTTAAATTATATTTGATTATATAGTTGGACTATAATAATCATTATAATAAATAGTACCACAAATCGTTGATTAAATAGTTAGACTATTAGAATCAAGATAAATGAAAGATTAATGTTTAAAACATAATCCTGGGTGAAAATGTATTTAAACGACTATAATTTTCAAATTGGGAATTATTTCAGGATGGTCCTGGAAAAATAATAAGTTATTTTATTTGATAAAATAATATATTAAGCCTAATCCCAGAGTTAAGCAAATAGTAGAGCATAATCTTTGGAAGATTTATGTAATGATAACTTAAGTGCTTAATCCATTAAGCTTGTCGCAGTAGACTCCTTAATTTCTGAATCAGAACTAAGGATTAGATCCTTAAAAGTATGATGACGAAATTGAAGGATATTCATAAATCTATGTTTAGATTTTAGAAGTACTAAAATTGCAATTGATAACTCTTGGAGAGTTAATGACTATTCTCAAGGAGATAAAAGTCAAACTTTGCAATTAGGCAAGTAGCGCTAGTTGCACCTTAGTTTGATATTCTAGAAACCCGAGGCTTGGCCAAAGGCTACTGGAATGTTGAAAAGGGCAAAGGCAAAATCATTATAATCTTCTAGGAAGATAAATGACATATCCCAAAATGTCTGCCTTAATGTGGCAAACGGGATCACGGAAGCGTGACTACCGTTTGGACAAAGCAGACATAAAGGAATAGAATACGAGCAAGGCTCTGACTTCAAATTGATTGTCATAAATATATTCATTACTAGTATTTAAAATTGTATTTTAGATACTTAGTGTGATATATATATATATATATATATTGATGTTCAGAATCTGTTATGAATTGGAAACGAGACAACTGTCGCTGTTTTAACCGTAGATACTTAAGTTTAGGAACTACCCTCAGGTGTGTACTTAAATTAGGAAACTGTTATAATGTAACTAGTTTGACTAGATACACTATCTTTATATCAGTGTTTGACCCGCTGCGGGTGAACCTTTATATTCTAGAACACTAAAGTGTTTTATTTTATAAAGATGATATTAAGATAAACACATTTGATGTGAATAACAGAATTTATATTTTGAATATAATAAATCTCAAAATATAACATGACAAACAAATAGCTCAACTGATTCGATCAGATGAAACTAATTGTGGCATTGTAGTATGAGACACAACTAAACAAGAATTGTATATCCACACTTTCGAAGAGTTGGTGCTAGGACTGATTTGATTCTATTCAAATAAAGTCTACGAATCTAGTTTATTGGGCAAAGTGCCTAAAACACTATTTACTTGGTAAAAGTGTAAATGCCACCGATCTGTTAGCCCTAGTTCATAGTGAAGCAAGTGGGCCCATGTCTAGCTAGGCTGGAAGTGGATATGAATATTTCGTGACCTATACAGATGTGGCATTGCGTTATGGTTATGTGTTTCTTTTGAAGAACACAAATCGAAAACTTTTAAAGTTTCGACACAAAAATAGACAAACAGATCGGCTATAGTATTATACCGTCACGGTAAGACCGTAATGGAAAATACTTAAGCAATAAGTTTGTAATATACTTGAAAGGTAAAGTATTCTTTCAAATGAGGACTCCTCCCGGAACACGTCAGTTTGACGGTGTGTCCGAACCGAGTAACTGAATTTTGTTAGATTTGATAAGGTTAATCATGAGTCGCTCTGAGCTACCATTTCCTTCAACGGATAACCATTCAACAGTGCAGAACTTATTTAGAATAAGGTTCCATTATAATTTGTTTGACAGATTTCATATTAGATATGAACGGGAAAGAAATCGGGTTTCACATTCCTGTCAAATTTGGGAATGCTAGGCATATGTTTGGATGATACCAAACTAAAACCCAAATGGATAAGTGCCAATTGTAGGTTATCCTAGGGATACCATAAGTATTGTACTTATACATCTCACATGAGAACAATTAGATTGTTGCTCACCATGCGTTTTTCCTAAGAGGAATACCGATATGCAGTGGTAAGTAGGAGGATAGTAAAACTCGATGAAAATCGTAGTAATACTATTCATGGCAACGATTCCTAATGGAACACAAATAGTTCATCAATGATGAAACTAAACCATTAATCTTCGAATACACAAGAACCGCGTAAGTCGGAGAGAGTCAGAAAACAACCTGGGGTATGGGTTTCTGATCTCACCTCATAAAGATGTCTATCTTATTGAGGTATACCAACTGACTACGTATGAGGTAGTGATACAAGGTATCAACTCCCTATTATGACAAAGTGTCAAGAGTCTGAAATGGATTCCATGTATATCAACAAGTTTGGATACTAGTTGATGTACCGCAATGCATTGTACCTATCGGTATTGTATTAGTCTTCAAGGAAGACGTACATGGATGGCAACATACCAACGTATAAAGCTAGGCTTTTAGCGGAAAAGGTATCGTTATCAACATTGTGTTGATTTCGATTCAACCTTTTAACTGTTGCCATGGTAAATCCATTTGGATAATGCTTGCTAACGCTGCATGTTTCATTTATGAAATATGTCAGCTTATCGAGAAAATCGTTTTCCTGAAAAGGAAACCTTTTGGAGGATGTTTACACATCCTGTCGATTTTGTCGTACTAAAACTAGCAAACAAGGTTTGCAGGTTATTCGATCCATGTTTGGATTGAAGCAGGCATAGGTTCTTGGAATTATCATTTTGATGTGATCATAATAGAGTATGATTTAATTCAAAATGGAATGATTCTTGTGTATAATAGGAGGTTAGTGGGAGCGCACTTACAGTGGCTGTCCTATAAAATAATGATAATATGTCATTTCTTGGAAATGATATTCCCATAAAAATATCGGTGAAAGCTGGCTTTCTTGAAAAACTCTCCGAGAAACCGTACATTGAAAAATGTACGCGACCTGGTGTCTCATACACTTGGAGCATATGGATTCACAAACAGACCAATCCAAGTGATAGTCACTGGATTGATGTTAAGAACATCCGTTAGTAGCTTAGAGAACTAAGGATGCTGTCTTAAACTGTGGAGATGGAGAACTTGAAGTGACTGAGATCACTGTAGCAAGTTTCCGAACCGATAAAGATGACTATAAGTCACAAACGGTACTATAAAGTTTGAATAACGGGACAGTAAGATGTAATTCTTCCAAGCAAGATATTGTTACCGTATAAACAACAAATGCAGGTTATTGCTGCAGCTGAAGCGGCAATAGAAGCCTTCTGGGTCGATAAACAAATCTAATTAGATTAGATATAATTCTGTTAGCAGCTGAGCTAGGCTCGAGCACAGGCTAAAGAATTAATGGTCTCATCAACGATACAGATAAATACTTCGATATTCATCTGATACGTACGGATCATATATCGTGGCGATGTGGTGATCGTATAAATCGCATCAGACGATAATCATGAAAATCCGCTGACGAAAGCATTTCTCAGCAGTTTGAGCCAACCGTACATAGTTTAGGGTGTAAGACACTCGAGTGACTGGCTATAGGCCAAGTGGGAGATTGTTGAACAATTATGACCCATGGCGTCACTATTTGTACAATCATTATGTTGTTGTACAAATTAACTTTGTGACAAAGGAGATTACACTCTTATCATTTGTGATTAGATCACCTAGATGTATAAATGATAGGAGGTCCCTATGATTTGTTCCTGGATGGAGAATGATATGAGACAGTATCAGTCCACGAAGGATAAATCATTAAATGTCTCTAGTCAGAGTATTATCGAGATTGGACATCGATAAATACGTAAAAGACTAGTATTACACTTGTGCGCGTTGTGAGGGCATAACGTCATAGTTCTCATATATTTGGGTATATGATACTCATGCAAGTGTAATAGGAGGTTGTGTTTTACCGATGGTACCAGAACAGTTTCGTTCGGATAGACCCCCTCGGAATTCCATTGGTAGTATGACTATGTGTCTATGGAAGTCCGAAATCAGGGTAGGTGTATTTGGTCTTAACCTGAGACTTGCACCGCTAATACTTACGACAATCAATATACTTTGGTTGCGGTCGTCTAGGGCTTTAACAGGTTCTGTGTACGCCTATGCTGGGTATATTGAGAATCGTAGTGTGTTGGGTGTGATGTCAAGACGGAAGTGTCACTCCAGTCATATGGAGATAATGGTCACGTAGGATACGGTACTAGTAATCTTAAGTACTGCAGTCATCGGGATAAAATGACAAGGTCATGTTTATCCGATTATAGAGACTAGTCACCAGACATCTGACATGTGCTTCGTACGGGGCAGACACAATTCCTGCCCTAGGCCTAGCACGTGATCATCCGATACTCGACAAAATACGCAATACCACGTATACTACGCCTGATATAGATCGCTTATTCCTGTAAGCATTTTTCTGGAGAATTGGGTAGGCATGGCGCTTTGCTAGAAGCCAACCTTGTCTTGAGAATCGGTGTAAACGTAGTACTAGGTACTTACGTGTTCGGATAGTCCGACGACCCGATTTACTGCCAACATATCCGGGGATCTCATGGGTCGCTTCCTGAAGATTCACCGATGACGTATGACTCGCACTTTAATTAATCTGGGATTAATTTAATGAGAGAGAAAATTAATATGGGATTAATTACGGAGATATTTTATCGGGGATAAAATTTCAATTAAAGTGAGAACGATTAGTTTGGAATTAATCGATAAATTAATATATTCGATATATTAAACGAAATTGGATTTCGACGCGGAATTAAAATTAGATTTTAATTCGGGCGAACGAGTTAATTTAGAATTAATTCGTTAGCGACATGAATAGTGATTTCGCTAGGCGTAATCGTTTAATTGCGTCGCAACAAAAAACTCATTAATTTGGAATTAGCGAACCCGAGCCCGGGATTGTTTGCGAGCGCATTCGTATTTCGAATTCGAGTACGGCACGCAAGTCAAATCAAGCGTCAAATCATTAGTCACATCAAGCGTCAAATCACATGTCGCTTTGAGTGATGTGACAAGTTGACAATTGATTGATGTGAGTTGATGTGTATTGATTGAAAGCATTTAATGTTTTGCTTTTTGGAAAACGTTTTTGGTATATATGTTTTATTTGTTTTTGGAAAACAAATTAATAAACCTATTACATTTTTTTTCCCTCTTCTCTCCTGGTTCACTTTTTCACTAATTTTGGAGCCAAAAACTCCTTCTTCTCTCTCGGTCTTGGACCGATTCTTCTTCTCCATTTTCTGGTTGAAAAACCGTGACAGTGAAGAAGCAAGATGATGATTTTGTTGCAAGATCTAAGTGATAGCACACTCTAGGAGGCATACCAAGGTGATAGGGCAGTGAGTTCGTGAGCATGAAAGATTATTACAAAGCTTGGAGCTTCAAAGGACATCCATGGTCGATTCTTGGAGGAGGAAAACCACCCCACTGTCGAGCAGTCCCCACACCGAGCAGCCACTACCGAGCTTCATGGAGGAGGGAAGTTCATTTTGTTCAACACCGCATCTCAACCGATCCTTGTGAGTTTTTCCGCACCTCATTTGATTGTATTCACATTTATTTTCTTGCTTGCAATGATCTTGGGAACTTAGAGTAGACCAACAACTTCATCACAACTTCTCTAGTATTGTATAACTCATTTTTTAGTATAGTTGTTGGTAAGTTATATGGTGTCGGTGGTTTTAGTCCACGGCCAAAATTTCCAATTGATCGCACCATATTAATAGATGATGGACTATTAACAACATTAAAAGTAATGCCATTCTCATAAAAAAAACCTACCAATATCTTGTATTGTCTGATTACGAAGATCTTGAACACTTCCTTGTGAGGGGCGCACCGAATTGTCCGCCAATTCTCCCTCTTCAATATTAACCATAAATCTATCCATGGGCCCTTTAATTGTTCTATGTGATACACTGTTTGAACTACCAAAAGAAGTGCGGTGTATGGAGACACCTTCATCAATCCGTTCTTCTCGATAAAGTTGTGCAACTTTTTTTGTATCTTGTTTTTTCTTCATATATTCTTTCATCTCAGATTGCACTTATGGAGGAGCCATTGTACATGACGCAACATTACCTTTAATACCCGTAAGATGTTCTTTCATTATGTATACACCCCATTTGATTGTCCTAGTGTAAAAATGACATTCAATATACTTATATCCCCTATTTCCATCTTCCACAGTAACTTCATGCCCCTTACTTCCAGGTCGGATCTGTTCGATTCGACATTTTATTGAAAATATATAAACAAAGTGATATTTCAATTCAGATTCACAAACACTAAGTAATTATTTATCAACTGTAATTATAGCCAAGCAAAAACAGAGCCGCAACTTTAGACATCAAAGTGAAAATATATAATTCATTTAGTTAAAAACCACACGAAGACATAATTCATTCTAGCATTTTAATTTAATTTAATTTTTATTTGTCTAAGTAAAAATACACACGAAGACTAGGGATGGAAAAATCAGATCCGGACCCGGGTCCGGATCTGGAAGAGTTTAGGTTACCCCGGGTCCGGTTCCAGACCCGGGTAAATATTCCCGGGTCCGGACCCGGGTAGACCCGGTCCGGATCCGGGAATCCAGATTCCTTTTTTTAAATTTTAATTATATTATTTTATATTTATATTTGTATTTGTATTTTGTCAATTTTATTAGTTTTATTTCAATTCTTTTACTATAATATTTTTTATTTTAATATAAATTTTTTTTTTATTTTTTTCCGGACCCGGAATCACCCCGGTCTTAATTTTAAAGACCCGGGTCCGGATTTTTAAATTCCGGACCCGGGCCGGGTCCGGGTCTTGTTGCCATCTCTAACGAAGACATAATTCATTTCCTGAAAAAATGCGTTTTTTTTTTAACAAACTAACGATAAAGTTAAGCCAAACAACATTTGAATCAAATACAAATGAGGTATTAACCTTCGAATGGAACTGGTATTCTTGAAGATCAGAGATGATGTAGATAGACATGTTGGGGTTGGTGCTCACAACGCCAATTCCCAGTTGTATTTCTTTATTAATACTCTTGTAAAATATTATTATTTTGAATAATATATGCAGTTTCTATAATATAATGTATCTTTTAATATGGTAAAGACGTAATGACCTTAGAATGACTAGTCATGGTACAGTTGCAAAAGCGTCGCAACTGACATTGAGTTGTATCATGACGTTGTCATTCTCAGATAGTTCATGGTCAAGGTTTACACTACTTGGTCAGTATAGTAAACTCGTTGAGACCGGTACATGTCGTATACAGGAATATATGATTCCAATGGTTTCTCAATGAACCATAAGTCTTGGAGACTAGTATAGACGTGTATGTGTTTATAGCGGATTAACACTGAACGACTCACCGGAGATTCGTAATGGATGGTACACCAACGTCAATAAGAATCTTGTCGGGTTGAGTAGCACTTGTGATTCTTAGACTTGAGATGCCACTGTGGGCACATGAGACATCTTCTACACTTAGATGGCAGTCACGTCACCGATCTATTAAGATCAGACCTCCGCCTGTTCGTTGGGGTAGATAGATCCTCAGGGTGTCCTGTGCGTATCAAGATAGGATCTGTCAGTTCTGTGTATCAGAGCATAGATAGTCCATATGATTAGCAATCAGATAAAACCATGGGCCCGTGGTACAGTTTAGAAGCCAGTTCTAAACATTCTTTTTGAGATTGCTAATAGAATAGTCGACTGGATAATCCCCATAGAGATTTGACGTTTACATATGTATCTCTGGGATATATCCGGATACCTATGACAGATGAATTATACATTTTCCATGACCTCGACCTGTATGATTCTGCGAGTTTATCAGTGATCGTCATAATTTACGGGTGGATAAATTATGGACACGAAATTGGATTTCGTGACGGATATGCCTGAATCTAGAGAGTCTCAATAATGAAATATACTCGTAGAGCACTAGAGCAACATTTTTAAATGATATTGATTATTTATAAAGTCGTTAAAATGTTAAACGCAAAATACATGTTTAGGGACCCGATAGTCATTTCCTTAATTTTTGTGTATTTACATTTAATACTTGATTAATTTAAATACACATTAATTAATTGTCAAATTGAAATATTTGACTAAATATCATAATGAATATTGTATTTAATATTTAATGTAAATATAATACATATATTTAATATATTTATTTAATTAATTAATTATTTATTTAATTGTTAAATGATTAAATTAATTCAAATATAATATCTTAAGATTTAGATATTTGTTTTAATGGCTAAGTTGCCTTTGTTGACTTTGTTAGAAATATCTTTAAAGTGTTTTTTTGATATTTTAACAAGTTGATTACATGAAATCTAAATGAAATTGAAATTAATTGTCTTGTATTTTGCTTAGGCCAAATTCGGCCAAGGCCAAAAGTAGGCAAGTATATATTGTTTTAATTTCATTTGGTGAGATAACCTAATACAATTTAATAAAAACTCCATTGAAAGAAAGAAAAAGAAGCTTGAGAGGAAGAAAAGAAAAACAAAGAAAAGCTTGATTTTTAGTAAGTTTTCTTAACTTGCTATTAGAAAGGAAAATGTTCCTTATGTTCTAGGCTACATCTTGTGATGTTCTCATGTTATTCTTTTCTTTATTCTTTGTGTTTTTGTTTAATGGAAGTTTTTTGAAAGTGTTGAGCATGTATGAACTTGGAATATTGTTATTAGTGTAGTAATAAGTTTTCTTTTATGGTTTTAGAACCTTGTTGATAATCTAGAGTTGTTGACCCACTCTTAAATGACCTAGATTTGATCTATAGTTATTTCATTGTGTTGAGACTTTAATTGGATGGAAGAAACGTGATTAAAGTAATAGATTTAACAAATTTAGTGTAATTTGTCCAATTTGAAGAAATTGAAAAATTAGGGTTTAATACCTCATCCAAATTTGGAGCTTTTCATTTATGTTGTGTATTTGGATGTTTATATGATACATATGAAATCTTGGGTTGATTGGATTTTGCCTTGATGTGTTTTGAACCATGAAAGTTCAAAATGCACATTTGCCCACCAAATAGAGGCTCTCGGCCAAACACAAAAATTTGGGTTTTTTGTTGCTTTTGGTGTTTTGACATTTAGGACATGTTAATTTCATCTTAGAAATGATTTAGAATCATCCAAAATTGATTTGAACAATTTCGGACTAAAATGAATAAAATGCCAAGTGTAATGGCAATTCGGTAAATTCACATAAATTTGATTTATTGAATTTTATTTCATAATTTTATTATTGGGTAATTAAATAAATATGTTCATTTAATTAATCTAAGAAAAAGTTTTGAAATCGGAAAATTTGATTTTCCACCGTTTCCGTTGCGTTACCGGATTTAGCCCCTAAAACCCTTACAAAAATGGTATCAGAGCAAGTCTGATTCTAGGCCCCCTAAATGATTAGCTTGTTTGATTCAATGTTTAATCATGTTTTCTTAACTTATACATGCATGTTATAATCTAATTTGATTAGATTTAGGGTGTATGACACTTAGCGGAAAATCCCTAATTAATAAGGTTTAATGTAATTATGTATTTGATGCATGTTATGTGGTCCGTCTTGTCAATACAGTTTATAAATATTTCTCCGTGACTACATCTGAGACTGTTCCTCTGCTGTGAGGGTGTAGCCGATAGAGATTTATTTATACCGGATGTATATCATATACTAGATAAATTCAAGCGAAAGCGGAATCCTGAATGTGCCCTAGCTGTCAGGGTTACGCAAGTAACTTGAGTTTATCATTGACGAGTTTAACCTTGGTACGTCTCCTTGTGGGCCTGCCTTAGCATCGACAACGAGAAACGACCAGGATCGGAAACCCAGGAGTCACTAGTGAGTGATTGACAAATGAGTTGTCTACCTGATGAATATACGTAGGCGAGACCGTGCCTCTGCTGTGAGCTGAAATATTTCACGGGATCCACTTTTCACTATTTGTATTTAATTTAATTATTAAATCTTTGTATTCTGTTTGGGGATTATAGTATTGCATGATTTAGTGGGATGTGCATTTTTAGATTAAAAATCCATGATCTAGTTTATGTTTTTGATATTATATGAAACTGTTTATTTTCTGCTAACCGTTTTTCGTGATCTATATGATAGATTTGCGATGGCGGCACCATCCATAAATCAGTTTGCGCGTATGCTTGATGCGAACAAACTAAAAGGTGCTGAGAACTTCGCTGACTGGGAATTGGATTTGAGGATTGTCCTCGATTCCGAGAAATTGGGATATGTTATTGAGGGTCTGTTGCCCCTTGCTGGTTGTGCGGATGCTACGGAGGAGGAACGTCAAGTTTTTGAAACTTGGAAGAATGATGATTTAAGAGTTAAATCATACATCCTTAGTTCACTGTCTCCGGGACTCAAGAAACAATACTATGGCATGTTAGATGCGTATAGTATGATGACGCGATTGAGACAATCGTTTGAGAACCAAGAACAAGTAATTGTTCATAAGGTCGTAATGGAATTGTTCCATGCGCGATTGGATGAGGGGCAAGCTGTTAGCTCACATGTTCTTCAGATGATCGATTTGATCGATCAACTGAGGCAACATAATCTCATTCTGAATGACATTCTCGGTAGGAGTGTCATTCTTGGTTCACTCCCAGCTTCATATCGCCAGTTCGTGATGTATTTCAACATGAACGAGACTATTTGTACCTACCATGAGTTACATAGGATGTTGCTCACGGCGGAGGAGGACCTTAAGAAGGGAGTACCGACTCGCTGTTAGTGTTCCTAGAACATGCCAATGATCTAATAAGCATGAAAACATGTGATTAAGATCATTATAAGTTGCGGAATATACTTACAATGAACGGATTTGAGCTTTTAAATTTGAGTAGAAGATGATCTCCAAGATCCAACCTTTAAAGATTCCAAGCTTTGAGTTAGGAATGAAGATCTTCAAGATCCAACCTTTGTGTTGATTCCAAGCTTTGAGTTGTTTCCCTATCACCTTTGTTGATTCCTTGAAGTGCTAGCTAACTTGATTTTGCCACAAAATCAATGAGAAGAAGAACAAGAAGCTCACGCCCAAGCCATGTGTTTCTAGGGTTTGTATTTTGTTCAAGTGTTACAAAATGAGAGAGAGATATGTTTTAGTAAAAAGGGTTTACCATTTTCACCTAAACTTGGTAGTTGAGAGTCTTGGTTTCACAAAACCAAAACTTGGTGGTTGAAAAGCAAGTGGTATTTGCTTAAATGCCAACTACCCTCCCAACTACCACATGTGAAGTGGGCCCCACATTTGAATTCAAAATTCAAATATCTCTACGAACATTTGCCGCGACACGGATCCGTTTAATCCCATTAAACGAACTCTCGTCGCTAAATAATTAAATCTTATTTAATTAAATAACGATGCCTCGCAAATATATTACGAACGTCATTTAGGAATTAATTCTAAATTAATTCGTTCGTTCGTATTAAAGTCCGACTTTAATTTCACAATGAAATCCAATTCATATTAATATATCCGATATATTAATTTTAGCCCATACGAATAAATTAAATAGAAAAATCAAATTTAACTATTAAATTTATTTTACCGATTAATTCCAAATTAATTGTATTCTCTCTCTTCCGAACACATTTAATCCCAAATTAAATAAAGCGTTAATTAATCCCAGATTAATTTTCTCTCTTAATTAATCCCAGATTAATTCTAATCGAGTCAACTGTCATCGGTGAATCTTTGGGAAGCGACCCAAGAGACCTCTGGATATGTTGGCAGTAAATCCGGTCATCGGACTATCTGATAATGTGAGTACCTCGTACCACGTGCTTACCGATTTACAAGACATGGTTGGCTTCTAGCAAAGCACCGTGCCTACCCAATTCTCCAGAAATATTCTTACTGGAATATATATAATCTAAGTCAGGTGTAGTATACGTCGTATTGCGTATAGCGATCCAGTATCAGATGTCACGTGCAAGGCCTGAGGCTGGATTAGTGTCTGCCCCGTACGAAGTACATATCGGATATCAAGCAACTAGTCTCTTTGAATCGGATAATCATGACCTTGTCATATTATCTCGATGGTTGCAACACTATAGAGAACTAGTTCTGAATCCCTGCGTGATCATCATCTCCATATGTCTGAAGTGATACTTCCATCTTGACATCACATCCAATACACTACGATTCTCAATAAACCTAGTAGAGGCGTACACAGAACCTGTTAAAGCCCTGGACGACCAAAATGAAAGTTTACCAATTGTCGCAAGTACTAGCGATGCAAGTCTCAGGTTAAGACCAAATACACCTACCCTGAAGCGAACTCTCATAGACAAATATACATACTACCAATGGGATTCCGCGGGGTCTATCCAGAGCGAAGCTATTTTCCGTACCATCGGTAAAACACAACCTCCTATCGCACTTGCATAAGTATCCAATACTTAAACATATGAGAACTGTGCCGTTATGCCCTCACAACGCGTACAAGTGCAATACTAGTCTATTCCGCATTATCGATGTCCAGTCTCGATAATACTACGACTAGGGATATTTAATGATTAAACCTTTATGGATTGATACTGTCTCATATCATCTCAATCCGGAACTAATCATAAGGACTTCTACCATTTCTATATCAAAGTAAATAAATTACGAAACGGTAAAAGACAATTTCATTACTACATAGTTAATTTTGTACAAAGACACAATGTCTTTTACAAACAGTGACGCTATGGGTCATAATTGTCTAACACTCGCCCTCCAAGACTCACTTCTCTTTCCGCTTCTTCCCAAGCCTGACCAAAGGGAAAGAAGAAGAAATGGAAGAAGAAGAAGGGTTTCAGTCCTCAACCACATGCAAAGATAGCTAAGCCCAAAAGGGCTTCTGAAGACAAGTGCCATCACTGCAGCAAAGTCGGGCACAGGAAAAGGAACTGTCCTGACTACATCGCCCAGCTGAGGAGGGAGAGAGCATCTACATCAGGTACATTTATTTTTCCAGTTATTGATATATCTTTGGCTTGTGAAGCCATTACATCCAACTGGATTTTAGATTCTGCTTGTCCCATTCACATTTGCAATTCATTGCAGGTGCTGAAGGAAAGTAGAAGACTGAAGCCTAGAGAGATGCAGTTGCGATTCGGGAGTGGAGACTCTCTAGATGCAGTTGTAGTGGGAGTATGCGAGATCTCATTGCCGAATGGGACACTTTTGTTAAATGACTGCCATTTTGTGCCTGGATGTGTAGCTAATATTATATCACTTTTTGTATTAGATACAGAGGCTTTTGTATTAATATTAAGAATTGTTCTTTATATTTATATGATAAAAGTAATATTCAGATCCTTTGTTGTCCAAACCAGCATGGTCATTATACATTGCAAACTTCAAAAGATATTTTAAATACTGGAGTTAATAAACGTAGTTTACCTGTAATTAATAATACTGAACTTTGGCATATGCGGCTGAGTCACATAAGCGTTAAACGCCTTACCCAATTGGTTAAGAATGGTTTGATACCAGATCTCACCATTGAATCCTATCCAACTTGTGAATCCTGTATTCAGGGTAAGATGACCAAAGCCCCATTTTCTGGTGTTGGACACCACACCGCTAACTTACTGGAACTCGTACATTCTGATGTATGTGGTCCACTAAGTCAGACTGCTCACAGTGGTTATTCGTACTTCGTTACCTTTACCGATGATTTGTCACGGTACGATTATGTGTATTTGATGCGACATAAATCGGAAACCTTTGAAAAGTTCAAAGAATTCCGAAATGAAGTAGAAAAACAAACTGGACAATATATTAAATGCCTTCGATCTGATCGAGGCAGTGAATATATGAGTGGTGAGTTCATGGATTATATGAAGGAGAATGGGATTCTCGCTCAATATACTCCTCCAGGTATACTCCACAACACAATGGAGTGTCTGAGAGGAGAAATCAGACTTTATTGGATATGGTGCGATCGATGTTGAGTTTCACAGATTTTCCCTATTATTTATGGGGCTACTCTCTTTTAACAGCTGCACATCTTTTGAATAAGATTCCTTCAAAAGTTGTTCCTACAACACCGTATGAGATATGGTTCGGTAGGAGACCAAATCTTAGTTACATTAAGGTTTGGGGTTGTCTTGCCTATGTCAGGGTGGCTCAGCAAGATAAGCTTTCGCCTCGAGGGCAAAAGTTTAGGTTTGTTGGATATCCTTCGAATACGATGGGATATCTATTCTATGATACCGAGCATCGAAATGTGTTCGTAGCTCGCTTCGCAAAATTTCTAGAAGTAGAATTTTTGTCAGAAGGTGGTAATCATAGACAAGTTGAGCTTGATGAAGTCCAACCTGGAAACAACGAACCAACGGAGGAACCTGAAGTTCAAGTAGATGAATGACCTTCAACACACACACTTCGTAGGTCTGAAAGGGTATCTAGACCTCCTGAATGCTTGTATTTGATACAAGAAAAGAGTCTGGATGTTCTCTTAGTTGAAGAGACTGATCCTTTCACCTATAGAGAATCGATGTTGGACATCGCCTCCGTGAAATGGCAAAGTGCCATGAAATCCGAGTTAGACTAAATGCATGAGAATCAAGTTTGGGACTTGGTTCCGCTTCCCGAAGGAATTGTTTCTATCGGTTGTAAATGGGTTTACAAGAGAAAGTGTGGGCTTGACGGTAAGGTTGAAACTTACAAGGCCCGACTGGTTGCAAAAGGTTACACGCAGCGACCTGGCGTCGACTACGATGAAACTTTTTCACCAGTAGCAATGCTTAAGTCTATTCGGATTTTGCTTTCTATAGCTACGTATCATGACTACGAGATTTGGCAAATGGATGTCAAAACGGCTTTTCTAAATGGATTTCTTGATGAAGAAATCTATATGGAACATCCGGAAGGTTTTGCGTCCAGCGAAAACTCGGGTATGGTATGTAAGCTTAAGAAGTCCATTTATGGACTTAAACAAGCTTCACGAAGTTGGAATCTTCGATTCGACGAGATTATTAGATCGTCTGGTTTTCTCAAGAATTCTGAAGAATCCTGTGTGTATCAGAAGGCCAGTGGGAGTATGGTCGTATTTTTAGTCCTATATGTTGATGACATCCTAATCATTGGAAATGATTTAGGTATGTTACAAAGCGTCAAAGCGTAACTCTCTAAGAATTTCTCTATGAAGGACCTGGGAGAAGCTTCCTATGTTTTAGGGATAAAACTCTATAGAGATAGACAAAGGAGGCTGATTGGGTTATCCCAATCAACGTACATAGATAAGATCTTAGAACGGTATAATTTTGGTAACTGTAAAACAGCAAACATACCGTTCAGACATGGGATTCATCTTTCCAAGAAGATGAGTCCACAAACAGAAGATGAGAAGGTTAGAATGTCTAACCAACATTATGCTTCGTGTTTGGGTAGCATAATGTATGTCATGTTATGTACAAGGCCTGATATCAGTTTCGCTGTTAGCACAACTAGTAGATATCAGTCCAATCTAGGTAATGACCATTGGATGGCCATTAAACATATCCTCAAGTATCTTAAAGGTACTAAGGATAAGTTAATAATTTATGGAGGAAACGAACTGCAAGTTAACGGGTATACGGATTCCGATTTTCAATCGGATCCTGATGATAGAAAGTCTACATCTGGATTCGTATTTACCCTTAACGGAGGTGCAGTTTGTTGGAAGAGTTCCAAACAGGGTTCGACAGCAGATTCCACCACTGAGGCGGAATATATTGCAGCTTCTGAAGCTGCAAAAGAGGCTGTGTGGATAAAGAACTTTATCACAGAATTGGGAGTTGTCCCAAGTATCAAGAATGCGATTCCATTATACTGTGATAATACTGGAGCCATTGCGCAATCAAAGGAACCGAGGGCACATCAGAAGTCGAAGCATGTGGAACGCAAGTACCACATCATTCGAGAGATTGTGTCGTGAGGGGATATTGTCGTGTGCAAGGTACCGAGTGAAGATAATGTAGCAGACCCGCTGACGAAGGCCATACCTCCGAAGTTGTTTGATAAACACGTGGAGTCGATGGGTATTAGATACAATCGTTATTGGCACTAGAGCAAGTAGGAGTTTTTGTTGGGGTTGGTGCTCACAGCGCCAATTCCCGGTTGTATTTCTGTATGAATACTTCTGTAAAACATTATTATTTTGAATAATATATGCAGTTTTTATAATATAATGTATCTTTTAATATGGTAAAGACATAATGACCTTAGAATGACTAGTCATGGTACAGTGGCAAAAGCGTCGCAACTGACATTGAGTTGTATCATGACGTTGTCATTCTCAGACAGTTCCTGGTCAAGGTTTACACTACTTGGTCAGTATAGTAAACCAGTTGAGAGCGGTACATGTCGTATACATGAATATATGATTCCAATGGTTTCTCAATGAACCATAAGTCTTGGAGACTAGTATAGACGTGTAGACCTGGCCGCCGGTTCGGTTCCGGTTCGGAACCGAACCGAACCGGCCGGTTCACGGTTCCACAAGTGTGGAACCGGAACCGTAAACCGAACCGGAACCGAACGGGTCGGTTCCGGTTCGGTTTACGGTTCCCCTTCCGGTTTTTTTTTTTTTTTTTTTTTTAATAATAAATTTTAAAAAATAAAAAAAATTCTATAATCGTAATGTTTTTTCATACTATCACATCATTTTTATAGAATCCTTTTTTTATAAAATTCTTTTAACATATAATCCTTTTTATAACCAACTCTTGGCTAGTGCTTTCTTTATATAAGCGATGTGAGATATTTGTTACTTGGCTATTGTGTCCCACATCGCTTATATAAAGAAGTCAATAACCAAGAGTTGGTTATAAAAAGGATGTGGACATTCATGTTTTAGTATTGCAATTTTAAACCTCATTAAGTCATTATTATTAATTAAAAAAATTGAGATTTACTTGTGGAACCTTATGGTTCCAAGAAAATAATTTTTTATTTTTTTTTTACTTCCGGTTCCGGTTGGAACCGCTGGAACCGTTCGGTTCCAGCGGTTCCAACCGGTTCGGTCAGGGTAAGAACCCTAACCGAACCGGTCAGGTTCCGGTTCGGTTCCGGAACCGGAACCGGAACCGGTTGGAACCGGAACCTTCCGGTTCCAACCGGTTCGGTTCCGGTTCCGAACCGGAACCTTGGCCGGGTCTATAGACGTGTAGGTGTTTATAGCGGATAAACACTGAACAACTTACTGAAGATTCTTAATGGATGGTACACCAACGTCAATAAGAATCTTGTCGGGTTGAGTAGCACTTGTGATTCTTAGACTTGAGATGCCACTGTGGGCACATGAGACATCTTCTACACTTAGATGGCAGTCACGTCACCGATCTATTAAGATCAGACCTCCGCCTGTTCGTTGGGTGTAGATAGATCCTCAGGGTGTCCTGTGCGTATCAAGATAGGATCCGTCAGTTCTGTGTGTCAGAGCATAGGTAGTCCATTTGATTAGAAATCAGATAAAACCATGGGCCCGTGGTACAGTTTAGAAGCCAGTTCTAAACATTCTTTTTGAGATTGCTAATAGAATAGTCGACTGGATAATCCCCATAGAGATTTGACATTTACATCTGTATCTCTGGGATATATCCGGATACCTGTGACTGAGGAATTATGCATTTGCCTTGACCTCGACCTGTATGATTCAGCGAGTTTATCCGTGATCGTCATAATTTACGGGTGGATAAATTATGGACACGAAATTGGATTTCGTGACGGATATGCCTGAATCTAGAGAGTCTCAATAATGAAATATACTCGTAGAGCACTAGAGCAATATTTATAAATGATATTGATTATTTATAAAGTCGTTTAAAGGTTAAACGCAAAATACATGTTTAGGGACCCGATAGTCATTTCCTTAATTTTTGTGTATTTACATTTAATACTTGATTAATTTAAATACACATTAATTAATTGTCAAATTGAAATATTTGACTAAATATCATAAATGAATATATGTATTTAATATTTAATGTAAATATAATACATATAGTTAATATATTTGTATTTAATTAATTAATTAATTATTTAATTATTAAATGATTAAATTAATTAAAATATAAATATCTTAAGATTTAGATATTTGTTTTAATGGCTAAGTTGCCTTTGTTGACTTTGTTAGAAATATCTTTAAAGTGTTTTTTTTGATATTTTAACAAGTTGATTACATGAAATCCAAATGAAATTGAAATTAATTGTCTTGTATTTTGCTTAGGCCAAATTCGGCCAAGGCCAAAATTCGGAAAATATATATTATTTTAATTTCATTTGGTGAGATAACCTAATACACTTTAATAAAAACTCCATTGAAAGAAAGAAAAAGAAGCTTGAGAGGAAGAAAAGAAAAACAAAGAAAATCTTGGTTTTTAGTAAGTTTTCTTAACTTGCTATTAGAAAGGAAAATGTTCCTTATGTTCTAGGCTACATCTTGTGATGTTCTCATGTTATTCTTTTCTTTATTCTTTGTGTTTTTGTTTAATGGAAGTTTGTTGAAAGTGTTGAGCATGTATGAACTTGGAAGATTGTTACTAGTGTAGTAATAAGTTTTCTTTTATGGTTTTAGAACATTGTTGCTAATCTAGAGTTGTTGACCCACTCTTAAATGACCTAGATTTGATCTATAGTTATTTCATTGTGTTGAGACTTTAATTGGATGTAAGAAATATGATTAAGGTAATAGATTTAACCAATTTGGTCTAATTTGTCCAATTTGAAGAAATTGAAAAATTAGGGTTTAAGACCTCATCCAAATTTGGGTCTTTTCATTTATGTTATGTATTTGGATGTGTATATGATACATATGAAATCTTGGGTTGATTGGATTTTGCCTTGATGTGTTTTGAACCATGAAAGTGCAAAATGCACATTTGCCCACCAAATGGAGGCTCTCGGCCAAACACAAAAAATTGGGTTTTTTGTTGCTTTTGGTGTTTTGACATTTAGGACATGTTAAGTTTATCTTAGAAATGATTTAGAATCATCCAAAATTGATTTGAACAATTTCGGACTAAAATGAATAAAATACCAAGTGTAAGGGCAATTCGGTAAATTCACATAAATTTGATTTATTGAATTTTATTTCATAATTTTATTTTTGGGTAATTAAATAAATATGTTTATTTAATTAATCCGAGAAAAAGTTTTGAAATTGAAAAATTTGATTTTCCACATTTTCCGCTGCGTTACCGGATTTAGCCCCTAAAACCCTTACAAGACAGAGCCGACAAACAGGAACCGAGAGATGAGGAAGGTAAGAGACGAAGAAGATGCAAAGTAGACACAAACCAACGACACCAAATCAAAGACAAAGAAGATGCAAAGCTGATGCTGAGAGATGAGGAAGGTAAGAGATGAAACCCTAAATCAAAGACCCCAAAACGTTTATATACGCTCTGATTCCTTTTTCTTTTTTCTTTTTTTATAAAGATGCCAAAATGACGACGTTTTGACACACCAAAAGGTCGTCGTTTTGGTTGGATAAGAAAAAAAAAACGATTGAGGCGGACGCCTCAGCGGTGAAAGGCCGCAAAAACGGTACACAGCGAATTAGGCGGCCGCCTCGATGCGCCGACGCCTCGAAGCGACGCCTCAATACGTTCTTTTAAACAATGATTGTTTGTAGAGATTTTCTATAAGCGTAAGGATTTTTTTTTGGAGGCCTCTAATTAGTGGAGTTCTAGGTTGATATTTAATTAAATGAGTATTAGTCAGAACTTTGTAGTCCACTGCAATTTGCATCTCAAGTGAAATGCATGTGTTTTGCTACTTTGGAGCATCCTTGTTGATTATTTGTTTACAAATATGGATATTGTTTTGCAGAAACTCTAAAAATCTATTGGCCTTAACTTCTGATTTCTAAATTAGGGGTGGGCATCAGATCAGATTGGATTTGGCTATCGAACCGAATCGAATCATGTTTGGTTCATTTGTCGAATTTCGGATCGAATCAGATAAATTTGATAACTATCGGATCGAATCGGATTTTATCCGATTTGATAACAAATCCGAATCCGATAAGGAATCCGATTTGATAACGGATTCGAAATCCGATAGAGAATCCGATTTGATAATAAATCCGATAGTAGATTCGATTTGATAACAAATCCGATTTGATAACGGATCCGATTCAAAAAATTTATCTGAAAATTTGTAAATTCATAACAATTTTATCGAATCGGATCAGATAACTTAAAATTCAAATCAATTTTATCAAATTGGATCCGTTATCGAATCGGATCTGTTATCAAATCGAATCCACTATCGGATTCATTATCAAATCAGATTCTCTATCGGATTCGAATCCGTTATCAAATCGGATTTATCTGATTCGTTAAGTATTCGAATCAGATCAAACAAATCTGATCCGATACGATAGTTATCGGATCGGATCAGATCGAGTTTGATAAGGCTATCAAACCTTATCGGATCAAACAAACTAATACTAATTGGATCGGATTCGGATTCGGTCCGATCCGATCCGAATCCGATAATGCCCACCCCTGTTCTAAATGGCTTTATTTAATTTTTTTTTTTTTTTTTTTGCTAGTTTGTAATTTGAAGTAAACTGAAGAATGAATTAGCATTCTCTTGATATTATTATCCACGTGTGCGGTTGTTTGCTAGTCTTGAATTTCATATATGTAGACTTTGAAATTGTTCCATTCTAATTGTATTGATAGATTTCTCACAAAATCATGGGGGAATAGTTTAATGTTGATTATCATTCCTTTATCAGTTTATCTTATATTTTTAGTTGGAATTAACTCTGATATCATCTGTGATCACCTTGCTCGCCAATAAAATATTATCTCGTGCTAATTAAAAGTGTTCATCACTTATAAGGATATCATCCATATCCTTTCCCAAATATAGGATTTCACAATATAAGAATATTAAACCACATTAGAAATTTTAAATAAAACAATGATGCTTCTAAGATTTGTTACACAATAAATAAGAAATTTTGGAAAGCAAGAAAAATGCAAATGTTTTTAAGCGCGGCCACCATCGGCAGCCGATTTTCCTTCCCGTGCGGAGGCTGCGGCAGATACATAATAAGCGACTGTGAACAATCCATGGATGAAACAGAGAATGCCTCCTATGGAGAAAAATCGATGGTGAGCTATCCCGCAAGATTTCCTTGATCTTGAGTTCGCCATTGTTCCTATGATCAGCAACGAAAACCCAACTGCAAGTATAATCCTGTAAATTTAACCAGAATTTGTATCATCAATTTCTTTCTAAGAGAGGAAGAAAGGAGAAAATGTCTTATGAATCCTTAATTTTTCAGAATTATTCATCAAGTCTTTACTTTTTAAAATTATTACAGTTAGAACATCGAAGACTAACGGGTAATTATGAAAAAAGTCAGCAAGTTAATAGGTAATTATGAAAAAAATTAGAGACTTGTCAAAATATGAGGTTGCAGACATACCATGCAAAAATGAGAGAGAAGACAGCTAATTGTTTGTTAGCAGAAGCATTTTCCATATCAGGTCTAGACCAAAAGCAAACGCACCCACCAAGCAAGTTAGCAATTACATGGGCAAGAGCCAGAAGGACAGCAGCAGCCAATCCTAGTTTGAAAGCTTTGTAACTCGGATCTCTGCACTCGAAAATCCATAGCCTTAAATGTTTCACCTGTTGAAGAAACAACTTATAATTTACTATGACAAAATGCTGAAACAATGATTTAAATCCATTTAAAATTTTACTTTTAACATGCCTTGTTTTGAGCTACTTCAGCTTCAATGCCAAGTATCCCGGCAGTAACATCCAGAGCCATAATCAAGAGACAAATCAAGAACCCAATATTTTTCGGCATTGTTGTGGTAAGCAAAGAGCCTGTAGAGATGATTTGTGAATAAGGAAATGGGATGGAGAAGTCTTATAGGGAATTTTTTTCCCCCTCTTGGTTAGCTAAGCTTTGATGAGGAGAATAGGAATAAAGTAGGAACAGATATGAAGATTAATAACAAAATGTGAGAGGGATTAGCTGGGGGGGTTATGGAGTAAAAGCTTCTTTTGTCTTCACAAATTTTCTTTATTCTTCTTCTTTTTCGTTTCCGTTCTAACTTTCCTTTTTAAATTTTGATTCCTTTCATGGGTGACAAGGAAAGTAGAGTATCACCAACAGGTAGAGCAATATTACAGTGTGTTGATAAACTGTTCTGATATAAAGGCTAACCTATTTTCATACTCGAGATAAAGATAATTGTATTATTTATTTTATCCCTATCACTTTGTACTTATCCTCTTCTAACATTCATTTATATATGAAATAGAATCACCATATGGAAAACTCATTATATATGAAATACACTGGAACTACCTCACTAACTCCAGCTCTTCAATTACATGATGTGCTTGTTGTTCCTGACATCACCAAAAACTTGTTGTCTATTAGTAAATTAACCCATGATTATCCTTTCATTGTTATATTTACTAATGGCCGATTTTTTGTTTAGAACCAAAAAAAAAAACAAACAAGATGGTGGCAACCAGTCGATGTGAAGATGGCTTAATATCTACCATTTAAAATCAATCTTTACATGCCTCATATGACATTTGACAGTCTCGTTTAGGCCATATCGCCTATTCTGTTATTTCCTTATTAAAGAATTGTTGATGAGTGATTTTCGTTCTGGGAGCAGTTTCGAGATAATCCTCCCGAGACAACCCTCCTTTAACCTTGAATTTGTTTGGTTATGGGAGACCAAAAACAAATGTAGCAAGAAGGCAAGAAAAACACAAAGATCGAGAAATAGTATTTAACATGGTTCGGCGGAGCAAGTCCAGCCTACGTCCACGGGCACAAAGTGGGGGATTGCTTTTATTATTAAAATGAGCTCGGCCGACCTGTTTATGGACGGAACTGAAGAAAACCGAGCTGTTTGTTTGTGATGTTTTTACAAGTAATGTTCTCTTCTTTTACAAAATATGTTATCAATTTCGCTCTCCCCTACAAATGAAATTTACTCTCATTTATATACTCAACGGGTTACAACACTATTCCTCTGCTTCCATGTCATCACCCACGTGAACTTCCGGTTGATTGACGGGTTCTCTGCCCCAAAACTGTCTTCGCCGAAAGCAAACCTGCCACCTGATGGCTTGTCACATCGACCTGTTTTGTGCACTGCTACACGCAACAATAATGAAGCCAACCCATAAAGTGTTCTCAAATAGTGGGGTATGCCGAAGGAAAAGTCCAAACTACCCCGTTCACACGTCGGTCTTCCAGAGGTCGGTCAAATGATCTGCCGAACTACCCAAACTGCTACCGTCCTGACCCTGAATATCCGAGCTCATCCGCTTGTTCCAGGAGATAAGGTAAAAACAAACTGAGCCGCCAGTCTACTGTGGTCGGCCTAGGTTCTGGTGTTGTCGGTCTCTGAAACCTGCGCCATGCTGTGTCCTCTGGGCCACCAGATCCGAGAAGGAAGTGATCGAACTCTCTTAATGTCTGAAAACTGACCAATACCTCTGAACATCTGATCCTCCAAAAGCGGGAAATTCACTCTCTACCCTTGCCGAACTGTTCAATTACCTTAGTTGCAGAAATCCCCATCAACAAGAATAAAAGACAATTATCAGTTACATCTCTTTTGCCAAGTCCTATTATATGCTCCAGTTGCCAAACTGCAAAGAGTCATCGTCTTCCTTTGCTAGTTACATATAGTTTCAGATTTAAATATTATGTCATATTTATTGATGACCACTTACGCTTCACCTGATTTTACCCATTAAAGTTTAAATCTGATTTCTTTCAACTATTTATTAGATTTCAAATATTGGTTGACAATCAATAAAATGCAAAAAATTAAAATCTTTCAAAGTGATGGTGGTACGGAATTTACTAGTTCTAACTTACAAAATCATCTCATTTTCCACGACATTCGTCATCAAATGTCATATCAATACACACCTTCTTTCCAGTTGGTAAGGTACCTAATTAAGATATTATTCATCCATTTGGTTGCCTCGTTTATCCATATCTTCTTGATTATGCATACCTCATGTGTATTTTTAGGATATAACATGACTCATCATAGATTTTGATGTCTCGATTGCACCTCTTATCAGGTGTACATAACTTGCCACACCATATTTGATGAATTCACATATCCTTTCACTAGGATACATAACCCGCAACTACTCTTCTATCTTCATAGTTCATCATTCATGGATCCCTCATCCTTTGCATTATTGTCGGACACTTTACCACACACAACAAGCATCACCCTCTATAGTATCACATTCTCATATCAGATTATGTGCTCCTTGTACTACTGCCCTTTTGTTAGGGATATGCTCTATACCCAACTTGTGGATGGGCTTTATGTACATGTATTTGTAATATTTTCATTAATTAATAAAATGACAATCTTTATTATATGTGTCTTACATAACTTATATGAATCATCAAACACTGTAATAAAGCCCTTGGAGTAATAAGATGATGGCTTCCACGCCTTATGAGAATCATGACTCTCAAACGTTCCTAATCATAGTTTTGTGAATAATCTGGGCGTTCACAAAGCGGAGAGACTAGCATGATGATATGATCCGCCCCTAAGTGGGGTAGCCGATCTCATAGGCTACTAGTGGAGATCCGTCCGCATGGTGTATCACATGGATGCATGAGTTGCTCGTGTCCATCGAACTGACCGCCGAAACTTTTCACATGGAGTGTTTATCCCATGTGTTTGTGAGAACTTTCATGTATCGATTGTATGACTAGTCCTTAGACTTGAGGTCTTTACAATCTTATGTGTGGATCAAATAACTTTGACATTCTCCTTCCCCGGTTCAAAAGATCCGGTCATAAGGGTATGATTGGGTCATTTGTTGAAACACATGAAGTTTGTAAAGATACAATAGAGAATCGACACTCTCTCAGATAATATTTTCTTATAAGAGTAGTATTCCAGTTCGCGGGTTGATATGTGTGATCAGTGCTTGGGACTGTGGCCGCAGCGAAAGAATCATGTGAGATTCTTAGGTTAGCACGATTCATGACACTATCAACATCGTATATTTGACTATATGGGTAGACACTTTCCATACCCTAGGTCAAACGATGGGGATACAGTGAGACGATGGACTGTATCATATGTAAATCGCATACAGAATGGGAATATATCTTTCCTTCTCATTTGGGGGCCTTGACATGTGTTGGGGTTGGTGCTTAGAGCGCCAATCCGGACCGTATTTATGTCTGATTCATGAATACGAACATCCCCTTATTCCATAATATTACTTATTTATGGTTGCACCTCTTGTTCTTATATACGTATTCGATCTGATTACGATTAGATTGAAACTAAATGTGGTTTAGTGATATGTATATATTAGACAAAGGCCCGATAATATATAATGCAGTACACAGCTACAAAGTTAGTTTGTAATTGACATTGGGAAGTGTCACTGCTATATGAATATTATCAAACATAGTTCCTGGTCAAGATTTGCTAACACGGGTCGGTTAGTCAAATCCGTTGAGACCAGTACATGTCGTATATCGAGACTTGGTCCGATGGTTTATCCCAATGAACCATGAGTCTAGGGAGACTCGTATAGACGTGTAGGTGTTTATAGTGGATAAACACCGAACGGCTCACCGAAGATTCTTAATGGATGGTACACCAACGTCAATAAGAATCTTCTCGGGTTGAGTAGCATAGTGGTCCTTCGACTTGAGATACCATTGTGGATGTATGAGACATCCTCCACACTTAGATGGCAGTCACGTCACCGATCTATTTAGATCAGACCTCCGCCTGTTCGTTGGGTGTGGATCGATCCTCAGGATATCCTGTGTGTGTCAAGATAGGATCCGTCAGTTCTGTGTACAGAGCATAGGTAGTCCATATATATTTAGCAGTCTGTTAAATCTGTGGCCACAATATACATCGGAAGTAAGTTCCGAGTGTTATTTAGAGATTGTTAATAGATACGTCGACGAGATAATACCTATAGAGATTTGACGTTTACATCTATATCTCTGGGATTATCTGGATACCTGTGACGGAGGGATTATACGTATGCAATGACCTCGACCTGTATGGTTCAGCTAGTTTATCCGTGATCGTCATAATCTACGGGTGGATAGATTATGGACACGAAATTGGATTTTGTGACGGATATACCTGAATCTAGAGAGTCTCAATAATGAAACATATTCGTAGAGCACTAGAGCAACATTTATGAATAATGATGATTATTTATAAATCGTTTAATCGTTAAACGAAAAATACATGCGAACGGGCCGAACCGTCATTTCCTAATTAATGTGTATTTGTATTTAATATATGATATTATTAAATACACATTAATAAATAGTCAAATAAAGGTATTTGACATATATCATCAATATATGTATTTGAGATATTTAAAGTAAATATAATACATATATTTGATATATTTGTATTTAATTAATTATTTAATTATTTAATTGTTAAATGATTAATATAATTAAAATATAAATATATCATTAAATGATAAAGTTAGGAAATGATTATAAGTGTAAATGTTTGACTTTACATTAAAGGAAAAGGTTGTCAAATTGATTTTGACTTCTTAAGATATTTGTTCAAAATTGTTTGAAAATGAAAATATCTTTTTCCTTTATTATTTGATAAATTCTGCCATACACTTTAAATATAAGAGTTATATTTTTCTTAGTTGCATTTGTTGACTTAATTAAATATCTAATAAAGTTATTTTTAGATATTTAACCAAGTTGATCAAATGTAAAGTGAAATGAAATTGAAATTGCAAAAACTTGTATTTGGCTAGGTAATTTCGGCCAAGGCCATTATGATACAAGTATATATTGTTTTTTCATTTCATTCTTCTTAACCTAATACACTTTAAAGAAAAACTCCATTAATGGAAGCAAATGAAGCTTGTGAGAAAGAAAGAAGAAATCAAAGAAAGCTTGGATTTTAGTAAGTTTTTCCAACTTGCTATTAGAAAGGAAAATGTTCCTTAGGATCTAGGCTTTAACATATGATGTTCTTAGGTTATTGCTTTCTTTATTCCTTGTGTTTTTGTTGATGGAAGTTTTGATGGAAGTGTTGAGCATGTATGATGAAGGAAGGTTGTGACTATTGTAGTTATAAGCTTTCTTTTAAGGTTTTGGAAACCATGTTGCTAATCTAGAGTTGTTGACCCACTCTTAGATGACCTAGATTTGATCTTGAGTTGTTTCATTGTGTTGAGACTTTGATTGGATGGAAGAAACATGATTGAAGTAATTGATTTAACCAATTTGGTCTAATTTGTCCAATTTGAAGAAATTGAAAAATTAGGGTTCATGACCAATTCCAAATTTGGGGGTTTTCATATATGTTGTGTATTTGGATGTGTATATGATTCATATAAAGTTTCATGTTCATTGGATTACATCTTGATGTGTTTTGATGCATGAAATGACAAAGTGCACAAAATGGCACCTTGGAGGTGCATTCGGCCAAGGATTAGAAATTTGGGATTTTTGGTGCTTTGGGTGTTTTGATGTTTTGAACATGCTAAGTTCATCTTAGAAATGATTTAAAATCATTCAAAATTGATTAGATCAATTTCGGACTAAAATGGACAAAATACCAAAGTAAGGGTAATTTGGTAAATTCACTTGAATATGATTTATTTGAATTTTATTTCATAATTTGATTATTGGATAATTAAATAAATATGTTTATTTAATTAATCCGAGAAAATTTTTTGAAATCGGAAGATACGATCTTCCACCGCTTCCGCTGCGTTACCGGATTCTGCCCCTAAAAACCCCTACAACATGTTGCTAGATGTCAACCTTGGTCATTGAAATCGAACGACCATATGATCGGAGGATAATTTATGTTCGATTAAATTATCACGATTCATTTCATGTCCAACTTTAGGGGAACCCAAAAGGTCACATACAACAAAGTCGAAATCAATGGTTAACAGTGCACATTACAAATTTAACAGCATATATGATTTCTGTAGGAATTGTTCATAAATGGTTCAATGTGTTTAATTATTCAACAGATCATTTATGAGGTTCCATAGTGGCTTAGGGATTGGTGAATGACGATAGGGGCTTTGGGAATTGGAATAAATAAATAAATAAATAAATAAAAAGGGCGCGCATATGGCGCCTCTTTTTTATTTTATTTTATTTATTTGTTATTTGTTTTGGATTCCAATTCGGCCCAAACTCTTATTAGGGTTTTATAATATCATTAAACCACTAAATTAAGATCCAATGGCTAAGATTAAATTAGCATTTATCCCACATCGAATTCTTAATTAACTTTGTTGTCTTTGGAGCACCTATATAAACCCAAAGAATTCTTTACAAATTTTTACACCAAAACCTTTCATATTTCGGGTTTATATAAGTGAGCAACTCTAAAGTTTAAAGAGTAAGCCACTGATTTTGAGGATCCTTAAGTCTAATTGACTAGAGGAACCTCAAGTTAAAAGTTTTGAGGTATTTGCCTAGGCTAGCATCAAGGGCAAAATACCCGTGCACTCAAGGCGTAGTCTTGCTGTTGAGTTTTGGCTTTAGTGTGTGCACATTTGGAGGCCACACACTTGGGTGGCTCTTTGGAACGTGGAAGAGCTTGCTGAGTTCAAGAAAAGCTTGTAGATTGGAGGGTGGACTGGAGAAGTCTTTGGTTCAAGTAAGTCTTTTTCTTTCTTTATTTTAATTAGAGTTCTTATGATAGTTAGCATGTTTAGGTTTATGTTCTTTGCATGTTTTATGAGATTTATAGACGTGTAGGTATTTATTTGATAAACACTGAATGACTCACTGAAGATTTCCTATTATATGGTACATCAACGTTAATATGAATCTTCTCGAGTCGAGCAGTATATTGGTCCTTCGACTTGAGATACCACTGTGGATATATGAGACATCCTCCACACTTTGATGGCAGTCACGTCACCGATCTATTTAGATCATACCTCCGTCTGTTCGTTGGGTGTTGACTCATGCTCATGATATCATGTGAGTATCAGATAGAATCTTTAGTATTGTGTAGAAGGCATATGTATCGTGTACGTATTTGCGATCTAGTAAATCTATGGCCATGGTATACTTCGGAAGCGAGTTCCGAGTGTTATTTAGAAATCATAAATTTGTAAGTCGACTATATTATACCTTAGAGATTTGACATTCCTATCTATATCCCTGGTATAATATGTATGGCCTATGACGGAGAGATTATATGTATGCAATAACCTCGACTTACATAGTTTAGCGAGATTATCTGTGGTCGTCATAATTTACGATTGTGTGAATTATGGACACGAAATTTGATTTTATGATGGATAAACCTAAACTTAGAGAGTCCCACAATATGAAGTGTACTCGTTGAGTACTTGGGCAACACATTATGAATAATACAGATTATTCATAATACTTTATTTGTTTAAATAAGTTAATTCGAATCGTTTAACAATTAAATGAATATATACATGCATAGGGACTTTTCGGTCATTTCCTAATTAATGTGTATTTGTATTTAATATATGATTTTATTAAATATACATTAATTAATTGTCAAATATGATATTCGACATATGTCATAAATATATGTATTTTGATTATTTAAAGTAAATATGATACATATATTTAGATATTTGTATTTAACTAATTATTTAATTATTAAATAATTAAAGTAATTGAAATACAAATATCTAAAGTGATATTTATGCTTGAAAATGATCAAAGTGTACAAGTTTGACTTTTTTAAATTTAAGAAAAATCTGTTAAAAAGGAATTTTGCTTCTTTAATTTGGTTAAAAATACAAAATATCTTTTTTTTTTTCTTTTTCCTCCATAATTTCGCCCAAGTTTGGATATATAAGGGAAATTTTTTTCCTTTGCTTGGGTAATGAAAACCTAGCCATCTTCAACCTTTGAAAAACACCAAAGAGAGTAGAGAGAAAAGAATCAAAGAAAGAACAAAAGCTTGAAGAAAGTTTAAAGATTAAAGGTAATCTTTAATATTCTTCAACCTAGAAAAATTATTTTATTGTTCTAGTATGTTACAAATATTGTAGAAATTCTTTTTTACTCTAAAATTTGGCAATTTTTGATTTGGTTGATGGATTTGGAGGCTAGATGCAAGTGTGAAGTTATATTTAGTAATATTAGTGTAATATTAGTTCAATTTTATCATATGATGACTTGTTGTCATTCTAGAGTGTTATGACCACTTTTGTAATACTTAGAATTGTTCTTGAGTTCTTCATTGGTGGTGGCTTTGATTGGTGTAAATAGTAGTATGATTAATATTGAGAAAATTGGATTTAAATCATGAAAATTGATTATTTTTACATCCAGATCAGATCTAGAAATTCTGAAAATTTGGTGATGAAAAATATGTTATTTAAATATATTGGATGTGTATTGGGCATTGGAATAATTGTCGGAAATTATTTCGGAGTGAAAATATACGAAAACAGTAAAAAAAATGGCGTTACTGGGTGAGTTTCTAGCTTACCGGATAACGGCTGCCCAAACAGTGAATTGGTCATTGTTCGGGCATCCCATGAACTACCCAAGAACTATTGGGGCTGACCTGGGCAGTCTCCGTGTGTATTGTTTGGTCGGTTCAGTCAAAAATGTGTTTTATGCTATTTTGTAGAAAAATATTTTCGTAAAAGTTTCGCGATGTTTTCTAAAATAATTATGTCGCTATGTGATATCAAATAATATGTTTAGGTGAAATATGAATGAATTATTCGTATTTGATATTTAATAATTTATTCGATAAGTTTAAAAATTTTAAGTTACAATTTCGCCCGAACCGCCTTCTTCTGCGGCGCCTAACCCCAACATCATCTTGATCTTGGTGATAAAGATAAGCACACAAATAGTTATCCAGGATATATGTTATATTTGTTAACCAATATTATCTATAAATCTTATCATTAGCTCTTGTATATATAATCATTATCTCTTGTAAACTTCATGTTATAAATAAAGGTATAATGCGCTGTGGAGAAAAATCTGGTGTGTCAAGTATAATATTCATCGTAACACCTTATTTCTTGATTTTAATAATGGTAGGTTATCTTGTGTGGCTAAAGGTATCAAATCAACAAAAATGGTCTCAAGGTTGTAGCTTGGAATGGTAAACTGACCTCTTTTTGGAATGATAGCTGGGTTTCAGATGTCAAGTTGAAGGAAGATTATCCAATAATATTTGCCTTGGCAGCTAATAAACAGGCATCAATTTTGCATAATGGCAGATGGGAGGGTGAGGGTTTGGGTATGGACCATTGGATTGCGAAGGCCTCTGTTTGACTGGGAAGTATTAGTGTGGAGTAGTTGTTTGTGCTTGCTGCCCAAAGTTGTGTTGAGTAGAGGTAGATTTGACAAGGTTGTATGGAGATTTGATTCTTGGGGCTTATTCACAGTTAATTCATTTTGCAAAACTGCATCGGTACGAAGGGGTTTTGGTTCCGCCAAAGGTGGAGCTTTTTACTTGCCAATTACTGAAGAGCAGGCTCTCATGCTGGTTTTTATTGGTGCGTATTTGGGCTGGCTGCACTGGCTGAGCTGCGTATTACACTGCTACTATCGAATTGTTGGTTTAGTACTATGTTGAGATGATGTTATTATCGTTCATTATTTGCATTGGAATGGAGTTTGTTGCTTGTGCGATTATGTTTATGTTATTATTGATGTCTGATAGGTGTTGGTTTTTGTTGGTGCGAATTTGTGCTTGATTGCACTAGATGATCTGCGTTTATGCTGATGTTTTGTTGATACGCTGCTGCACTTACTGTCTGCTGTTCTGCTCTGACCCTTCTACTATGTTGATGCTGTTCTTCAATTTCTTGCTGATCTGATGCTACTGTTTTGCTGTCGAATTGTTGCTGTCCTTTGCTGGTTTAGTATTGAGTTATGATGAAGGTGTGATGTTTGTTTATTATTTGCATTTGAGGTTGCGTAGATGTTCTTCTGTTTTGCTGTCATTATTGGCGATGGATAGTTGATCCAATGAATGCCTAAAGTCTCCCTACGGATATACATCGGGCAAAGCTCTTGTTATGATTCACCGATCACTTTTGGAGTGTTTTGAGGAAAAACTGAATTCGTTATCTATTACTTCAAGATAGAATACAAGTTTACAACTAGAAACTTAAGAAAAAACCTCACACTCTCTCTATACAATTATACTCACTCTTTGGGATGGTTTTTAAGCTCCCTGGAAGCCAGAAGTTATAGGCAATGATTGGTTACTGTACACCCTTGATTCATGCCACCAATTGCTCCTTAATTCATGGTGATAGCAACCTTTCACCAAAAGTGTTTTGGTTGTTTCTTCAATTTTCAAAGATCACCTAAAGTTGCATGGCAACTTCTTCATGGAGTCTTCAAGGGTGGCCTGCAGTTGGTAGCATGACGTTTCAGTGGCAGCTGGATCTTGGAAACTACTGGATTCATTACAATTCTCCCCCTCTAGCTGCGTCTGAAACTATCGTCATCTGACAGCTATCTCGGCTATGTCTCTGCACAGCTCTAGCTTGTCCCGAGTAACCACCTTCGTTAACATGTCCGCTGGATTCTCATCTGTATGGATCTTCACTAGTCTCAGCAGTTGTTGATCCATCACCTCGCGTATCCAGTGATAGCGAATATCAATGTGTTTCGTCCGGGAATGATACATTGAGTTCTTGCTCAAGTCCAGAGCACTCTGACTGTCACAATGTATCTTGTATTCCGTCTGCTTGATCCCTAACTCTTGGAGAAAACGCTTTAACCACAACATTTCTTTTCCTACCTCAGTTATAGCAATGTACTCAGCTTCTGTTGTGGATAATGCAATACACCTCTGCACTCTTGACTGCCATGACACAGCTCCAACTGCAAAAGTGTAGATGAATCCTGATGTAGATTTCCTACCATCAAGATCTCCTGCCATATCTGAATCAGTATAGCCTTCCAAGATCGGATCAGCTCCCCCGTAACATAGACGAAACTTCGTTGTACCCTTGAGGTACCTGAGAATCCATTTGACTGCCTTCCAGTGTTGCTTTCCAGGGTTAGAGAGAAATTGGCTCACTACACCAACTGCTTGTGCAATATCTGGCCTGGTACATACCATTGCATACATAAGGCTTCCAACAGCTAAAGAATATGGTATTGCTGACTGGTTTGGCTTTCTATATATCGAACCTCTTGATTATCCGTTCAATATACCTCTCTTGTGAAAGCCACAACTTCTTATTCTGTTTGTCACGAACAATCTCCATTCCAAAATCTGTTGAGCTGGTCCTAAGTCTTTCATGTCGAAAGCCTTAGAGAGTTCCTTCTCAGCTGGCTGATATTCGCTGCTTCTTGTCCAACAATCAACATGTCATCTACATACAGTAGAAGAGCAACGAAATTTCCATCTGGAAACCTCTGAATGTATACACACTGATCTGCTGCAGTTCTTTTGTAGCCTTGACCCACCATGAATGAGTCGAACTTCTTGTACCACTGCCTCGGTGCTTGCTTGAGCCCGTACAAGCTATTTTTCAGCTTGCAAACAAGGTTTTCTTTACCTGAAACCTTGAATCCTTCTAGCTGCTCCATGTAAATTTCTTCATTCAGATCACCATGAAGAAATGATGTTTTGACATTCATCTGTTCAAGCTCCAAGTTCAATCTGGCGACCAATCCTAGGATGACTCGGATTGAAGCCATTTTTACCACTGGTGAAAAGATCTCATCAAAGTCAATTCCTTTTTTCTGGAGAAATCCTTTGACTACTAGCTGAGCTTTTTGTTTCACCACTTTTCCGCTGCCATCTTTCTTGAGCTTGAATACCCATTTGTTCTTCAGTGCCTTCATTCAATGTGGGAGCTTGACTATCTTATAAGTGTTGTTTTTCTGCAGAGATTTCATCTCATCATGCATTGCGTGCAGCCATTTGTCTTTGTCTTTATGAGATACCGCTTCATTGAAGGTTTATGGCTCCCCCTCGTCAGTAAGCAGAATATATTCTGATCATGAGTATCTGGCTGATGGAATCCGACCTCTCTCGGATCTTCGTACTGGAGGTTCTGGCTATCTATTGTCATCCGAATCTGTGGATGATCCTGAAGCCTCTGATGGAGTAGGCTGCAGCTCCCCCTGCTCAACACCTCATTCCTCTTCTGGTTCTACTTCTGGCTTGTCTTGCACCCTATCATCATCTGTGGCCACTGGTGTTGGTGCTGGGGTTGTGTCTGGATTTGCATCGGTATTGTCGGCACTGGTTTTAGAAGACATCTTGGGCTTTTCAATGTCTTTTATTGTCTGGTCTTCAAGAAACACTACATCTCTGCTTCTGATGACCTTCCTTTCCTTCGAGTCTCATAGCCTGTATCCAAATTCCTCATCTCCATAGCCTATGAAGATGCATGGAGTAGTCCTTGCATCGATCTTCTGCCTGAGCTCATTGGATACATGTGCAAATGCTAAACATCCAAATATTATGAGGTGAGAATATGAGGGATTCTTACCAGATCACACTTTCTCCGGAATCTCAAAGTTCAACGGTACAGATGGTGATCTGTTGATCAGGTAGCAGGCGGCACGAACAGCTTCTCCCCAGAATGGCTTTGGCAGTTTAGCCATGCTGATCATGCTTCTGACTTTCTCCATCATGGTGCGGTTCATCCTTTCAGTGACACCATTGTGTTGTGGGGTGCGTGGAACAGTCCTCTCGTGTCGAATGCCACAGTAGGCATAGAACTCCCTGGAAGTGTATTTGCCTCCATTGTCTGTGCGAAGGCACTTCAGTTTCTTCCCTGTTTCACGCTCAACCATGGCATGGAACAGTTTGAAATAGTCCAGGACCTGATCCTTTGTTTTCAGAAAATACACCCACACTTTTCGAGAAGCATCGTCAATGAAAGTAAGAAAATATTTATTACCGCCTAGTGAGTTTACCTCCTAGGGACCACATACATCAGAGTACACCAGACTGAGTAACTCGGATTTCTTTGTAGAAGAGAAATTAAAAGAGACTCGATGTTGTTTACCAAAGAGATAGTGATTGCAAGGATCCAGAGCAACATTTTTGGAGACAGAGATTAGATCATTCTTTGTCAAGGTAGACAACCCCTTTTCACTCATGTGATCGAGTCTCTAGTGCCACAGATTCTGAGAAGCCTCCGGTTCAGCTACATTTAGGCTTTCTGCACAAATCTTCACATGAGTCTTGTTTAGAGTTCCACATATGTGTCATCGGGCGATGACCATGTCACCTTTTATCATTCTCCAAGTGTCATTGCTGAAGTGGCTAGCATAACCCTGTTTGTCAAGGGCTACCCCCGAGAGTAAATTAAGCCGAAGTTCTGGAACATGTCTGACTTCCTTCAGGGTTATTATATACCCTGTATTTGTCCACAACTGTATTTCACCAATTCCTACTATCTGAGAAGAACTGGTATTTCCCATCTTCACTGCTCCAAAGTATCATGCTTTGTATGTTGTAAAGAAATCCATGTGAAGAGTGACGTGGTAGGATGCTGCAGTATCTACCACCCACTCGACATCCTGAGTTGCGGTGTGAAGGCATGTTCTTCCTGACCGGAGCATATAGCTACATCTACCATAGTAACTACTAGTGTCTCCACGTCATTCTTCTTCGGCTGGTTATTGCCTTGTCTCTGCTCCCGTTGCAGTTCCCAGCAATTTTTCTTCAAGTGGCCTTCAATGCCACAGTGGAAGCACTTGTATGTCTTTTTCCCGTCCTTGGATTTGCCTCTGCTTTTGCTTCTGCCTCTCCTCCCACCTTGATGTTTCTCATGTTGTCTTCATCGCTGCACTGAGACAAGGGCTTCTGTTTGATCTGATCCCACGTCTTTTCTTCTGACTTCTTCATTTGACAGGGCATCATTTACCATAGGCATGATAAGTTTGCCTCCTGGAGCTGAGTTACTGAGAGTAACCACCAGAGTCTCACAGCTATCAGGAAGAGAACTAAGTAGCAAGAGGGCTTGAACTTCGTCTGCCAGTTGCATGTCTAATGCAGTTAACTGGTTCACCAGGCTTTAGAACTCGTTGGTGTGTTCTGCAACGGAAGTTCCACTCCGTAGCTTCAGGTTCACCAAACGCCTCATGATTAAGGCCTTATTCCGAGCCGTTTTAGCCTGGAACATGTCTTCCAATTTTCTCCACATTTCATAAGCATTTGTGTCCTGTGCTACGAGGTGGAAGACACTGTGACCGATCCACTACCTAATCTGACCCAAAGTTCTGTTATTGAGTTTATTCCAGTCATACTCCTTAACATACTCTGGTTTCTCTCCCTTCAACTCGATGACATCAAACAGATATTTGAAATACAACAAATCTATCATCTGAGGTCTCCAGAGGGAGTAATTAATTGCAGCCAGTTTAATCATTGCACCAGAATTTGAATCTTCCATTTCCATTTTAAGTTTTAAAGTTTAAAATGAAAATACACTAAAATCAGGGTTGAATTTCACAAATCTGAGGTCACCGTTGCGTCCGAAACGGTCGAAAATGGTGGAATAGACACTTCGTTGGTCTAAATCCGACACATAGGCTGATTTGTAAATTCCTAAAAGTTCTAGGTAAAATTGTAAATTTCAAAACTTCAGGGGCCTAAATGAAATTTACCAGGCTGCTGACGTGGCAGTGCTGACGTGGCAAAGTGGGACTAGTTTCTGACGTGGCGGACACGTGGCGGCTGACGTGTCACGCTGACGTGGCAAGCTGACGTGGCTGGTTCGCTGACGTGTCACAATGTATCTTGTATTATGTCTGCTTGATCCCTAACTCTTGGAGAAAACGCTTTAACCACAACATTTCTTTTCCTGCCTCAACTATAGCAATGTACTCAGCTTCTGTTGTGGATAATGCAATACACCTCTGCATTCTTGACTGCCATGACACAGCTCCACCTGCAAAAGTGTAGATGAATCCTGATGTAGATTTCCTACCATCAAGATCTCCTGCCATATCTGAATCAGTATAGCCTTCCAAGATCGGATCAGCTCCCCCTAGGATGACTCGGATTGAAGCCATTTTTACCACTGGTGAAAAGATCTCATCAAAGTCAATTCCTTTTTTCTAGAGGAATCCTTTGACTACTAGCTGAGCTTTTTGTTTCACCACTTTTCCGCTGCCATCTTTCTTGAGCTTGAATACCCATTTGTTCTTCAGTGCCTTCATTCAATGTGGGAGCTTGACTATCTTATAAGTGTTGTTTTTCTGCAGAGATTCCATCTCATCCTGCATTGCGTGCAGCCATTTGTCTTTGTCTCTATGAGATACCGCTTCATTGAAGGTTTATGGCTCCCCCTCGTCAGTAAGCAGAATATATTCTGATCATGAGTATCTGGCTGATGGAATCCGGCCTCTCTCGGATCTTCGTACTGGAGGTTCTGGCTGTCTATTGTCATCCGAATCTGTGGATGATCCTGAAGCCTCTGATGGAGTAGGCTGCAGCTCCCCCTGCTCAACACCTCATTCCTCTTCCGGTTCTACTTCTGGCTTGTCTTGCACCCTATCATCATCTGTGGCCACTGGTGTTGGTGTTGGGGTTGTGTCTGGATTTGTATCGGTATTGTCGGCACTGGTTTTAGAAGACATCTTGGGCTTTTCAATGTCTTTTATTGTCTGGTCTTCAAGAAACACTACATCTCTGCTTCTGATGATCTTCCTTTCCTTCGGGTCTCATAGCCTGTATCCAAATTCCTCATCTCCATAGCCTATGAAGATGCATGGAGTAGTCCTTGCATCGAGCTTCTGCCTGAGCTCATTGGATACATGTGCAAATGCTAAACATCCAAATATTCTGAGGTGAGAATATGAGGGATTCTTACCAGACCACACTTTCTCCGGAATCTCAAAGTTCAACGGTACAGATGGTGATCTGTTGATCAGGTAGCAGGCGGCACGAACAACTTCTCCCCAGAATGGCTTTGGCAGCTTAGCCATGCTAATCATGCTTCTGACTTTCTCCATAATGGTACGGTTCATCCTTTCAGCGACACCATTGTGTTGTGGGGTGCGTGGAACAGTCATCTCGTGTCGAATGCCACAGTAGGCATCGAACTCCCTGGAAGTGTATTCTCCTCCATTGTCTGTGCGAAGGCACTTCAGTTTCTTCCTTATTTCACGCTCAACCATGGCATGAAACAGTTTGAAATAGTCCAGGACCTGATCCTTTATTTTCAGAAAATACACCTACACTTTTCGAGAAGCATCGTCATTGAAAGTAAGAAAATATCTATTACCGCCTAGTGAGTTTACCTCAAAGGGACCACATACATCAGAGTACACCAGACTGAGTAACTCGGATGTCTTTGTAGAAGAGAAATTAAAAGAGACTCGATGTTGTTTACCAAAGAGATAGTGATTGCAAGGATCCAGAGCAACATTTTTGGAGACAGAGATTATATCATTCTTTGTCAAGGTAGACAACCCCCTTTCACTCATGTGATCGAGTCTCTGGTGCCACAGATTCTGAGAAGCCTCATGTTCAGCTACATTTAGGCTTTCTGCACAAATCTTCACATGAGTCTTGTATAGAGTTCCACATATGTGTCATCGGGCGATGACCATGTCACCTTTTATCATTCTCCAAGTGTCATTGCTGAAGTGGCTAGCATAACCCTGTTTGTCAAGGGCTACCCCCGAGAGTAAATTGAGCCGAAGTTCTGGAACATGTCTGACTTTCTTCAGGGTTATTGTATACCATGTATTTGTCCACAACTGTATTTCACCAATTCCTACTATCTGAGAAGAACTGGTATTTCCCATCTTCACTGCTCCAAAGTATCCTGCTTTGTATGTTGTGAAGAAATCCACGTGAAGAGTGACGTGGTAGGATGCTGCAGTATCTACCACCCACTCGACATCCTAAGTTGCGGTGTGAAGGAATGCTTCTTCCTGACCGGAGCATATAGCTACATCTACCGTAGTAACTACTAGTGTCTCCGCGTCATTCTTCTTCTGCTGGTTATTGCCTTGTCTCTGCTCCCGTTGCAGTTTCCGGTAATTTTTCTTCAAGTGGCCTTCAATGCCACAATGGAAGCACTTGTATGTCGTTTTCCCGTCCTTGGATTTGCCTCTGCTTTTGCTTCTGCCTCTCCTCTCACCTTGATGTTTCTCCTGTTGTCTTCATCGCTTCACTGAGACAAAGGCTTCTGTTTGATCTGAGCCCACGTCTTTTCTTCTGGCTTCTTCATTTGACAGGGCATCATTTACCATAGGCATGGTAAGTTTGCCTCATAGAGCTGAGTTACTGCGAGTAACCACCAGAGTCTCACAGCTATTAGGAAGAAAACTGAGTAGCAAGAGAGCTTGAACTTCGTCTGCCAGTTGCATGTCTACTGCCAGTTGCATGTCTAATGAGCTTTGGAACTCATTGGTGTGTTCTGCAACGGAAGTTCCACTCCGTAGCTTCAGGTTCACCAAACGCCTCATGATTAAGGCCTTATTCCGAGCCGTTTTAGCCTGGAACATGACTTCCAATTTTCTCCACATTTCATAAGCATCTATGTCCTGTGCTACGTGGTGGAAGACACTGTGACTGATCCACTGCCTAATCTGACCCAAAGTTTTGTTGTTGAGTTTATTCCAGTCATACTCCTTAACAGACTCTGGTTTCTCTCCCTTCAACTCGATGACATCAAACAGAACTTTGAAATACAAAAAATCTATCATCCGAGGTCTCCAGAGGGAGTAATTAATTGCAGCCAGTTTAATCATTGCACCAGAATGTGAATCTTCCATTTCCATTTTAAGTTTTAAAGTTTAAAATGAAAATACACTAAAATCAGGGTTGAATTTCACAAATCTGAGGTCACCGTTGCGTCCGAAACGGTCGAAAATGGTGGAATAGACACTTCGTTGGTCTAAATCCGACACATGGGCTGATTTGTAAATTCCTAAAAGTTCTGGGTAAAATTGTAAATTTCAAAACTTCAGGGGGCTAAATGAAATTTACCAGGCTGCTGACGTGGCAAAGTGGGACTGGTTTCTGACGTGGCGGACACGTGGCGGCTGACGTGTCACGCTGACGTGGTAAGCTGACGTGGCTGGTTCGCTGACGTGGCTCTGACTGTGCGCTGATTGGGTCTAACGTGGCGCTGACGTGTCTGCCACGCGTATCGTCTTCTTCCTTCAGCGCGCGTGAGGCGCGTGGCTGCGACTGGAGGCGCGTGAGAGTGTTCTGTGACGCGCCTGCGGCGTTCTGGGACGTCGGTTCGGTCACCGGAAAATACCACCGTGCTCGTCTCTCCGTGAACTAGCTGATGGTACCCTCAAAATGGATTTTTGACAACTTTCATCGAAACCAGTTTTCCGATCGGAAGCTCTGTTACTCGGTTTTACGACCCCAAAGAATAACCGAAGCTCTGATACCACTTGTTGTGATTCACCGATCACTCTTGGAGTGTTTTGAGGATAAACCGAATTCGTTATCTATTACTTCAAGAATAGAATACAAGTTTACAACTAGAAACTTAAGAAAAAACCTCACACTCTCTCTATACAATTATACTCACTCTTTGGGATGGTTTTTAAGCTCCCTGGAAGCCTGAATTTATAGGCAAGGATTGGTTACTGTACACCCTTGATTCATGCCACCAATTGCTCCTTAATTCATGGTGATAGCAACCTTTCACCAAAAGTGTTTTGGTTGTTTCTTCAATTTTCAAAGATCACCTAAAGTTGCATGGCAACTTCTTCATGGAGTCTTCAAGGGTGGCCTGCAGTTGGTAGCATGACCTTTCAGTGGCAGCTGGATCTTGGAAACTATTGGATTCATTACGGCTCTTTTACTAGGATTCATTGGGGTTATTTCATGTTATGGTGATCTTAAAAGCTGCAATTATCTTTCGATAAGCATGATGCTTCGTCAGTGTTCTTTTATTAGGTAAAATGTAACGGGGTTAGGTTGTTAGTTGGGGTGTTCATTATCTTCCGTCATTCCCACTCTTTTCATCTATGATTCTATGTTTAATGGGAGTAATTCTTTGGTGCAACGGATGTATGGGTGACGTGGTATTATCAATAAATCAATAAATGACATGTAAGATTTGAAATCCATTTGTTTAGTTGTTTTTAAAAATTTTAGCATGCGTGACAATGATTGATTGGATTATTGCACGGATGACGTGGTACCTCCGTTGTATTATAGATTTTCTCCTATAATGGGAGTTTGTATGCGTGGATTCAGTCATTCACTTATCTCAATATTTTAATAATATTGTTTTTGGTTTTAAAAAAAAAAAAAAAAATCATGAGACAAATTTATTATAAGTCACAGATTCTATCATTATATTTCTAAATTGAATCTTGAAAAATGGAAACTTGAATATTTGAGAAATATTGGTCATGATAGAGGTTCTAACCCTAATACACATATGGAAAAAATACGTATAAAAATATGTGGAATTAAAAATATAACGACAATAAAGAAAAAGTTGTAAGCTATTGTCTCTATTTCTATGAATATTCATTCTTAAGTCTATTACAAATAAGTCAACACTAATTTAAACAGAAAGTAAAGAGTATAAAATAAATAGATCAACACGTGAATAAAAAAAAAATAAAGTAAATAGATCTAACACACGAGTTTTGTTGATTTGAAAATTGTGTAAATTTTTTACATGATATAATGTTAGCAATCCTAAATTTACCTTAAAAAATATATTGTTAGCAAAATCGTAAAATTTACCTTAAAGTGTAAATTTACTTCAATAAATTACCAAGTATAAATGACTTTTAAAAAAAATTAATAAATCAAGAAATCAGTGGCCAATTAAAGAATTTTATTCTGGGCTTAATATAAATATAACTTAAATTTTTCAACAAAAAAATAAGTATCAATAAAAATAATAAATGTTAAGATATAAAATTTTATTGTAATAACATTTTCAATACATCTGACCAGTTCAAGTTGTGGTGTGGGAATGAAGCTGGCATTGGCAATGTTTAGGGATTAGGGATTAGTTGGCTTTCAATAATTATATTTGATGTGTTGTCTTTAAAAAGAAAAAATCATTACTTTTGTTTTAGATTTAAATGATAAAAATAATTGGGCTTACAAGCTTTAAAAAATGATGGCATTTTAGGGCATGATGAGATTGTTCAAAACAACATGGTTTCAACACAAATTTGTCACGAAGTGACATATTCTATCATTATATGTTTAAAATGAATCTTGAAAAATGGAATATATGAGATATATTTGTCATGATGGAGGTTCTAACCCTAATACATTTACGGGAAAAATAAGTATAAATACTGGGATTAAAAATTTAACCACAATAAAAAAAAGGGTTCTAAGCTATTGTTTCTACATTTATGATTGTTCACTCTTAAATCTATTACAAATAAATCACACTCTTAATTTAAATAAAAAATAAAGAATCGAGTTTTATTGATGGAGTGGAAAATAATGAATTGAAAGTTGTATAAAATTTGTACATAATATAATGTCACTACAATACTAAATTCACCTTAAAAATTATAATGTTAGCACAATCCTAAAATTCACCTTAAAATGTATTTATTGAACAATAATGATACATATACACCACAATTACATTTATTTAGGGGTGGACAAAATTCGGATTGGTTCGATTTCGAACCGTACGAACCAAATCGAAAATCGATCAGTTCCAGAACTTAAGAACCTATCGGAACCGAACGGTTAATTCCGAAATGAAATGAATCGATTGGTTTGGTCCAATTCGGTTGGTTTTAATATTTGGAGTCAGTTTTGATTCGGTCAGATTCAAAACAGGATCGAACTAATTTTTTAGTAGAATTAACTTCTAAACTGATCAGTTCGGTTGGTTCGGTTTATAATTTTACAAACCGATTAGTTCACGGATCTCATATATATGATTCAAATCAAACCGAACTAAACCAATCAATTTAACTCAAATATAAACCGAAAAATCGAACCGAATCAAAATTTTAGATTAAGTTCGAGTTAATTTATCCACCGATACACCTATTATACACCCTAGTGGTCGTTTTCCACAATGAATCACGTGCTCTCCACCTAATATTTTCAACTTATTTCTCTAAAATCAAACGCCGTCCTTTTCACCTGCTCTCAAAAACACAATATTAAATGCTTTTTTCACCAAAAATTCCGACTCTCTTTCAGAACCTAAACAACCATCTGCAACTAAATGAACAACCCACGTACTACACATCCAAACAACCATCTGCGTTAAAAAATATTCAATTATATCAATTTTATTTATCAATATGGTTTTTCTTTCCCAACATTTATGTCAATTTGGTCTCAAATGGCGTTAATGAAAAATAAAAAGGAGAGTCCAATTCTATGTATCTATAATACTCTATTTAGTTTCTTATTATAATATTATGTGTGTGTGTTTTTTTTTTTTTTTTTTTTTTTTTTGTAGAAATGATTAAGGTGGAAGAAGCAATCGAAGTAGAAGATTCGCAGGAATTTGAGAATATCAATTTAGAGGGAAATATGAATGAAGTTGAAAAAACTTTGAATATGGAACGAAAAATTGTTGAATGATTGGGACATTATTTGGTATTGATTAAATATTACAAAGTTTATGGAAAACAATAAAAGTTTTACCAAAATTAATTCAAATTTGAAAATTTCTCAGATGTGACTTGTGTTATTGTCACGTTCGTTCAGCTGTTCAAACGAGTCTTTCCAGAGAACTAACGTTCGCGTAGTGTTTGATAACGCGCTCGAATGAACCTGTCCAGAGAACTTGCGTTCAAGTGGCGTTCGTCTTCACGTTCAAACGAAAATGCGAAATACAATATTTTTCCTTATGCGTTTTATGCACCTAATACATTTTCCAGAGAAAAGAACAGGAAAACATGTAAAAAATCAGAGTTAACAACACATGTTATTTTCATAAGTTCTTAAGATTGTTAGGCGGATGTGTTATTAATCATTTTTTAACATATATAGTTCAATAAATTTTTTACTACCACAAATTCAATGAAAGATAAACATAAAGATTTAAGAAAAACCTGTAAATTATTGAGGAAGATGAAGAAACTAGAACCAAGTCGAGATTCATCTTTCCTTAATAACTTATTAATTTCACCTCAGTGTTCTATGGATTTCTTGTGACTAATATTTTCCCAGAATAACTTGGTTGTTTCTTGTAGAGGTGACACTCTTTTCTTCAAGAATTTGAACTTGGAATAATTATGGAAACTCTCAACTCTAAACTTAAATATGTAAGTGTGTAATTAATTGAATTATACAAAATGAACCCAAAATAAAGTTTTTATAGGCATGGATTAGGGGTGGCAATTTGGGTTAGAATTCGTTTATTCGTTCGATTCGATTCGCTTTAAAGCGAATACGGGTTTGAAAAATATGGATTCGTTTAATAAATGTTTCAATTTGATTCGATTCGTTTATTAAAATAATCGAATGCGAATTTAAGCTCATTAATTTATTTATTCGTTTACGATTCGTTTTATTATTTTCTTTTATCAATTATTGTTATTTTTCAGTTAAGATTCGAGAAATTATGGTTAATTATCATAGAAAAAATAATATTGTTGATATCTAGTGATGTATTTTTATTAAATATATTAATTACATATTTTATATTTATATATATATGAAAAATTAATGTAAATAAATTATCGTAAATTATGTTAGTGAATAATATTATGACTAAACGAATATTCATATTTGATTTGTTTAATAAACTAATCGTATACGAATTCTGATATTAGGATTTGTTTAATAAACGAATCGAATACGAATCCATCACATTTTGATTCGATTCGTTTATGATTCGATACGAATTCGATTCGTTGATTCGTTTTGCCACCCCTAGCATGGATGAGTGTATTTGTGAGCATCATTTGGTTTAGGGTGTAATCATTATTCAAGTTATATCATTTCATAATGTCCTATAAACTCTAGAGTTGTATTCTTTTATCTTTAGATGATATGTTTATTCAATTTGTGTTTTTCCCATAAATTAAAGTATTTTCTTAAGGAACATGTCTTTCTTACAATTATAAATATTAGAGAATTTTCTGCAATAAATTTCCCAAGTATAAATGACTTTTTTCTTAAAAAAATAAATAAATAAATCAGGACTATTTTCTTATAACGATTTCCATGCGTTCCACGATGAGTGGGTTTACATGCATGACAATGAACACTAAATAAGACCAACGTCAGCCAACCACACATTGATGATGTGATTAAAAAAAAAAAACATTTTGATATGTGCCTCATGTTCAACAACTATTGGGTCCACAAGTTGAGGGACCACATCTCGACGGTCCAATGCGTCCATTTCTCGTTAGACCGATACCACTATTGGGTCTCTTTCAGGTAGGAATGTAAAAATAAAAATAAAAATAAAAAAAATCTAAAAAAAATGGAACTAAATAAATAATTTGAATTATCAATTTTTTTTTTAGTGTAATTGTTATTTTAATTTTATATTTGGTACATTAATATAAATTTATTTCGTGAATTTCATAAAATATTTATAATTTTTTCTATCATTTTTTTATAAGGTTAAGTAAATAAAGAATTAACAAAACTAATCAAAAGAAAATAAACCAAATTCGACTAAGATTCCCAAATTAGCCCCTATGCACACTTGTCACCACTAGTAAACCAAGCTTTAGCTTCCTTAATTTCCGAAGAACCAAATAAACCCAACAAACTTATCTACAATTCATGCTAATCAGCTTTGTACAACAAGAAATCAATTTATTTTTCCTCCCTTATCTCACAAGATAGCTTCCACCCCAAAATTACATGCACACTAAGTTAATTTACCCTAAACACTCAGAAAACTTAATTCAATAAGGAACCAAGCTCCTTAAATTAGGCAAGTCAGGCCTGAAATTCAATGGATATTTGTGCAAGTTGCTAGAATTTCATCAAGAAAAGAACTATCAAGATCATTAGGTATGGATTATCAAGAATTCAACAACAATCGCACATAAATACTGGCACGCTCAAAAAGTGGTTATTTATTCCCAATTATAAGAATATCGAAGTAATAAAATAACCCAGTAAGTCTAGGATCAGATTTAATATGACAAATTAATAATTTTTGAAAAGAAAAATATTTGATTCGTTTGAAGTTGTTTGGAGAAATTGAATTAAACGACAACAATAAGATAAAATACTGGGCTTAGAGGATCCCCTTTTAATATTTTAAATTTAGAAATCTCACTTTTTATAATATATAAATTGTCATTATTACCAAATTAATTTACTTCAGGAATTAACTATGCTAAAACATATTAAACCAGCCATAAAGACGGTAATTATTTCTGTCGATAATTAGTTTAGCTATGGTACTAAATATGCCAAAAACATAAAACCAGCCATAAAGGCGGTGATAACATATGTCAATATCAAGTCTAGTTACGTATTCAATTATGTCAAATATATAGAACCAACCATAGAGGCAGTAGAATAGTTTGTCAATAATTAATCTTGATCTCAATTAATTATTAATTTTTAGATTACAATTCATATATTATAATATAAGTGAGATTAATCTAAACTTTAATAATAAAAGTTTCACCTATTACCCTAACAAAAAGAAATTAGCTACTCATACTGTAAATGAAAACACACATAATTTTATTATTAAAAGAAAAAGAAAATACAAGAAAGCTTTTAAAAAAAATTAAAATACACAAGAGCTGAAAAATCACAAATTTCAGAGAGAATTGTGTGGATATCAGACTCTGGAAAATGAGGCGTAGAGCACCTCTATTTATAGTTGAATTTGGCAATTGCTTCCACTAGTTTCTCCACCAAACACTCCCATAAACAACATGTTTGGTGGAGAAATTGACAAGTGTAGTTTTTTTTTTTTTTAAGATTTGATATTTAACACAAATTGGATTCTTCATCAATTTCGGTCTTGAAGACTTCGGAATTCGAAAATCTTATGAACATAAAAGTTGTAGATCTTTGAGTCTTCTTTTATCTGGAACTTGAATCACTTTATTTGATATCGAAGTAAAAAGTTATGACCAAAATATGAATATTGCACATGAATTTCCAAAGTTGTACACTGTTAGAACACCATATTAAATTTCTGGCCTCCAAAATCCAAATGTTAAGTCCATTTTTCTAGATATACATTCAAAGTATTATTTTACTTGCATAAAAGATAAAAATCACAATAAAAATATATAAAACATAAATTTAATTATTATGCTAAATTAAGAGGATAAATGAAACTACAATTATAAAATGATTGATTTTTCTTTTAATAAATGTGCACTTTTTAATGTGCATCAGATACTATGAAAACCGAATCTCAGTTTATTTTTTTTATTTAAAGACTAAAGAAACTGAATTGAATTGAAGAAAAAGATTCGAAGAAACCGAAAACCCAATGAAAAAGATATCAAGAAAACAAATCTTGAATGAAAAAATAATTAAGATTTGATAAGAATCTATTAACTAGAAAAGAAACTTAAAACAAGAATCAAGAACTAATCAAGAAAAAAACTGAAACTCAGCAAGAACAAAAGACCCAAACACCGAAACAAAAATTCAAAATAATTGAAACCAAGAAGTGACAAAATGCAGAAATAAAGTAATGATAGATAATCTGTTATGCAACCAAAGTTATCAATGTTAATTATTGAAAATCCTAGGGGGAACACGATTTTAGAACCAATAAAAAAAGAAAAAACTCTCGACGCAAAAGCAACAAGATTGATGAACGAACTCGTTAATGATCAATGTCTCGAGCATCCCGCTTACAAGATGATTCCATATGATTTGTACCTTTCTTTTGATCCGGTTGTTAGGGTTGGTGCTCGGAGTGCCAATCCGGATCGTATTTATGTCCGATTCATAAATACGAGCAATTTCATTTTCCATAATATTATTAATTTATTGGTAGCACTCTTGTCTTTTATACACTTATTCGATCTAATTACAATTCGATATCTGATTGCGATTAGATCGAAACTGAATCCGGTTAAGTGATACGTGTATATTAGATAAAGACCCTAGGATTTACAATATAGTGCGCAGTTACAACGTATTTTGTAATTGATATTGGGAAGCCCACTATAAGATGTATATCCTTAAATAAAGTTCATGGTCAAGATTTACTAACACGGGTCGGTTAGTAAAATCCACTGAGACCAGTACATGTCGTATATCGTGACTTGGTCCGATGGTTTATCCAAGTGAATCATGAGTCTTGAGAGACTCGTATAAACATGTAGGTGTTTATTTGATAAGACACTGAACGACTCACTGAAGGTTTCCTAATAGATGGTACACCAATTTCAATAGGAACCTTTTCGAGTTGAGCGAGCATAGTGGTCCTTCGACTTGAGATACCACAGTGGGATATATGAGTTATCCTCCACATTTTGATGACAATCACGTCAATGATCTATTCATGATCAGACCTGCGTCTGTTCGTTGGGTGTGGACTGATGCTCATGATATCCAGAGCGTATCAAGACAGGATCCTTCAGTCCTGTGTACAGGGCATAGGCATCTTCACGTGTTTACGATCTAGTAAATCTATGGCCGTGGTATAACTTCAGAAATTAGTTCCGAGTGTTATTTAGAGATCGTAAATTGAAAGTCGACTGTATTATACCGAACGAATTTGACGTTTTCATCTATATCCCAGATATAATACGGATAGCCTGTGACGGAGGGATTATACGTATGCAGTGACCTCGACTTGCATAGTTTAGCGAGATTATCTGTGGTCATCATAATCCATGAGTGGGTGGATTATGGACACAAAATTGGATTTCGTGACGGATAAACCTAAACTTAGAGAGTCCCTCAATATGAAGTGTACTCGTTGAGCACTTGGGCAGCTCGATATGAATAATACAGATTATTCATAATACTTCATAGGATTAAATGAGTTGATTCGGATCATTTAATCGGTTAAACGATAACACATGCTTTAGGGGATTTTGTCCGATAATAATTAATGTGTATTTGTATCTGATACATAATACGATTAGATACACATTAATTATTCGTCAAATGAGATTTTGACACATGCCATAAATATATGTATTTGTTATTTATTGTAAATAAAAATACATATATAATTATTATATTAATTAATTATTTGGATATTTAATTGTTAAATATTTGAAATTATTAATTAATAAACCATTTTTCCATAAAAGTTATGGAATATGTCCAATTAATATTGGACCAAATGGCATGTATTAATTATATTTTATGTGTGCCAATTTGATTGGTTTACATAAAGTTGATTAGTATTTTTGATTTGATTAATTTATAAAATGACAAAAATACCCTTCTTTATTCGGCCAAGGGTTTTTAAATTGCAAAAATTATTTTCTTCTTCCTTGGTCCACTGTCACTACCGAAAACCTTAAAAAGAAAATGGGTTTCAACTTGGTTTGGACAATCCATGAAGATTTGAAGAAAAAAAATCAAGGAAAAGGCTTGGATTTAAGAGATTTAAGGTAAGTCTTCAAAACCCAAAGCTTAGAAATTTGATTTCATATTCCTTGATGATTTAGAATGGTTATAGGGTTCTTTCAAATCTGAAATTCTGGGGCTTTGTGTTGGACAATTATGACCCATAACATCACTATTTGTACAGAACATGGTGTTGTTGTACAAATTAACTGTGTGACAAAGGAAATTGCTCTTTTATCATTTGTAATTGGATTACCAAGATACATAAATGATAAAAGTCCATATGATTAGTTCCGGATTAATAAGATATGAGACAGTATTAATCCACTAAGGTTTAATTATTAAAATATCCATAGTCATAGTATTATCGAGATTGGACATCGATAATGCGGAATAGACTAGTATTGCACTTGTGCGTGTTGTGGGAGCATAACGACATAGTTCTCATATATTTAAGTATTGGATACTTATGCAAGTGTGATAGAAGGTTGTGTTTAACCGATGGTACGGAAACAGCTTCGCTCTGGATAGACCCCTCAGAATTCCATTGGTAGTATGACTATGTGTCTATGGAAGTCCGAATCAGGGTATGTGTATTTGGTCTTAACTTGAGAGTTGCATCGCTAATACTTGCGACAATCAATATACTTTGGTTTTGGTCGTCCGGGGCTTTAACAGGTTCTGCGTATGCCTCTTCTGGGTATATTGAGAATCGTACTGTATTGGGTGTGATGTCAAGATGGAAGTATCACTCCAGTCATATGGAGATGATGATCACGCAGGATACGGAACTACTACTCTTATATGCTGCAGCTATCGGGATAATATGACTAGGTCATGTTTATCCGATTATAGAGACTAGTTACCAGAGATTCGATATGTGCTTTGTACGGGGCAGACACAATTCCAGTCTCAGGCCTTACATGTGACATCCGATACTGGATCGCAATACGCAATACTATGTATTACTACGCCTGATATAGATTATATATTCCTTTAAGAATATTTCTGGAGAATTGAGTAGGCACGTTGCTTTGCTAGAAGCCAACCATGTCTTGTAAATCGGTAAAACGTAGTACTAGGTACGTACGTGTTCGGATAGTCCGACGATCGGATTTACTGCCAACATATCCGGGCATCTCATGGGTCGCTTCCCGAAGATTCACCGATGACGTATGACTCGCACATAAATAATCTGAGATTAATTAGTAGAGAGAGAAAATTAATCAAGGATTAATTACAGAGATATTTTATCTGGGATAAAATACTATTTATAGAGAGAGAACGATTAATTCAGAATTAATCGATAAAATAATATATTCGATATATTAAACGAAATTAGATTTCGACGCGGAATTAAAATTAGATTTTAATTCGGGCGAACGAGTTAATTTAGAATTAATTCGCTAGCGACGTGAATAGTAATTTTGCTAGACATAATTATTTAATTAAATTTGATTTAATTACGTCACAACGGAAAATTTGTTAATTCGGAATTAGCGAACCTGAGCCCGGGATGTGTTGCGGGCCCACTCGGATTTTGAATCAAGTAGGTCCCACAAGTCACATCACGCGTCACATCATTAGTCACTCAAGTGATGAAAGTCTTATCACTTGTTGGTGATTGACATCTTGTCACTCTTTGATTGATGTGAGTTGTTGAAGGCATTAATGCCTTGTACCAATTTTTTTGGAAAATTAAAAAATGGTATATCTTTTATTTGAATTTTGGAAATAAAAAAAAAAACAACAACAACAACACAACTCTTCTCTATTCTCTCCCTCATTCACGGCAAAGTGTCATTTTTCTCTCCTCTCTTGGCTTGGCCGAGAGTTATACAAGGCTTAGGGAAATAATTTGTTGCAAATTTTTCCAAGTGCTAGCACACTAAAGAGATCATTCAAAGGTGATAGGGAAACCCATCTATGAGCATGAAATCTACATTCAAAGCTTGGAGCTTGAAGATCAACACAAGGAGCACAACCAATGGCTTGGCCGAGAGTCTCAAGGAGAAATTTTTGTGTTCAATGCATCGCAAAGCCGATCAAAGTGAGTATTTCCGCTACTTTACTTTGTTGTATTAGCACATTTCATTGCTTAATTTGATATTGGTTTGACCTAGAAAATCCCAACAATGGTATCAGAGCGGTTATTAAGCATGAAATTGAATATAGGGTAAAATCTAGGTAAATTTTTTTTGAGCATGATTTAACCAAATTGTTTGTTTGAGCATGCTTGTATATGGATAACTTGGAGTTATATGTGAACAATTTGATGAAAATTGAATTGGATTAATTTTCCCCAATTAATTTGGCTTGGCCGAATATGTGATATGCCCTAAGTCATGGTATTTTTTGTTCTTTTGATCATTTGATGAGTTTAAAGACTTGGGATAAATTGATTTAGGATATAATTGGATTGAAATCGAAATCGATTTTAAAAATCCCTCATTGTCGTGACATGTATAACATGTAATGAGTTGATTTTGTTTCAATTGTGTTGGACATGAATTGAATATAATTCAGCATGATTAATTAGTGTAATTGGTATTTTGGAAATGTTAATTTGACTAATTAATTATGGCTAATGCACTTTAATTGATTAAATTATGATATTTGGAATATTGGAATTTAATTAGTTGGGCTAAATTTGGAATTGGGCTAATAATGTTGTATTTGGGTTAATGGGCTTGGTTGGGCCAAGTTTGGTTTAAGTTAATTGGTTGGATCCAATAAAACCATTTCCATAAAGTCCAAATATAATAAAATGGGCCTTTAAATATTTAATTGGGCCTAATGGGCCTAAATTGATTTTTGGCAAAGTGTGATTCCTTATTGGGCTTTGGTTGCTAAAGTCCATGCCTTAGAAATTAATTGAAAGCCCATTGGACTTTAATTAAATTGACATTGGATGTTAAATTGCGCTTTGAGACCCATAAAGATTAGATTTAGAATCTAAGTCGCAAAGGCTCATTAATAAAGTGTAATTATTTAATTTGGAATTAAATAAGGAATTAGTATTGAATACAAATTAGGTTGGATTTAATATTGTAGTTTGATATAATTCAAGAATTCGTACTTTGAGTACTTATTCTTAAAACGAGTTGGACTCGCGCAAATCAAATCGTTGTTTGAACATTGGATGGTCATTAATCAAAGATTAATTAATTGGATTAGATTGATTGATAACATGCTTTGTGTGAATACATGGATGTGATGTATGAATAATGTATATCGGATGGATATTAGATGGGTGAGGGAAATTTTGGAAATTGTTGTAATAAATTTAGAATTTATTAAATTGGACCTGCGTGTCCAGCCTATTACGTTTTGACTCTTTGTATTTCTCTTCTCACATATTCCCCTCAATGTAAATGAGGTTTCTTTAGAAGTGTTATGTAATTGGGTAGAAGTAAGATTTGTGCTAGAAAGAGAGAGGAAATGGAGAGATTTGTTCTAGGAACAAAATATTTTAAATATCCATCCGCATATCATTATTAATTTATTTATCGCGCCTTATTATGCTTTTAGAATGCATGCTTAAGGGTGTATGATGAGACCTAATCAAAGATAATTAATTGGTTGCCAATTACGCGAAAAACCCTCAACAAATATTAAACGTTTTCCTTCCATTGAATGATTCATTCTCAAGATCCAAGATTGGCACTGGTTTGTTGGCCAAAGTCAAGGCATTTGTTCATCGTGGATGTGTTTGAATCATGAAGGCTTTGTTCCATATCGTATGTCTGGTCCAAGTTGTGATTTGTTGGCTAAAGTCAAGATCACTTCTTGTCCATCGACATCGATTACGAAGCTTTCCAAAGTCAATGGGTCCTGCTTAACTGGAATCATTAAGCTTGTTGTGCCAAAGCCAAGGCTTAGTTGATTCAAAGGAAAAAGGTTAGGGAATATATTGGATATATTGGCATATATTAGATATATGTTTTGGACTTGGATGTCCACCTACTGAATCTAGGAATTGGATGAGATCCAATTGATCTTAGAGATCTACCTAGTTAAATATCATACAGCTTGTTGGCCAAAGTCAAGGTTGTGTGTTATTTAACGGGATCCTAGCCCACTAGGAAACTAGGTTTCCCGAGTACTCAACAGAGGGTTAGAGGCTCGCCGAAAAATAGTGGGAGGCAAGTATTAAATTTGCAATTTCGTTTAGATACTTGCCAATACGCACTCATTTCAATTTTTCGTCATTACTTAAATATATATTAGTTGGACTAATGTTTAATTGTTGTTTTAATTAAACAGTTGAAATGTATTCAAACTACTTCAATTTATAGTTGATTATATAATTGGATTATAGTAATCAATATATTTGAATTTAACCAATCAAATTATAGTTGATTATATAGTTAGACTATAATAATCATTATATTTAATTGTACCCGAAATCGTTGGTTGGATAGTTGGACTATAGCAATCAAGATAACTGAAAGATTAGCGTTTAAAACATAATCCTAGGAGAAAATATCTTTAAACGGCTCCAATTTTCAGAATGGGAATAAACCTCATGATAGTCCTGAAAACTGAGAAGTTATTCTATTTGATAGAGAAACATCTCGGGCCTAAGCCCGGAGTTGAGCAAATAGTAGAACATGATCTTTGGAATATTCATGTAATGATAACTTTAGTGCTCAATCCGTTATACTTACTGCAATGACTCTTTAATTCCGTTGTCAGAATTAAGGATTAGATCATTGTACCTAGATGATGAAATTAAAGATCTTCATAGATTTATTCTTAAATCTTAGAAGTATAAATTGCAAAAGAAGCTCTTTCGCTCATATATTTCAGAGGGTACATCTGTCGAGCACTAGGTGTCACAGATGATTGCTGACATCAATCAACTAGGTTAGCTGGGCATTACCTACGTGGCCGAGACTACCAAAGATTTGATCTTATAGTCTCTACCCGAAAACTGGGGCAGGTTCATTATGAACCAAGACTAAACTCTTGGAGAGTTGAAGGCTATGCTCTAGGAGGCAGAGCCAGAGCTTCTAAAAGGGGCAAAGACAAAATCATCACAGTCTTCTGGGAAGACAAATGACATATCCCAAAATGTCTGCCTAAACTGTGGAAAACGGGGTCACCGGAAGCGTGACTGCCGTATGGACAAGGAAAACATAAAAGAAGTGAAGACGGGCAAGGCTCTGACTTCAAGTATGTTTGTCATAAACATGTTCATTATTAGTTTCAAAATTGGATTTTTTGATACAAGATAAATATGTACTGATGTGCAGAATCTGCTGATTAGCTGGAGACTGACTTCAGATGAGATCAACCTACGAGTCGGAAACGGGACGAGAGTCGCTGTTTTAACCATAGAAACCTAAGTTTAGGAACTACCCTTTGGGTATGTACCTAAATTAGGAAACTATTATAATGTACCTAGTTTGACTAGAAACATTATCTCTATATCTAAGTTTAACCCGTTGCGGGTATACCTTTATATTCTAGAACACTAAGTGTTTTATTTTATAAAGATGATATTGAGATAAACACATTAGATGTGAATGACAGTATATATATTTTGAATATAAATAAATCTCAAACGTATGACATGACAAACAAATAGCTCAAATTGAATTAATCAGTTGAAACTTATAAGTGACATTGTTGTCTGGGACATATTAAACAAGACTCGTATATCCATACTTTCGAAGAGTGGGTACTAGGACGGATTTGATTCTAATCAAATGATTTCTACGAATCTAGTTTATTACGCAAAGTGCCTAAAACACTTTTACTTGGTAAAAGTGCAAGTGCCACCGATCTGCTAGCCCTCGTTCATAGTGACGTAAGTGGGCCCATATCTAGCTAGGCTAGAGGTGGATATGAATACTTCGTAACCTTTACGGATGTGACATCGCGTTATGGTTATGTGTTTCTTTTGAAACACGAATCGGAAACTTTTGATAAACTCAAAGAGTTTCGACACGAAGTAGACAGACAGATCGGCTAAAGTATTAAAACATCACGATTGGACCGGGATGAAAATACTTAAGCAATAAGTTTCTCAATTACTTGAAAGAATATAGTATTATTTCTTAAAGGACTCCTCTCGGAACACCTCAATTTGATGGTGTGTCCGTGCAGAGAAACCAAATTTTGTTGGACATGATAAAGTTATTTATGAGTCGCTCTGAGCTACCATTTTCCTTCAAGGGTTACGCATTAAACAATGCAATACTTATTTTGAATAAGGTTCCATAAAAATCTGTTTGACAGATTTCATATTAGATATGAACAGGAAAGAAACCGGGTTTTCTCATTCATGAAGATTTGGGAATGCTAGGCATATGTTTGGATGATACCAAACTAGAACCCAAATTGGATAAGTGCCTAATTTGTAATTGGTTATCGTAGGGAAACCAAAGTATAGTACTTATACAACTCACAAGAGAACAATGTAATTGTTGCTCTCCATGCGGTATTCCTAAGAGGAATTCCAATATGCAGTGGTAAGTGGGAGGAAAGTAATACTCGATGAAAATCGGAGTAATACTGTTCCAGACACCGATTCCTTAATGGAACACAAACAGTTCATCAGGGATGAAACTGTACCACAATCTTCGAATACACAAGAACCGCGTAAGTCGGAGAGAGTCAGAAAATAACCTGGGAGGTATGGGTTTCTGATCTCACCTCATAAAGATATCAATCTTATTGAGGAACACGAACCGGCTACGTATGAGGAAGTGATACAAGGTATCGACTCCCAATTATGGCAAAGTGCCATGAAGTCCGAAATGGATTCCATGTATACCAACCAAGTTTGGACACTAGTTGTTGTACCAGAAGACATTGTGCCTAATGGTACTATATGAGTCTTCAAGGAAGACAAACATTGATGGCAATATACAAACGTACAAAGCTAGGCTTGTAGCGAAAAGGTATCGTTATCAACATTGTGTCGATTACAACGAAACCTTTTATCCGTTGCCATGATTAAATCCATTTGGATAATGCTTGCTAATGATGCATGTTTCATTTATGAAATATGGCAGCTGAACGTCAAAATCGCTTTCCTTAAAAGGAAACCTTCTAGAGGATGTTTACAACATCCTGACGGTTTTGTCGTAACAAAACAAGCAAACAAGGTTTGCAAGTTAAATCGATCCATTTATGGATTGAAGCAAACATTGCGTTCTTGGAACTGAAGTTTTGATAAGATCATAATAGTATATGATTTAGTTCAAAACGAAGATAATTCTTGTGTATATAAGAAGGTTAGTGGGAGCGCAGTGACAATGATTGTCCTATACAATGATGACATATCATTTCTTGGAAATGACATTCCCATATTACAATCAGTGAAAGCTTGGCTTTCATGAAAATTCTCCATAGAATACTTGGGAGATACAACTTTTATTCTAGGAATAAGGATCTACTGAGATAGATCTAAAGGTTGTTGGCACTCTCTGAGAACTCGTACATTGAAATATATGTACGCGACCTTGTGTCTCATATGCTTTGAGCATATGGAGTCACAATCAGGCCAATCCAAGTGATAGTCACTGGATTGATGTTAAGAACATCCTTAAGTATCTTAGAAGAACTAAATATGCTTTCTTAAGCTATGGAGATGGAGAACTTGAAGTGACTGGGTTCACTGCTGCAAGTTTCCAAACCAACAAAAATGACTATAAGTCATAAGGGTACTATATAGTTTGAATAACGAAACAGTGAGCTGGAAATCTTCCAAGCAAGATACTGTTGCCGAATAAACAACACACAAGCGGAATATTGCTGCAGCTGAGGCAGCAATAGAAGCGATTTGGATCTATAATAATCCTAATTAGATTAGGTGTGGTTTTGTTAGCAGCTGAGCTAGGCAACAACATAGGCTAAAGAATTAATGGTCTCATCAACTATCCAAGTATATACTTCAACTATTTCATCTGATTCGTCAGATCATACATCGTGGTGATGTGATGATCGAATAAATCGCATCAGATGATAACAATACAAATCCGCTGACGAAAATAGTTTCTCAGCAGAAGTTTGAGCGAACCCACATAGTTCAGGTGTAGAGACACCTGAGTGATTGGCTATAGCCAAAGTGGGAGATTGTTGGACAATTATGACCCATAGCATCACTATTGGTACAGAACATGGTGTTGTTGTACAAATTAACTATGTGACAAAGGAAATTCTGAATTAATCGATAAAATAATATATTCGATATATTAAACGAAATTAGATTTCGACGCGGAATTAAAATTAGATTTTAATTCGGGCGAACGAGTTAATTTAGAATTAATTCGCTAGCGACGTGAATAGTAATTTTGCTAGGCATAATTATTTAATTAAATTTGATTTAATTACGTCGCAACGAAAAATTTGTTAATTCGAAATTAGCGAACCCGAGCCCGGGATGTGTTGCGGGCCCACTCGGATTTTGAATCAAGTGGGGCCCACAAGTCACATCACGCGTCACATCATTAGTCACTCAAGTGATGGAAGTCTTATCACTTGTTGGTGATTGACATCTTGTCACTCTTTGATTGATGTGAGTTGTTGAAGGCATTAATGCCTTGTACCAATTTTTTTGGAAAATTAAAAAATGGTATATCTTTTATTTGATTTTTGGAAATAAAAAAAAACAACAACACAACTCTTCTCTCTTCTCTCCCTCATTCACGGCAAAGTGCCATTTTTCTCTCCTCTCTTGGCTTGGCCGAGAGTTGCACAAGGCTTAGGGAAATAAATTGTTGCAAATTTTTCCAAGTGCTATCACACTAAAGAGATCATACAAAGGTGATAGGAAAACCCATCTAGGAGCATGGAATCTACATTCAAAACTTGGAGCTTGAAGATCAACACAAGGAGCACAACCAAGGGCTTGGCCGAGAGTCTCAAGGAGAAATTTTTGTGTTCAACGCATCGCAAAGCCGATCAAATTGAGTATTTCCGCTACTTTACTTTGTTGTATTCGCACATTTCATTGCTTAATTTGATCTTGGTTTGACCTATAAAATCCCAACACTTTGTGGTTTGGTGGATGAATTGGATGCTTGGATGCATGTGTGAAGTGTATTTGATTGATATTATTGTAATATTAGGCCAAATTAATCAATTGTTAATGGTTCTAGGGTTCTAGAGTGTTGTGACCACTCTTATGGCACCTAGAATTGTTCTTGGGTTGTTCATATTTGGTGACTTTGATTGGTGTTATAGATTAATTGGATTAATCTTGAATTTTGGATTTAAAGCATTAAAATAGGTGATTTCGGTTTTCTGATCAATTTGTCAAAATGGAAATTATGTGATGATTTTATGTCATATGAATGTAATGGATGAGTTTTGGGAGTTGGAACAATTGCCGGAAAGTGTTTCCGAGTTGAAATAAGCGAAAACGGCCAAAAACGGCGTTACCGGGTGAATTTTGAGTCAACCGGGTGACAGATGTCCAAATAGTGAGTTTTTCACTGTTTGGGCAGCCCATGAACTGCCCTGGCACTATTGGGGTTGACCTGGGCAGTCCCCATAAGTGTCGGGTGGTCGGTTCGGTCAAAAATACGTTTTGCGTCATTTTGCGGAAAAACGATTTTCGTAAAAGTTTCGCTACATTTCAATCTTTTTTTTATTGATATTTGATATTGAATAAATAGGTTTATGTGAAAAATGAATAAATTATTTGTATTAAATATTGAATAATTTATTCGGTAATTTGAAAAAATTTTAAATTACGATTTCGCTCGAACCGCGCTTCCGCTGCGCTTATCGCCAAAAAACCCCAACACCGGTTCCATTGAGAAAAACGTTATATGTAAGGTTCACTATAAAAAATAATGTCTTTAACATTGAAAAGTATGGACCCTAAAGAAACCATTCTGACAGTAAAGATTAGTTTCGACGCTAAAAAGTGGACGAGAAAGACAACTGGCGTCGAAATTTCTAAAGTACAACATTTTGTGTCAAAAAAATTTCGACGCCAAATTGTAATTTTGGATTCAAAACTACGTATTTGGCGACGAATATTTTCGACGCCAAATAATTTTATAATTAATAAAAAACTTATTTATTTTTTCTTTTAACGTCGAAATTTATTACTTTTAGCGTCGAATATTTCGACGTTAAAGTGATATAATATTAAAAAATATATATTATTTTATTACTTTTAGTGTCGAATATTTCGACGCTAAAAGGTATACGAAAATTATTATTACAAATTAATTTCAAACTAATTTTATTACAAAAGTAATTAAATTTTTAGAAAACATAAAAGAATGATTACAAATTTGTTATAAAAAAATTATAACAATGATATCTTTATTGATATAAAAATAAAATTACAAAATTTATCAAAAAAAAATATAAAATAATAAACAAAATGATAAAATATAATTTTCTATATATTTTTTTCATCTTCACTTTCATATTCTTCATCTTCACTTTCATTTATTTTTCATTTTCTTCACTATCTTCATTTTCACAATTTCTCCATCTTCAAATTCCCCTACAAAAAAAAAAATTAAAATATTGGATGTTAATTAAAATAAAAAAAAAACACTTAAAGAAAAATGAAAAATACATAAGAGTATGAGATAAAGAAGGTGAGAATAGGAGAAATGAAAGAACAAATAAATTTATAGGAAAAAAATAACCTTTACCGACGAAATAAGCTTTCGTCACTAAAGAACCTCAAATAGCGGGAATTATTTTCGTCGAAATTTTCTGACTTTTAGCGTCGAAAATTCATTGCAAAATGTCAAAAAAATTAGATATAGTTTTAATAGGAGATAAATTCAAATTTTAGAAAGCGGGAATTCGAAAAATTTAAATTTACCTTATAGGGTCAAAATTTTTAACTTTTAGCGTCGAAAATATCGTCGCTAAATGTCAAAATTTTAAATCTAATTTTATTAGGCGATAAATTCAAATTTTAGAAGGCGGGAATTCGAAAAATTTAAATTTAGCCTTTATCGTCAAAATTTTAATTTGACGTTAAATGGTTGACTTTTTAGTATCCAATAGTTCTTCGACACTAAATGGTCGAACCTTTTAGCGTCAAATCTCATTTCGACACCAAATGGTTTAATTTTTGGCGTCTAAACTATTTGTCGACGCTAAAGCATCAACCCTTTATCGTCGAACAACTATTTCGACGCTAAAGATGCAACCTTTTACCGTCAAATCTCATTTCGACCCTAAAGGGTTAACCCTTTAGTATCCAAATTATTTGTCCACACTAAAATGTTACATTTTAGGGTCGAAATATAAATTCGATGTTATGTTAGGGTTGGTGCACGGAGCGCCAATTTCTTATGTATTTCCCTATAAATACTTATGTAAATTTTTTATTATGAATAAAATACATAGTTTTTTTAATATATCTTCTTTTATTATATGGTAAAGACGTACATGACCATATAATGATTAGTTATGATACTGTTGCAAAAGCATCGCAACTGACATTGAATTGTATCATAACAGTATCATTCTTAAATTGTTCTTGGTCAAGGTTTACAATTGCTTGGTCAGTAAGTAAAACCGCAGAGACTGGTACATATCGTATATTGAAATATTAGATTCCAATGGTTTCTCAATGAACCATGAGTCTCGGGAGACTCATATAGACATATAGGTGTTTATATTGGTTAAACACTGAACGACTCACCGAAGATTTTTAATAGATGATACACCAACATCAATAAGAATATTCTCGGGTTGAGTAGCATAATGATTCTTTGACTTGCGATATCACTGTGGATATATGAGATATCTTCCACACTTTGATGGAAGTCACGTCACAGACCTATTTAGGTCAGACCTTCGCCTGTTCGTTGAGTGTGGACTGATTCTCAAGATATCTCATGTGTATCAAGACATGATTCGTCAGTTCTGTGTACAGAGCATAGGTTTCATTTTGAGATTAGCCATCTGTTTAATCCATGGACCCGTGGTACACTGTAGAAGTGAGTCTTAGTGTGATTAAAAGATCGATAATAGAAACGTCGACGAGATTATACCTATAGAGATTTGACGTTAATATCTATATCTCTGGAATAATCTGGATACCTGTGATGGAGGGATTATACGTATGCAATGACCTTGACCTGTACAGTTCAGCGAGTTTATCTGTGGTCGTCATAGTTTACGGGTGGGTAAATTATGGACATGAAATTAAATTTCGTGATGGATATGCTTGAACTTAGAGAAATATACAAAGATACATGCTTAGGGACATTTTGTGTTGGACAATTATGACCCATAGCGTCACTATTTGTACAGATCATGGTGTTGTTGTACAAATTAACTATGTGACATAGGAGATTGCACTCTTATCATTTGTGATTAGATCACCTAGATGTATAAATGATGAGAGGTCCTTATGATTTGTTCCTAGAGGGAGAATGATATGAGACAGTATCAGTCCACGAAGGATAAATCATTAAATATCCCTAGTCAGAGCATTGCCGAGGTTGGACATCGATAAATGCGTAAAAGACTAGTATTGCACTTGTGCGGGTTGTGAGGGCACAACGTCATAGTTCTCATATATTTGGGGATAGGATACTTATGCAAGTGTAATAGGAGGTTGTGTTTTACCGATGGTACGGGAAATAGCTTCGCTCTGGATAGACCCCCTCGGAATTCCATTGGTAGTATGACTATGTGTCTATGGAAGTCCAAAATCAGGGTAGGTGTATTTGGTCTTAACCTGAGACTTGCACCGGTAATACTTACGACAATCAATATACTTTGGTTGCGGTTGTCCAGGGCTTTAACAGGTTCTGTGTACGCATATGCTGGGTATATTGAGAATTGTAGTGTGTTGGGTGTGATGTCAAGATGGAAGTATCACTTCAGTCATATGGAGATGATGGTCACGTAGGATACGGTACTAGTACTCTTAAGTACTGCAGTCATCGGGATAAAATGACACGGTCATGTTTATCCGATTATATAGACTAGTTACCAGACATCCGACATGTGCTTCGTACGGGGCAGACACAATTCCAACCCCAGGCCTAGCACGTGATCATCTGATACTGGACAGAAATACGCAATACTACGTATACTACGCCTGATATAGATCCTTTATTCCTGTAAGGATATTTCCGGAGAATTGGGCAGGCATGACGCTTTTCTAGAAGCCAACATTGTCTTGTAAATCGGTAAAACGTATTACTTGGTACTTACGTGTTCGGATAGTCCGACGACCGAATTTACTGCCAACATATTCGGGGATCTCATGGGTCGCTTCTCGAAGATTCACCGATGATGTATGACTCGCACTCTAAATTAATCTGGGATTAATTAGAAGAGAGAGAAAATTAATCTGGGATTAATTGCGGAGATATTTTATCTGGGATAAAATATCAATTAAAGAGAGACAACGATTAGTTTGGAATTAATCGATAAATTAATATATTCGGTATATTAAACGAAATTGGATTTCGACGCGGAATTAAAATTAGATTTTAATTCGGGCGAACGAATTAATTTAGAATTAATTCGTTAGCGACGTGAATAGTGATTTCACTAGGCATAATCATTTAATTACGACGCAACGGAAAATTCGTTAAGTTGGAATAAGCGAACCCGAGCCCGGGATTATTTGCGAGCGCATTCGCATTTCGAATTCGAGCATGGCACGCAAGTCAAATCAAGCGTCAAATCGCTAGTCGCATCTAGCGTCACATCATTCGTCAATCAAGTGATGGATGTCTTTCACTTTGAGTGATTGACACCAATCACTATTCATGATTGATGGATTGATGAGTTGATGGAAGTAGGAAGGCATTTAATTGTTTTTGCCTTTGACTTTTTAAAATGAAAAATGGTATATGTTTAATTTGTTTTTAGAAAACAAATACATTACACATTTTCTACATCTCTCTCTCCTCTCTTTCTTCTTGCTCTCACACGCCCAATGGGCTAAAAACCTTCTGTTTTTTCTGTTGAAACCGAGAGCCTTAGGGAAGCAAAAATGTGTGATTTTTGTGGCAAAAATCACAAGAGCTAGCACTCCGAGAGACATGTGAAGGTGATAGGGAAGTCCACCCATGAGCTGGGAATCGTTCGACGAAGCTTGGAGCTTGACGAAGGACCAAAACCGAGCCAAAACTAGTTAACTGCTCACTGCCACTGCCGAACCAGTAAAGAGGAGAAAATCAGATTTTTGTTCGTCTCCGCGTCGCTCAACCGATCGATGTGAGTATTCCGCAACTTCGTTGATTTGTATTCGCACTTATTTCATGCTTGTTTATGATCTTGGGACCTTCATAGAAATCAACATTTTGGTCATTTCTTAATTAATGTGTATTTGTATTTAAAATGTGATTTTATAAATACACATAAATTAATTGTCAAATTATGATATTTGACATATATCATTAATATATGTATTTGGATTATTTAAAGTAAATATAATACATATATTTAGATATTTGTATTTAAGTAATTATTTAAATGTTAAATAATTAAATTAATTAAAATACTAAATATCTAAGATGATATTTATCATAGGAAATGATTAGGTGTAATGTTTGACATTTTACATTTAATGAAGTGTTCAAATTGATTTTTGCTTCTTTTATTTGATAAAATGACAAATTTTTTTTTTATTTTTTTCCTTCATATTTTCGGCCACTTACCCTAAATATAAGGGTTTCATTTTTCATTTTGATTCACTTTAAAAAGCCTTCAAAAACATAAACAAAAGAGACTTGAGAGAAAAAGAGAAGAAACTAAGAAGAAAGTGTAGAAATCTTGGAAATTAGTACGTATTTCCAACTTTCCATTAGAAGAAAAAAATTTCTTTTATTCTTGGCTACAACATATGTTGTTCACAAGTTTTTTTATATTCTCTTATGTTTGTGTTATGAAGTTTGGAAGCTTGAATGAAATATGTATGCATGTATGTAGACAAAGTTTGCTTATTAATGGTTAATAAGCACACTTTTGGTCATTTAATGACTTGGTTGCCATTATACAATTGTTAGGCCACTCAATGATGACCTAGAATTGTTCTTGAGTTGTTTCAATATGGTGAAACTTGTTTGGTATTGTAGAGATTAGATTAAAGTATTGTATTGTATTGTATTTATTTTGGTTAATTTGATTAATTGAAAAATTAGGATTTTTAATCTAAATCAAAATTGGGGCTTTTCATATATATGTTGTATTTTGATACATATGTGATGTATGAAGTATTTTGGTAGTGATTGGAAATCACCTAAACTTGTATTTGACAAAATGATCAAAATGACTACTATTGGGGGCTCACGGCAAATAGCTAAAATTCTTGAAAAAAATTTCTGGATTATATTTTGATGTACATAAGATGTACAAATTATTTTGGTAGTGATTGGAAATCACCTAAACTTATATTTGACAATTTAGGACCAAAATGATCAAAATATAAAAGGTTTGGGCTTTTCGACAATTAAGAAAAATCTGAAATTTTTTTCAGAGTTGTGTTTTAATGTATATGTGATGTACAAATCATTTTGGTTGTGATTGGAAATCTCCTAAGATTGTATTTAACAACTTAGGACTAAAATGATTAAAATTAAAAGTTTCGTGGGTTCACGGTAATATTTTGAAATTCTGATTTTTGGGTAAAAAAAATCTGTTTTTGAGTATTGAGTAATTAGAATAAATAAATTTATTTTAATTACCAAAGAAAAATTAAAGAAACCGGAAAATTTGATTTTCCAGCATTCCGCTGCATTACCCGAATATATAGCCCAAAACCCCATCAAAAATGGTATCAGAGCAAGTCTGATTCTTAATCCTTAATATGATTTGCCCTTGAATTTGATATGTAATCTAATATTTACTTTAAGCATGCATGGAATTATATAAAGGTGTATGACATTTTTACGGAAAATCCCTATTTAATAAGGTTGAATTAATAATATGTATTTGATCCATTTTTTGGGCCCGTCTTGTCAATACGATCTATAAATAAATTTTTATGAATATATCCGAGAATGTGCCAAAACTGTGAGGGTATAGCTGATAGGAATTTATTTGTACCATAAATATATGATATTAGGTAAATTCAAGTGAAAGCGGAAATCCTGAACGTACCAAAGCCGTCAGGACTACGCAAGTATCTTGAATTTATCATTGACAAGTTTAACCTTGATATGCCTCCTTGTGAACGTGCCAAAGCTGTCACAACGAGAAACGACCATGACCAAAACTCCCAGGAGTCACTAGTGAGTGATTGACAATAAGTTGTCTACCTAATGAATATACGTAGGTAAGAACGTGCCAGAGCTGTGATTTGAAATATATTCATGGGATCCACAATTCACTATTGTATTTAATTTGATTATTGCATGCTTTATATTCTGATTGGGGATTACAGTATTACATTAAAAAATGTGAGGGGCATTTTTAGATTAAAAATTCGTTATCTATTTTTTTTAATATTATATGAAACTGTTTATTTGCTAGCCATTTTTTACTAACTATATGATAGATTTACAATGCGCTAAGAACTTCGTAGGCTGGGACTTGGACTTAAGGATTGTCTGTGGGTCTGAGAAGCTGTGATATGTGTTGGTGGGTCTATTGCCCCTTGCCATATCTGAGGATGCGACACCGGAGGAACATGCGACTTTTCAGAAATGGAAAGTTGATGATCTAAGGGTTAGATCATATATTCTCAGTTCACTGGATTCAGAACTCAAAAGGCAATATTTTGAGATGCCTGACGCATATAGCATGATGACACGGCTTCGAGAATCGTACATGAATCAAGAAAAAGTCTTGGTTCATAGAGTAGCAATGGAATTGTTCCATTCAAGACTTGATGAGGGACAGGCTGTAAGTCCATATGTGCTTCATTTTATCGATCTGATCGAGCATTTGAGGCGTAGTGATTTCCCTCTGAATGATACTCTGAGACAGAGTGTCATTTTATGTTCGCTCTCAGCGTCGTATCGCCAGTTTGTGATGTATTTTAACATGAATGGGATTCAGTGTTCTTACCATGAGTTGCATATGATGCTTCTCAATACGGAGGTGTAACATCCCACCTAATGTCAGGATGCTACCGGCAAGAGACATGAAAACCCATCTCTATACGCATGTGATGCTACTAAAATTTCAGCATGACCTATGCTAAAACTCATGAAACTTGGATCAAAGTCCAGCACATCGAGGTGTCCTGATATTAAATTCAAAAGCAATCATCTCAACTCATGCAAATAGGTCTTTACCCTGACAAATCTCAACTCATATGTAAATAGGCCTCTGGCCTGACATTAGACAAACAACTATGTGCTCAGCATGATTTAAAATTATACATATGATACAAAAAAGTAAACTAAGATTGTGGGAGCCAGATTACAAATCCCAGAACCATACAACGACTCAAGACCAACTTGACTGCATCGGGGTGATCCGCTGTCTGCAAGACGTCTATGGAAATCTTCTAGCTCTTTCAGTCCAATATGAACCTGTAAAACTAGCAAACAGTCGGGGTGTGAGCTATAAAGCTCAGTAAGTAACTCACGTCTTATGTAAATATATCAAGTAACTGTAAGAACATAAATAGTAATCAGATGTATATGAATATACACAACTTATAAATCTCATCTCTACCGAATGACCGTTTACGTATAATATACTTGGATAATTTACTCAATGTATTGAATGCAATATTATAGTAAGCTTATCTTCTCAGTTCCACACTATACTACGTATCTACGGAGTTCTAGAATCTCATAAACTTATTACCTAATAAATCACCCAAACCCGCGGCTAAGGCCATCTTAAATTATGGCCAGTTACTTCATATGAATTATGTGAGCTAAAACACAAACATTAGCTTACTATGAGGTATAAAACTTTTACTGAAACCCTGAGTTGAAACCTCAGACCTTTATACAATATAAGATACCGACACTTGATTCCATCCATTGAAACACTCACAAACTGCATTCTAAATGTGGTAAACACCCAACACCCAACCCTTACATTAATATTACAAAATTCCACCATGCATCTCAACATGCAATTTATATAAGGTACATACTTATATCATACTACGATCTTACTCATCAAATCAGAACTAGGTATGGATGAACTTCTATATCAAGGTAAAATATCTCCACCAGATAGGAGAACCAACTGCGTCTGGCCTCGTAGGATAAGCTATATGCAAAAGCTAGAATTTCTGTATCTAAAAATTGTAAAAATTTAGTACAAATTGTGAAAACCGTATAGATTTGTAAAACAAGAAATCCCATATGTTGTAAAATATGAAGACAGCTGGAGTAAAAGCGAATTCAAAATCTGTGATGGTAAACAAGATAAAGTAGTGTCAAAATCCTATACATGAAATTCCAATTTGGTAATCTGTGGAAATCGATTCTTTTATAAAAGTAAACAGTTATGCATGAGGATTATCATGAAAATCTCCATACAACTGATAAAATCAATTCCAAATCAACAGATTCCATAACTAGTGAAATCAAAACTCATGTACTCTATAAAACTGTAAAACTCTTGTATAAACTTTTGAAGTTTTATAGTTAGAAATCACATAAAACTTTCTAAATCCTTTTATCTGAAAACTTTAAAAGTCACTGTAATAACTTGGTGATTAAGGACGTTACGTATAGCCGTCCCCTTAAGCACCTGTCTAAAATCCTCTGAGTTTATCTTAAAACTGTTTCTCTTGAAAATTTGTTTATAAACCATCATTTTGGAAACCATGTCTCTGAGTATCTTTAGAAAACCTGACGCATGGGGGCGTTACATATCATCGTCCTCCCATACGCCTAACTAGTAGTCTTAAGGCGTTACATATCGCCGTCCCTCATACGCCTAACTAGTGGTCTTGGGGCGTAACGTATCACCATCTCCCAAGCCACTGAACTGGAGCCATGTGTGTAAATCCATGCCATTGGGGCGTTACGTATCGTTGTCCCCCAATGCATGCCACTGTCCTGTCCCTGAATCTAGGGTCTAGGGGCGTTACGTATCACCGTCTCTAGTCCTGCTCTATATATGCACATGTTTAATCTGTCAATTCTAGTAACCGTCAATTCCATAAGTCACATCTGAGGTGGATTTTTCCCCATGCCTCCAAAAATCATAAAGATCATACTTTTAATTCAAAACATCTCAAAATATTATCGATCATAATATAACTGAAAAGTAAACTTGGCTAACGCCCTGATGTGTGAAAAACTAAGTCTCAATTCAAAAACATATAAGTAAATATAACTTTGAAAAGAGAACATGCACTCATTGTAACTAGGATCCAGGGGCGTTACGTATCGTCATCTCCCTGGTCCTGGATCTGTATCTGTCCATGTACATTATGTCTCCCTCTGGGTATGCAAAATGCATATGCATCATTATAGTAACCATATGATCATGTAAGTCATGCGATACAATACAATGCTATTATCCATATACACAACAGCAAAGTCAACCACAGTCAATTACTAGCTGGTGACATCTCACTCATCCAATACATACAAAGTGGGCCTGTACCCCATTTCAACAAACACGTCCATATGAAAAATGCTTACACGTGTCATTAAACATATCAACACATTTCATACCATTGGATCCACACTCAGACTAAAAGTAAATTGAAGTCTGGAAAACTTCGTTAAAACTCTTTACAAAACATTACATCTCGAGTACTGAAAATGTGTTCTACTTGAATTTATGTTTAACCATGAAAATGTAACGACAACTTTTACTAAACTTTGTAGTCTATACACATATCTATATACATATATAAGCACACAATCAACTATCATACCTTGTCTACCTAAGGCAAGATAACAGTGAGGTACTTACCTGAGGTTTATGCTATCATTTCTCTTTCCCTATCTGCAACACAAAATACGGATGGTTATGGTTGTTAATCATGGAAAACTTACTGATAGCATAAACTCCGCAACTTTTCGGGAAAATCCAAATTAAATCCGTTTTTAGTGATTTCAGTTTCATTTCTCATAATACATATGATAAAACATATTTGTAGCATTAGAGTCCATTTCCGGCTAAAATCCAGAAAACCTTCCGAAAAGTTTTGGAAAACACTGTGGAAGGATCCCAAGCCCTCCGAACTTCTCTGGAATTACTCAAATAATATCATATCATCATAAATTAATCTATATCCTTAATTACGTTCATCAAAGCACAAGTGCATACGAAATACGATTTTATCGAAAACTCGCTTACGTATCAGATCTATCAAATTCGCTTTGATTTCTATATGATTCTACCAAATACACATATTCAATATACTAATACTCAAACAATTCAATTTAAATCATTATGCTACTCTACGAAGCTACCAGAAATATCCGAACATTTAACGGAAAACTTGAAATTAATGGACTTTTACCGAGAGATCTTACCAAGATTTTGAGGGCATATACAAGCTCCAAATGATCCCATAAATGCATTGAAATCAATGGAATTTTGATCAGAGATACTGTTCATTCGACATTACTGTTCACCACAACTTCTTCTCCTCATTCTGCATGCAACCTTGCATGGAATGGAAAATCCGTTACCACCAACTTGTAGTACTCCATGAGAGCTTCGATTTGATGGGTGGCTCGAGTCGTAAAACAAATCGAGGAACCGGGATCAGAATACCCATATGCGCATATTTCTCTCTCATCAGCGGCTATTTCCAGCGACCTGGGGGCCCCCGCCGGCCACCACAAGGTGGAAGGGTGGCCGGCGTACCCCCTGACTGGTCGCGCTGGTCGGCGGTGGCTGGCAAGCTGTCGGCGTGACCAGCACCTCCAAGAACGTGTTTTGGGGGTGTGGGATCAAATTGGGAGATTTTATTTCTTTTGCAAATTTTGTGATTTCTGGAAAATTTGAGGTATTTATAGAAAATATTCTGAAATTGCATTCTAGTCCCCGCGCATTACAAACATGTCCTTATCATTGGGTATCTTTCGAAAATTCATAATTTTGAGGTCTTTCTGCTACAAAATGTGAAAAGTGATCAACACAAAAGTTGTTTGTCTTAGAAAAACGAGTTTGATGGCTTAAAAATCAGCTCAAACGGAATTTATTTGCTATCATTATAGCTGAAACAATAAAATTTTATGCATATAATGATAAAATCAGAACTCGTGTAACCGGTTCTCAGAATCATGCATTTTCCAATGCGATGAAACTTCACTTAAAAATATTCCAACCTATTTTTCAACACATAAAGTATTATTTCTGAATGTCATCCAATTCCAAATTCTGACTTAAATTAGGAAAACTTCCAAAACCTTTTTGAAAGATTCAGGATATTACATTAGGAGGATTTGAAGAAGGGAGAACCGACTTGCCCTCAAAAATCCACTTCACTTTCTCATTCTTCCCAGTCCAAACTGAAAGGGAAGAATAAGAAAGGGAAAAAAAAAGAAGGTTCTAAAGTTCCTCCGCAGGGTAAGATAGCCAAACCAAAGAGAGTTGTTGAAGACAAGTGCCACCACTGCGAAAAGATCGGGCTCTGGAAAAGGAATTGTCCTGACTACCTTGCCAAGATCAGAAAGGAAAGATTATCGACTTCATGTACTTTTATTTTTCCTGTTATTTATACCTTTTTAGCTTGTGAATTTATATCATCTAGCTGGATTTTAGATTCTGCTTGTCCTATTCACATTTGTAATTCGTTGCAGGTGCTGAAGGAAAGTAGATGACTAAAATCTGGAAAGATGTAATTACATTTTGGGAGTAGTGACTCTCTGGAAGCAGTTGTTGTAGGATTATGTGAAATTCCCTTATCTAGTGGGATTCCTTTGTGGCATGACTGCTATTTTGTATCAGGATGTATAGCGAATATTATGTAATTTTTTGTATTAGATTCAGAGGGATATAATGTAAATATTAAGAAATATTTTTTATATTTATCTGATAGTGATAATATTCAGATCCTTGTGTATTCAAATGAGCATGGTCATTACATTTTCCATACTTCCAGAGATATCTTGAATACTAGGATTAATAAACATAAATTATCTGAAATAAATAATACTGAACTTTGACATATGAGGTTAGGTCATATAGGTGTGAGACGGCTGACCCTGTTGGCTAAAAATGGTTCGATTCAAGATCTCACTATTGAACCCTATCCAATTTATGAATCTTATATTCAGGGAAAAATGACCAAAGCCCCATTTTAGGTCTGGGACACCGAGCCACTTACTTATTGAAATTCATACATTCAGATGTATATGGTCCCATGAGTCAGACTGCTCACATTGGTTTTTCATACTTTGTTACTTTTACTGATGATGTGTCACGGTATGGTTATGTTTACTTGATGAAACATAAATTGGAAACCTTTGAAAAGTTCAAAGAATTTCGTAACGAAGTAGAAAAATAAATTGGAAAATATATTAAATGCCTTCAGTCTGATCGAGGTGGTGAATATTTGAGCGGTGAATTCACTGATTATTTAAAAGAGAATGAGATTCTCGCTCAACATACTCCTCCGGGTACTCCAAAGCACAATGGGTGTCCGAAAGGAGAAATGGGACATTATTGGATATGATCCAATCTATGTTGAGTTTCACAGATTTGCTCTATTACTTATGGGGTTATACTCTTTTAAATGCAGCTCATCCTTTGAATAAGATTCCTTATAAAGTTGTTCCTACAATTTCGTATGAGATATGGACCAGTAGAAAATCGAATCTTAATTATGTTAGGGTTTGGGATTGTCTTGCATACGTCAAGATGACACAACAGAATATGCTTTTGACTCCAGGGTAAAAGTTTTGGTTTGTTGGATATCCTTCAAATACGAATGATATTTGTTCTATGATACCGAGCATCAAAATATTTTCGTAGCTCGCTTTGTAAAATTTCTAGAAATAGAATTTTTGTCTAAATGAGGTAGTCATAGACATGTTGAACTTGATGAAGTACAACTTGAGACCAATGAACCACTGGAGGAACCTGAAATTCAAGTAGATGAAGAACCTATAATGCACACACTCCGTAGGTCCCAAAGGGTATCTAGACCTCCTGATCACTTGTATTTGATACAAGAAAATAGTCTTTATGTTCTCTTTATTGAAGAGATTGACCTTTATACCTATAGATAAGTGATGTTGGACATCGACTCCATAAAGTGGCAAGAGGCCATGAAATCATAGTTAGACTCTATGCATAAGAATCAAGTTTGGGACTTGGTTCAGTTTCCTGAAGGAATTATTCCTATCGATTGTAAATGGGTTTACAAGAGGAATGGAGGTCCTGATGGAAAGGTTGAGACCCTTAAGGCACGACTGGTAGCTAAAGGTTACACGCAGTGACCTGGTGTCGACTACGATGAAACCATTTCACCAGTTGCGATGCTAAAGTTGTTGGACAATAATGACTCATAGCGTCACTATTTGTACAGATCATGATGTTGCTATACAAATTAACTATGTGACAAAGGAGATTGCTCTCTAATCATTTGTGTTTAGATCACCAAGATGTATAAATGATATTAGGTCCTTATGATTTGTTCCTAGATTGAGAATGATATGAGACATTATCAATCCACGAAGGATAAATCATTAAATATCCCTAGTGAGAGTATTATCGAGATTGGACATCGATAAATACGTAAAAGACTAGTATTACACTTGTGCGCGTTGTGAGGGCATAACGACATAGTTCTCATATATTTGGGTATATGATATTCATGCAAGTGTAATATGAGATTGTGTTTTACCGATGGTACGGGAAACAGCTTCGCTCTGGATAGACCCCCTCGGAATTCCATTGGTAGTATGACTATGTGTCTATGGATGTCCGAAATAAGGGTAGGTGTATTTGGTCTTAACTTGAGACTTGCACCGCTAATACTTGCGAAAATCAATATACTTTGGTTTTGGTCGTCCAGGGCTTTAATCAGTTTATGTGTATGCCTATTCTGGGTATATCGAGAATCGTAGTGTGTTGGGTGTGATGTCAAGACGGAAGTATCACTCCAGTCATAGTGGAGATGATGTCACGTAGGATACAAGACTGGTGCTCTTATATGCTGCAGCTATCGGGATATTATGACTAGGTCATGTATATCCGATTATAGAGACTAGTTACCAGACATCCGACATGTGCTTCGTACGGGGCAGACACAGTTCCGCCCCAGGCCTAACACGTGACAATCCGATACTGGATCGACATACGCAATACTACGTATACTACGCTTGATATATATCATATATTCCTGTAAGGATATTTTTGGAGAATTGGGTAGGCATGGCGCTTTGCTAGAAGCCAACCTTGTCTTGTAAATCGGTATAAGCGTAGTACTAGGTACTTACGTGTTCGGATAGTCCGACGACCAAATTTACTGCCAACATATCCGGGGATCTCATAGGTCGCTTCCCGAAGATTCACCGATGACGTATGGCTCGCACTTTTAATTAATCTTGGATTAATTAGATGAGAGAGAAAATTAATCTGGGATTAATTGCGGAGATATTTTATCTGGGATAAAATTCATTAAAAGAGAGATAACGATTAATTTAGAATTAATCGATTAAATTAATATATTTGATATATTAAACGAAATTGGATTTCGACGCGGAATTAAAATTAGATTTTAATTCGGGTGAACGAGTTAATTTAGAATTAATTCGTTAGCGACGTGAATAGTGATTTCACTAGGCATAATCATTTAATTACGACGCAACAGAAAATTTATTAATTTGGAATTAGTGAACCCGAGCCCGGGATTATTTGCGAGCGCATTCGCATTTCGAATTCGAGTGCGGCACTCAAGTCAAATCAAGCGTCAAATCATTAGTCACATCAAGCGTCAAATCACATGTCATTTTGAGTGATGTGACAATTGATTGATTGATTGATATGACTTGATGGGAGTTGATGGAAAGCATTTAATGCTTGACTTTTTGGAAAAAAAGGAAATTTGTATATGTTTATTTGTTTTTTGAAAACAAATGCTAATACAATTTTTGTATCAATCAACACCACTCTCTCTCTTTCTTTCATCTCTCTCTCTCTCGGCCATTTGGCCTCTTTTTCTTCTTCACTGGTTCCGTTTTTGCCGTGAGCCAAGGAGAAAATGGGAAGCAAAGTGTATGATTTTTGTGGCAAAAATCAAGAGAGCTAGCACTCCGAGAGACATGCGAAGGTGATAGGGAAGTCCACCCATGAGCATGGAATCGTTTCATCACAAAGCTTGGAGCTTTAAGGACATCAATGGCCGAAAATGGTGGAGGGAAAAACAGCCACTGCAGTGAGCTGTTGGTGAGCAGAAACTGATTTTGTTCGTCGCTCAACCGCTCGATGTGAGTATTCCGTAACTCCCTCGTTGTTATTCACACTTGTTTCATACTTGTTAAATGATCTTGGGATGCTTAGAAAATTCCAACAAAAGTCTATTAGGATTTTATTATCCATTGCTGCTTACTATGATTATGAGATTTAGCAGATGGATGTCAAAACGTCTTTTCTATATGGATTTCTTGATGAAGAAATCTATATGGAACAGCTGGAAGGTTTTGTATCCAGCGAGAACTAGGGCATGGTATGTAAGCTTAAGAAGTCCATTTATGGATTTAAACAAGCTTCACGAAGTTGAAATCTTTGATTCGATGATATTATTAGATTGTTTGGTTTTCTCAAGAATTCAGAAGAATCCTATGTGTATAAAAAGGTCAGTAGGAGTATGGTGGTATTTTTAGTTCTCTATGTTGCTGACATCTTGATAATTGGAAATGATATCGGGATGATACATGGCGTCAATGCTTACCTCTGTAATAATTTCTTTATGAAGGACCTGAGAGAACCTTCTTATGTTTAGGCACAAAGCTCTATAAAGATGGAGAAAAGAAGCTTTTTAGGTTATCATAATCAACATATATAGATAAGATCTTAGAATGGTACAATTTTGGTAATTATAAGATAGTAAATATATCGTTCAGATATGACATTCATCTTTAGAAGAAGACGTGTCATAAAACAGAAGATGAGAAAATTAGAATGTCTAATCTACCTTATGCTTCGTGTTTGGGCAGCGTCATGTATGCCATGTTATATACCAGACATGATATCAGTTTAGCAGTTAGTGTAACCAGTAGATATCAATCAAATCCAGACAACGACCATTGCATGGCCGTTAAACATATTATAAAGTATCTTAAGATACTAATGATAAGTTTTTGAGATGATAGAAAGTCCACATCAGGATTTGAGTTTACCCTTAACGGAGGGAGGTATAGTTTATTGGAAACGTTCTAAGCAGGGTTCCACAGCTAATTATACCATAAAGGCGAAATATATTGATGCTTCTGAAGTTACAAAAGAAGTTGTTTGGGTTAAGAAATTTGGAGTTGTCCCAAGCATCGAGAATCTGATTTCGTTATACTATGATAATAATGGAGCCATTGCGAAAGCAAAGGATCCGATGGCGCATCAGAAATCAAAGCATATGGAACGGAAGTACCACATCATTCGAGAGATTGTGTCATGAGGGGACATTATCGTATGCAAGGTCTCAAGTGAAGATAATGTAGCAGACATTTTACCAATGCCATTCCTCCCAAGTTATGTGAAAAACATGTGGAGTCAATGGGTATAAGATACAATCGAAATTGGAACTGCGCAAGTGAGATTCTGTTAGGGTTGGTGCTCGAAGTGCCAATTTCTTATGTATTTCCCTGAAAATACTTATGTAAATTTTTTATTATGAATAAAATTCACAGTTTATTTAATATATCTATTTTTATTATATGGTAAAGACGTACATGACCATAAAATGATTAGTTACGATACTGTTGCAAAAATGTCACAACTGACATTGAATTTTATCATAATAGTATCATTCTTAAACTGTTCCAGGTCAACGTTTTCAATTGCTTTGTTAGTAAGTAAACCCGCAGAGACTGGTACATGTCATATTGGAATATTGGATTCCAATGGTTTCTCAATAAACCATGAGTCTTGGGAGACTCGTATAGATATGTAGATGTTTATATTATATAAAAACTGAATGACTCACCGAAGATTCTTAATAGATGGTACCCAACGTCAATAAAAATATTCTCGGGTTGAGTAGCATAGTTATTCTTTGACTTGAGATACCATTGTGGATATATGAGATATCCTCCACAGTTTGATGGCAGTCACATCACCGACCTATTTATGTCAGACCTCCGCCTGTTCGTTGAGTGTGGACTAATTCTCAGGATATCTTGTGTGCATCAAGACATGATCCGTCAGTTCTGTGTACAGAGCATAAGTATTCGTTTTGAGATTACCAATCTGTTTAATCCATGGGCCTTTAGTACAATATAGAAGTGAGTTCTAAGTGTTATTAAGTGATCGCTAATAGAAACGTTGATGAGATTATACCAATAGCGATTTGACGTTAATATCTATATCTCAGGAATAATTCGAATACCTGTGACGGAGGGATTATACGTATGCAATGTCCTTGACCTGTATAGTTTAGTAAGTTTATATGTGGTCGTTATAATTTACGTGTGGGTAAATTATGGACATGAAATTGGATTTCGTGACGGATATGCTTGAACTTAGAGAGTTTCACATAATGAAATATACTCGTAGAGTACTAGGCCGACTTTTATGAATAATATTGATTATTTATAAATCGTTTAACGGTTAAACGAAAAACGATATATGCTTAGGGATATTTTGGTCATTTCCTAATTAATGTGTATTTATTTTTTAAAATATGATTTTATTAAATACAAATTAGTTAATTCTCAAATTATGATATTTGACATATATCTTTAATATATGTATTTGGATTATTTAAAGTAAACATAATACATATATTTAGATATTTATACTTAAGTAATTATTTAATTATTTAATTGTTTAATAATTAAAATAATTAAAATACTAAATATCTATGATGATATTTATTATAGGAAATGATTAAGTGTAAATGTTTGACATTTTAAATTTAATGAAGAAGTGTTCAAATTGATTTTTGGTTCTTTTATTTGATAAAATAGAAAAAATTTTATTTCTTTTTCCTTGATATTTTCGCCCACTTACCCTAAGTATATAAGGGTTTCATTTTTCTTTTGCTTCACTTTAAAAAGCCTTCAAAAACATAAACAAAAGAGACTTGAGAGAAAAAGAGAAGAAACCAAGAAAAAAGTGTAGAAATCTTGGAAATTAGTAAGTATTTCCAATATTCCATTAGAAGAAAAATTATTTCTTTTATTCTTAGCTACAACATATGTTTTTCACAAGTTTTTTCTATTCTCTTATGTTTGTGTTATGAAGTTTGGAAGCTTGAATGAAAGATGTAGGCATGTATGTGTAGGCACTGCATTTTTACACATAAGTCCCTATGATGAGTCTCATTTTGGAGACACTACCTTTTAAGTCACGGAGGTCACGGAAAACGGACATCGGAAGGGGAATTCAGAATAAACAAGGTTCACTGTTTTCGTTGGTGCTACGTTCGTGTATACGTTCGAACGTCAAACAGATTGCGGGCGTTCGTGCTGCGTTCGATGATGCGTTCGAACGGTGTCGGTAATTCTGGTTTTGCTGCTAGCCTCACATTAAGCCCAATTCGCCCAAACCTTGGCCCACACGCCCAAGCCCACTTAAAACACATATTTAACACATGGTGAAATTAAACAAATCTAAAAATCACATACCAAATTAAATAAAATACTTACACAAATTAAAGAAATTGCATGCCTAATTAAAATCAATCAACAAACTAAATGCCTAATCTAAACCAATCAAATATAATCATAACAAGTTAAAATCAATCAACCAATATATTATTCCCAAACTTAAAATATTATATGCCTAATCAACATAAACTAAATATTCAACCTTCCCTATCTAGCCAAGATTTGTCCCCCCTCAATCTTTGACTTCCCTTATCCAAGCCAATCAAATCCCTTTCCTTGTCAAGCCTAACCCTTTGCCTATAAAAAGAACCCTTCACCAACCTTCTCAAGGCTAGCTAGCTCATACGGAGAAGATACACACAACTCACGGCAATAACAAGAAGAAAAACAGAAATAATCCCATTCATCTTCCCCACTCCACAACCGAAAACAGCAGCTTAAACAACTCCCAAAACAGTAGCCAAAACATCCCAAAAACAGTAACTAAAATACAGCAACGAAACAGTAGCAGCGGCAGCGAATCGGAGTCAAAACAGCAGCAAAAGATGGAGGACGACGACCCAAAACAGTAAGACAACGAACGAGAGCAGTGAACCAGTGAACCGGAAGAGTTGCGGAGCTTTACCCCTTCCGATCTTCGTGAAACGCGAGTCCGAGAGACGACTTAAAAGGTTAGACCTGAGGGCACTTTTTCATTAGTTTATATTCGTTTCTTTTATTATTGAATTGTATTCACATGAGAGTCGTTTATGGATGTGTGTTGTGGGTATTGGATGAATGGAAGAGTGTTGTCTCTTGTGGTATATAGGATGGAAACCCAGACGTAAATTCCGTAGCCGAATCCGAATGGACGGTAATGCGGTCTGTACTTGGGACACAACTCCACGTACCACTTGAGTAAACGGCACCTTCTCTTGTTTTGTGTTGCTTTGGTTTATTTAATTCTTGTCATTTAAATTCTGCATGTTGTTTATTCCCGTATGATACGATCGAGTGCATGGGCTTAGTAAGTGCGATGAAAGGTTCCCTAATTGGAGGGTTAAAATCCTTCACCACGATGCTCTGCCGCACCGATTGATGTGTGTTCGTTTGAATGCGAAATACGTTCAATCGGGCACAATATGTTTAGTATTATTGCTTTTCATTCTATGTATGCATGATTCAGTCGAGCGCATGGGCTTAGTATGTTGGTCTAAAGGTCCTCTCTTTGAGAGATCAAGAGCCCCAAAAGGCCACCTTTACGGCAGTACTTCGCCGCGCCCTTTTATTTTGTCGTTTATGTATTGCGTCCCATTTCATGCATCAGATCTGTTCCCGTTCGAACGCGTTTACGAACGCAACTCGAACGCGCATGATTTATATGTTATATGCCTCTTATGCACATCATGAATACATACATCATGTTAACCCTTGTGTTCTGAAGCCATCATAGATTCCCGTTGGGTTAGAAAAAAAGGGAAGACTCATCAAAATACTGGGAACAGACATGAGTGAATCAGATATTGAGGTATCCCGTATGGATCAGTTGGAAAACGGTCTCGCCAAGGTCACTGAACAGCTGCAAGCCTTGACTACTGCCATGACAAATATAGATGTGCCCCGTGCTGGGGGAAATTCTGAGAATGTAAGGCGCGAGGAGCCTCCGAATGGGTTGGGGGATGATATCCCCGCTTTTGATGATGATATGGCAGAGTATGCAACAGACAGAGTGATTGGGTCTCAGGCCGAGATACAGAAACTCAGGGATCAGGTTGAATCCGTTACCCGCAAGATGAGGGGTAAGAATGAAGATTTGCTAGATTATGAGACAATGAAGTTTGAGGAGCAGTTGCCAGCGCAGTTTAAGATGCCGGATTTGGCTAAGTTCAATGGGGATGGAGATCCGAGGGTGCATCTCCGTCAATATGTGTCTGTTATGAGTTCAGTTGGCTTGTCTCAGCGCCAGGTACAGAAAATGTTTGGGATGTCACTCGAGGGGGCACATGTGGTATGGTACCATAACCTGGACAAGCAGGTTAAGGAAGATTGGAGGGAGCTAGCTGATGCTTTCTTAAAGCAATATGTCACGGACCTGGAGATTGACTTGTCACTCCGTGACTTAGAAAATATCAAGCAGAAGCCGGAGGAAAATTTCAAGGAATATGTGGACCGCTGGAGGAGCCAGCTTCTGAAGATGCAGACCCGGCCCTCAGAAAAGGACCAGATCAAAATGATCATCAAGGGCACCAAGCCCTCTATTTATGGCAAACTGAGGAGAATGACTTCAATGATGACTGATTTTCGACAGCTGAGGGAGACAGTTATGGATATTGAGGAGGAGGAAGCCGAGAACAGAAAGTTTTATGGACAGAACAGAAGGAATATTGGGGGACATTCAGGGACTATGCCTGCTACTGCTGAGGTCACTGCCATTAAGAACAGACGATTTTCTAACCTTGGTAAGCCTCTTTCAAAGGTATTCGAAAAGCTGAAGGCGCAAGGACTCTTAAAACCTTTGGAATCTAGGCCCATTCCAAATCATGTGCCACCTCACATGAACTTAAACTTATACTGTCACTTCCACCAAGAAAAAGGCCATGACACCGACAACTGCGCCCGCCTCAGACATGAAATCCAAAACCTCATCGATGCCCATACAATACCCGACCCAGAGAAAGAACAACCCAACGCACACAGAAATCCCCTACCCAACTACATGATCAACTCTGGCCTACCCGAAACCCTTGTCCTCCAAACTCTCAACCACTCAGCTTCATAAGAATAAGGGATAACAATGGTGAAGAACCATGGGCTGAAGAAGAGGGCACTGTTGTTTCTCCTAGTTTATCTTGCACTTTTAATAAAAACATTGATTTTGTTTACCTGTTCGAACGTTTCCTCAACAATAATAAAGGCGACCATTTTATTTATCTGCCTAAGACTATTACTTTCAAACTTGCAACATGAGTGTGTTCAATCTTGGTAATGTGATGCTCAAAGCGTAGGTAATCCTCAAAAGAAGCAAGCAGAAAAGATAAGTTAGCCATTCAGGAATTGGGAAATGGAGACAGTGGGACTGTTAGACTTGGAAAGAAACGGGTCCCTGGAACAAATCAGGGTAGACAGGTGGAAATGGTACTTTCCCTAAGAGAAGAATGGTCATCAATAGAATCGACGGAAGACCTAACCCAACGAGATAGGAAACTCATTCACGCATGCATGCATACACGTAACATATTTTGCATTCCTTTTTGTGTTTTGTGTTTGTTTTGTGTTCACAAGTTTTGAAGAAGAAAGAGAGAAAGAGGCAAATGAAAGCCAGTCAGAAGCATCAATATTAGCATCAGTATCAGCATGGGGGCGAGGCCCATATCAATATCAACATAGGGGCGAGGCCCATATCAATATCAGTTTGAGGGCGAGGCCCATATCAGTATCAGTTCAGGGCCGAGGCCCACATCATCTTTAGCTTGGGGGCGAGGCCCATGTCAGCTCGAGGGCGAGGCCCATATCAGTTTGGGGGCGAGGCCCATATCAGTATCAGATCGAGGGCGAGGCCCATATCAGTTCAAGAAGAAAGCCTATATTTAGTTCAGCTCGGGAATAAAGCCTACATTCGGTACAATCCAGGAACAAAGCTCGAGGAATAAAGCCTCATGTCAGTATAATTTGAGAACAAAGCTCAGGAGGAATAAAGCCTCATGTCAGTATAATTTGAGAACAAAGCTCAAGGGGAAGAAAGCCTCATGCCAGTTCAGTTCGGGAATAAAGCCCCCACTCAGTGCAGTTCAGGAAGAAAGCCTACATTCAGTTCAGTTCAGGAAGAAGGCCTGCATTCAATACAGTTCAAGAACAAAGCCACACAGTCAGCTCAGATCAGAGAACAAAGCTCGGGAGGAATAAAGCCTCATGTCAGTATAGTTTGAGAACAAAGCTCAAGGGGAGAAAGCCTCATGTCAACACAGTTCGGGAACAAAGCTCGGGAGGAATAAAGCCTCATCTCAACAGTTCGGGAACAAAGCTCGAGGAATAAAGCCTCATCTACACAGTTCGGGAATAAAGCCCACACTCAGTGCAGTTCGGGAATAAAGCCCACATTCAATACAATTCAGGAAGAAAGCCTACGTCCAGTAAACTCGGGAATAAACCCCACATTCAGTATAATTCAAGAAGAAAGCCTACATTCAGCTCAGTTCATGGATAAAGCCCACAGTTAACACAGTCAGGGAACAAAGCTCACTCTATACAATAATTCGGGAACAAAGCCCACAGTCAACATAATTGAAGGAAGAAAGCCTAGAGGAATAAAGCCTCATCTCAACAGTCCAGGAATAAGGCTCAGGAGGAATAAAGCCTCATCTCAACACAGTTCGGGAACAAAGCTCGGAGGAATAAAGCCTCACCTCAGCAGTTCGGGAATAAAGCTCGGGAGGAATAAAGCCTTATCTTAACACAGTTCGAGAATGAACAAGCCGGGAACGGCACTCCAAGAATGGAAGCACAGTTCGAGAATGGACCACATCGCAGCACGGTTCGAGAATGGACCAGGGGTCGCAGCACCTCATCATCCAAATCAACTCAACTCAACACATGGTAAGTCAAGTGGCAGCTGGCGAGCCAAGTAAGTGAAAATGCATTGCATAACTTTGATAGGATTGTCACTGTTGCACATTACACAAGTCCCATCAAAGTGGGGGCGACTGTAGGCACTGCATTTTTACACATAAGTCCCTATGATGAGTCTAATTTTGGAGACACTACCTTTTAAGTCACGGAGGTCACGGAAAACGGACATCGGAAGGGGAATTCAGAATAAACAAGGTTCACTGTTTTCGTTGGTGCTACGTTCGTGTATAGGTTCGAACGTCAAACAGATTGCGGGCGTTCGTGCTGCGTTCGATGATGCGTTCGAACGGTGTCGGTAATTCTGGTTTTGCTGCTAGCCTCACATTAAGCCCAATTCGCCCAAACCTTGGCCCACACGCCCAAGCCCACTTAAAACACATATTTAACACATGATGAAATTAAACAAATCTAAAAATCACATACCAAATTAAATAAAATACTTACACAAATTAAAGAAATTGCATGCCTAATTAAAATCAATCAACAAACTAAATGCCTAATCTAAACCAATCAAATATAATCATACCAAGTTAAAATCAATCAACCAATATATTATTCCCAAACTTAAAATATTATATGCCTAATCAACATAAACTAAATATTCAACCTTCCCTATCTATCCAAGATTTGTCCCCCCTCAATCTTTGACTTCCCTTATCCAAGCCAATCAAATCCCTTTCCTTGTCAAGCCTAACCCTTTGCCTATAAAAAGAACCTTTCACCAACCTTCTCAATGCTATCTAGCTCATACGGAGAAGATACACACAACTCACGGCAATAATAAGAAGAAAAACAGAAATAATCCCATTCATCTTCCCCACTCCACAACCGAAAACAGCAGCTTAAACAACTCCCAAAACAATAGCCAAAACATCCCAAAAACAGTAACTAAAATACAGCAGCGAAACAGTAGCAGCGGCAGCGAATCGGAGTCAAAACAGCAGCAAAATACGGAGGACGACGACCCAAAACAGTAAGACAACGAACGAGAGCAGTGAACCAGTGAACCGGAAGAGTTGCAGAGCTTTACCCCTTCCGATCTTCGTGAAACGCGAGTCCGAGAGACGACTTAAAAGGTTAGACCTGAGGGCACTTTTTCATTAGTTTATATTCATTTCTTTTATTATTGAATTGTATTCACATGAGATTCGTTTATGGATGTGTGTTGTGGGTATTGGATGAATGGAAGAGTGTTGTCTCTTGTGGTATATAGGATGGAAACCCAGACGTAAATTCCGTAGCCGAATCCGAATGGAAGGTAGTGCGGTCTGTACTTGGGACACAACTCCACGTACCACTTGAGTAAACGGCACCTTCTCTTGTTTTGTGTTGCTTTGGTTTATTTAATTCTTGTCATTTAAATTCTGCATGTTGTTTATTCCCGTATGATACGATCGAGTGCATGGGCTTAGTAAGTGCGATGAAAGTTCCCTAATTGGAGGGTTAAAATCCTTCACCACGATGCTCTGCCGCACCGATTGATGTGTGTTCGTTTGAATGCGAAATACGTTCAATCGGGCACACTATGTTTAGTATTATTGCTTTTCATTCTATGTATGCATGATTCAGTCGAGCGCATGGGCTTAGTATGTTGGTCTAAAGGTCATCTCTTTGAGACATCAAGAGCCCCAAAAGGCCACCTTTACGGCAGTACTTCGCCGCGCCCCTTTATTTTGTCGTTTATGTATTGCGTCCCATTTCATGCATCAGATCTGTTCCCGTTCGAACGCGTTTACGAACGCAACTCGAACGCGCATGTATTTTGCCTTGTCATGCATCAGGTCTTATTTCTGTTCGAACGCGTTCACGAACGCCATACGAACGTGAGCATTCTGTTTCATTTCCGTTCGAACGCGTTCACAAACGCCACACGAACGAGAGCATTCTGTTTCATTTCCGTTCGAACGCGTTATCAAACGCCATACGAACGCGAACCTTCTATTTACCGTTCGAACGCATTTACGAACGCTACACGAACACACACGCACCTTCTTAGTTTCATAATGTATCGGGTGTGGTTCCGTTCGAACGCGTTCTCGGACGCTATACGAACGCGAACCTTCTGTTTACCGTTCGAACGTGTTTACGAACGCTACACGAATGCGAACCCACTGAACTGAGTCTGTCTTATCATATTCATGCATAATTGCCTTTTGGTTGATCTTTCTTGTGTTATATAGCCAACCGTATTATTTGTATTCCTGCATTTATCCATTCTATGTGTTCTTGGGATTGTATTCAAGCATGATTAGGCTGTTAGCATGTTATTTGGTTAATAGGTTCATGAGATAGTACTCAAGCATGATTATGATGTTCCTAGTTTTCCATATCCTGTGATTGAAATATGTTCATGAGATTGCCATGTGATGTTGCATGTTGTGATGAATTTGTTGATGTATGCATGTGAATCTAGAAGCATGATATTATCGGAAATAAGTGTTACTTAGACTTGATTAAATTATTACATAAATCCTTTGATTACAAGTGACATGAGTAAGGGACCATTCCGAACCCAACGGTTTGAGGTCTTCCCTTGCGAGGGGTGAGTGCGGCCTTAAATCTTTGTCCCGGTTCACACCGGGTGGCGACTCCATGTTATTTAGTACTTCCCAACTAGTGCCGCGAGCCTAGGAACGGCGTCGCCCAGGTTCTGTTGTCCACAGTATGTAAACAAAGTTTGCTGTTAATGGTTAATAAGCACATTTTGGTTATTTGATGACTTGGTTGCTATTCTACAATTGTTAGGTCACTCAATGATGACCTAGAATTATTCTTGAGTTATTTCAAAGTGGTGAAACTTGTTTGGTGTTGTAGAGATTAGATTAAAGTGTTGGATTGTATTTATTTTGGTTTATTTGATTAATTAAAAAAATTAGGATTTCAATCTAAATCAAAATTGGGGCTTTTCATATATATGTTATATTTTGATACATATGAGATGAATAAATTATTTCGGTAGAGATTGGAAATCACCTAAACTTGTATTTGATAATTTAGGACCAAAATGATCAAAATGACTACTATTGGGGGCTCATGATAATTAGCTAAAATTTTGGAAAAAAATTTATGGATTATATTTTGATACATATGAGATATATAAATCATTTTGGTAGTGATTGGAAATCACCTAAACTTGTATTTGATAATTTTGGACTAAAATGATCAAAATGTAAAAGGTTGGGCTTTTCGGCAATTAAGAAAAATCTGAATTTTTTTCAGAGTTATGTTTTAATGTATATGTGATGTACAAATCATTTTGGTTGTGATTGGAAATCACTTAAGCTTGTATTTAACAACTTAGGACTAAAATGATTAAAATGGAATATTTTGGGGGTTCACAGTAATATTCTGAAATTCTGATTTTTGAGTAAAAAAATCTATTTTTGAGTATTGAGTAATTAGAATAAATAAATTTATTTTAACTACCCAAGAAAAATTAAAGAAACCGAAAAATTTGATTTTCCTACATTCCACTGCATTACCAGAATATACCGCCCAAAACCCCATCAAAAATGGTATCATAGCTAGTCTGATTCTTAATCCTTAATATGAGTTGCCCTTGAATTTATTATGTAATCTAGTCTTTACTTTATGCATGCAGGGAATTATATAAAGATGTATGACATTTTTACGGAAAATTCCTATTTAATAAGGTTTAATTAATAATATGTATTTGATGTATGTTTTTTGGCCTGTCGTGTCAATACGGTATATAAATAAATTTTTATGACTTTATCCCAGAACGTGCCAAAGCTGTGAGGGTATAGCCGATAGGAATTTATTTGTACCGGAATATATGATATTAGGTAAATTCAAGTAAAAGCAGAAATCCTGAACGTGCTAAAGCTATGAGGACTACGCAAGTATCTTGAATTTATCATTGACAAGTTTGACTTTCATACGTCTCTTTGTGAACGTGCCAAAGCTGTCACAACGAGTAACGATCAGAACCAAAACTCCCAAGAGTCACTAGTGAGTGATTAACAATGAGTTATCTACTTAATGAATATACGTAGGTGAGAACGTGCCAAAGCTGTGAGCTGAAATATATTCATGGGATCCACCTTTCACTATTGTATTTAATTTGATTATTGCATGGTTTGTATTCGGTTTGGGATTATAGTTATTCATTAAATAGTGGGAGAAATATTCTTAGATTAAAAATCTATGATCAAATTTTTTTTTACTATTATATGAAACTTTTTATTTGCTAACCGTTTTTTGCTATCTATATGATAGATTTACGAAGAAAACATCGTCTATTATCCCCTTTGCTCGTATGTTGGAGACAAAAAAGTTGAGAGGCGCTAAAAACTTCGCAGAATAGGAATTGGACTTGAGGATTGTCCTCGGGTTTGAGAAGTTATGATATGCGTTGGAAGATCTGTTGCCCCTTGCCATATATGAGGATGCGACACCGGAGGAACATGAGACTTTCCAGAAATGGCAAATTTTGAGATGCCTGACGCATATAGCATGATGACACGACTCCAGGAATCGTACATGAATCAAGAAAAAGTCTCAGTCCATATAGTAGCAATCGAATTGTTCCATTCAAGACTTGATGAGGGACATGCAGCGAGTCCACATGTGCTTCATTTGATCGATCTGATCGAGCAATTGAGGCTTAGTGATTTCCCTCTAAATGATATTCTAGGACAGAGTGTCATTCTAGGTTCGCTCCCGGAGTCATATCAGCAATTTGTGATGTATTTTAACATTAATGGGATTCAGTGTTCTTACCATGAGTTGCGTAGGATGCTTCTCAATGCGGAGGTGTAACATCCCACCTAATGCCAGGATGCTACCGGCAGGATCAGCAGGAGACATGAAAACCCATCTCCATAAGCCTCTTATGCTACTAAACTTTCGGCATGACCTTTGCTAAAAATCATGAAACCTAGATCAAAGTCCAGCACCTCGAGGTGTCCTGATATTAAGTTCAAAATAAATCATCTCAACTCATGCAAATAGGCATTCAGCCAGACAAAACTTAACTCATATGTAAATAGGCCTCCGGCCTGACGTTAGACAAATAACTACAACAACTACGTGCTCAACACGATTTAAAATTATACATATGAAACAAATAAATAAAACTAAGACTGTGGGAGCCCAATTACAAATCCCAGAACCATACAACGACTCAAGACCGACTTGATTGCATTGCGGTGATCGGCTGTCTGCTAGACGTCTATGGAAATCTTCTAGCTCTTTAAGTCCAATGTGAACCTGCAAAACTAGTAAACAATCGGGGTGTGAGTTATAAAACTCAATAAGTAACTCACGTCTTATGTAAATATATCAAGTAATTATAAGAACATAAATAGTAATCAGATGTGTTTGAATATACACAACTTATAAATCTCATCTCTACCTGATGGCCGTTACGTATATTATACATGGTTAATTTACTCACTGTACTGAATGCGACATTATAGTAAGTTTATCTTCTCAGTTCCACACTATAATACGTATCTACGGAATTCAAACATCTCATTAACTTATTACCTACCAAACCACCCAAACCTGCGGCTAAGGCCATCCCAAAAACTTTCAATTTTAATCAGAATATTACCGTGAACACCTAAAGATAATCCTAATTAGTTTAATTCTTGCAGTAAAAGTAATATATCATGCTGAAATACGTTATAGCCAATTAATTCAGAAAATTCTATCTCCACCGGAAAAGAAAAAAAATTGACGTAAAAAATGTCAGTATACTGTAAAGTTAGCTATTTTACTACTCGAAAGGAAGTGGGTTTCTATAAATAGGTTCACTTACTCTTCCTATGTGCTATCACAACCAAATCTCTCATCTCTAAAGATTAGAACCCATTTCCATAAATTCACATTCCATGGCTTTCTCTTCTACTGAATCGTCTGCTTCGTCCCACATTCAAGTTATTCCAGAACAAATATCACAAATAATTGTCAAGCCAAACCTCAATCAAGTTATTTCGTTGCCTGATAATAAAAGTGCTAACATTACTAATGATAACACAGGAGTTTCTTCCCCGTTTAAACACTTCGCGTATCCCAGTGGACAACCTCTTCCATGTTTCATCGTAAGTTTTATATATTACTTGTTTCTTATTTTATATTTATATATGCAGGGTCGGTCAAGGTTATACCCTTCGCGTATCCTAGGGTTGTCCCTTTTTTTTTTTAATAAGTCGGGGCTACGGCCCCAATTTTTTAGGGGAAAATAGAAAATACTTTTTAATATTTGATGAAATTGAACCGTTAATTAATATTTTAAAATTAAAAAAAAAAAAAAAAAAAAATCAACTATAAGGGAGTTTGGCCGTAAATTTTTTTGTAAAGTTATTTACATGAGGGCTATGGCCCATGAGGTGGTTTCGCAAAGTTGTAAAACATGAATGGTGGTTCACTCATTTTTCTATTGTTTTTTTTTTTATTAAAAGATTATTTTATGGAAAATGATCTCATAATGTAAAAATGGTTTTAGGCACAAAAATACTAGATACATCTTTGCATTTGAGAAAGCAAGCGTATGGCCAATTTTTAATGCTCCTTCTCCTAATTTATGTAGGATGGTATTAACGTTGAGCGTGCTCAAAAACTGATCATGGTAACCAAGCACATACTTAAAGCAGCGGATGTTCCTTCTGAAGGATTGGCCGTGATTGATGCCATTCAACGCCTAGGCATTGACTACTATTTTAAAGACGAGATTGAACAAATTCTAAAAATGCAGTATGACATATTTGCCATTCATGCTGATGATCACCATAATGATCTTCAAGAGGTTGCCCTTCGTTTTCGACTGTTGAGACAAGAAGGTTACTTTGTCTCTGCAGGTCTGTATCTGTCCTATCATTTTATTTTCGTTCTGCAAACTCTTTGTAATTATAAGCACCTTTATTGAAATTTATAAGTTTAATTCAATCCAAAAACTAACTCTTTGTAATTATATGTATCTTTATGGGTCTAGCTTAGCTCTAATATCATGTATGAGTTGAGGATTCTCTTATATTTCTATTCTTATATCAATGTCTCACTCTTCTGCGATATGAGATATTTTCTTAACATTCTTGGCAACTTAATTTACTTTTAAAATGTATGAAACAGATATTTTTAACAACTTCAGAAACAAAGAAGGCGAGTTTCAGCAGACTTTAAGTGAAGATATCAATGGATTGTTAAGTTTATATGAGCATCGCAGTTAAGTATAGGAGGAGAAGATCACGTGCTTGA
>SKCR01021690.1:0-344520 GCA_019454045.1 Zanthoxylum bungeanum | reverse complement strand
ACATGTATTCAAAAATTTTATGTCCCTTTTTATTACATGCATGACATGTGTCATTTTCATTTATAACATTCTTAACATGAGAATCGGATGCCTTAACAGAATAATTTTTCAAAAATTTTCTCTTAATGTAAGGTCTATATCTTAATCCTTCTCTTTTAAATGCACATTTTTGGAATCCAATAAGCATGTTAAAATTTTTATGCCCCAATGTGAATTTGCTAAGTATGTTTTGCAAATCTATAACCTTTGTGTTTAATAAGACATTTTCATTCAAAATCAATTCGCATTCACATGTTTTAGAGCTAGATGGCATATTAGATATGACATTTTCAAGTTCTAGCTTTTTCAATTTTAAACATGCATTTTCATCATTTAAGCATGCAATTTCTTTTTCATGTTTGGCCTTTAAGCAAATAATCTCATTATCTAAAACATGAATTTTATCCATATAACATGCATGATCATTTTTAAGTATAGCATGCTCATTTTTAACTAATTTCAATTTCTTTTTAAGCACATCACATAATTCTTTTAAGCTATTAAAAGCATTAAGTAAATCATTATAGTCTTGAGAATTGTGTACCTCTTCTTCTTCGCTTTCTTCTTCACTTTCAAAGTGGAAGTCCTCATCCGTGATAGCCATGAATGCTAGATTTGTTCTTTCTTTGGCTTGGACCTCCTCTTCCTCCTCTAATGAGCTAGAATCGCTATCGCTCCAAGTTGAAGTAGCTTTCATTGCCTTTTTCTTTGATTTTCCTTTCATCCTCTTCAATGGGCAATCCATAGCTATATGACCCGGTTTGTTGCATTCATAACAAACAATTTTCTTGTTCTTCCGCGGCCATTTTTCTTCTTTTTTTTCATCCGTCTTTGATTTTCCCTTTTGCTTTACGGATTTAAGAAGCTTCTTGAAGTTCTTGTTTATTTGAGCCAACTCATCATCACTATCACTATCACTTGAGCTTGAGTCGTCTCTCTTTCTCGCTTTTAAGGCCAAGGACTTTCTTGTCATTTTCTCATCTTCCTCATTTTTATCCATCTTGATCTCCATTTCATACTCAAGCAATTTTCCGACTAAATCATTCATCTTTAAAGTATTTATGTCGTTTGCTTCTCTAATGGAGGAGGTGCAGCTTCTAAATTCTTTCGGGAGTGATCTCAAAATTTTCTTTTACTTGATCGGATGTCCCAATGACTTTTCCCAATGCGCCCAATTGATTGATGATAACCGTAAACCTCGAAATCATGTGATCAATTTCTTCCCCGGATTCCATCTTGAAATTATCCAATTCGCACATGAACCGGTTGATCTTCGATTCCTTTACTTGGCTTGTGCCTTCGTTGACCATTTCTAATGACTTCCACAAATCATAAGCATTTCCACACTCCGGAAGTTTGTTTATTTGATCCCGATCAATGGCACATAAAAGTTGGTTGAGTGCCTTAGCATTTTGTGAAGCTTGCTTTAGATCCTCACTATCCCATTCTAAACTTGGCTTCGGAATCTCAACCCCATTGCTATCCCTTTTTGTTGGCCCTTTTGCACCTCTGTGTGATAACCAAATAAGATTGCGGATCTACGGCAAGGAGATAATTTAGCATTCTCATCTTCCAATAATTGTAGTCCGTTCCGGTGTAAAACGGAGGTCTAGTCGTTGAAAATCCCTCGGCAAGATTTGACGAGTTGCTTGTAGAAGCCATGATCTATTCTCGGACGGTTAGGTCTTTCGTGAGAATACCTCGCTCTGATACCAACTAAAATTACCTACAAGCAATAGCGACAAACAATCTCTATTTCCCAAGAGGGGGGTGAATTGGGTTATCGCTATAAGTGCGGAATTAAATAAATCTTTGCCAATTTTTAGCTCTTATTACCAAATGGGCACTTAGGTCGATTTTCTCTATTTCGATTAATAACCTATATGCAAGTTTTCTAATCAATAAATGTAAATGTAAATAAACTTGCAAATAGTAAAAGTATAGGGAAAGAGAAATACGACACCGCGATTTATAGTGGTTCGGCCAAACGTGCCTACGTCCACTCCCCCAAGCCTTGCTTGAAGATTTCCACTAAAATCGAGTTTCCGTGGTTCACTCGTAACCAAGAGTTTTCCGTAAACACTCTGAACCTTTTACAATTTTGAGTTTTGTTCGCAGGCTCACTCACAAACCTTTACAACTACCCAAACTAATGGGATTTCACAACCACAAGTGTTTTGATAAAGAAGATTTAAAACACACTTGGATACTCACAATGATAAAGAAGATTGTGTGAGTTGGTTATCCAAATGTTCTAAGCTCACTCCTAAATGATATGAAGGTGAGTGTGTGAGCTTGTATGAGTGTATGAGTGTATGAGATTATGAAGGTTTAGAACACTCTTGTATTTGCCTTAGAGTATATGTATGAAGGTTTTGTATCAAGTCTCTTACCAAGGCAAATGAGTTGGGGTTCATTTATATAGAAAATGAAGAGCAGTCCCAACTTTCTGCTGAGACCGATATGGTTACCGGTATGGGGTTCCAACGGATACTAACGGCTATATTACCGTTGAACAAGTATACGTTAGACCGGTATGCTAATCGGTATGAGGACCGGTATGGTCCGTGCCGGTTCCAGTATGTGTGTACAATGAAGAGCTTGACCGGTATGGTCACCGGTTTAGGTCATGCCGGTTCCAGTAAGGGAACTAGCCGTTGGGATCACCGGTATGAAGACCGGTTTGGTTTGTGCCGGTTCCAGTAGCCATGCAATCCATAGGTTCACCGGTATGGTAACCGGTATGAGACCAGTATGGTCTGTGCCGGTTCCAGTGAGTGTGCAGTCCTTAGCATCTTACCGGTATGGACACCGGTAAGAGACCGGTATGCCGGTCTCAGTACCAAAAATGCAGATATGAAGATTTTAATGCATTTTGTACATGAACCTAATGCATCTAAGTGAATGTGCATGATCCCTATGAGTTTAGGCACTTGAATATTATAATTCACATTACAATGAGAACCCTAAGCTAAGACTTCGCAATATAATCTTCAATTTGCCGCAAGTGTTCACATTCTCGCTCTTCACCACGTATGCTTCGACATCTTTTTGTATTGTCTCGTATTTGTGCGTCGAAGACTTCTTTCTTGTTGCATCATCAAAATCCAATTACGCGACCAAGTCGCCAACAGGTTCCACTTTACCTTGGTGCAGCTGTGTGATCTTCTGAAATTTAGAGTTGAATGTCCCGTCTTCCTTCAAAAATTGGAGTGCACGCAGCTGTCAGTTCCGCCAAATAATATTGGTATGCATCCAGAGAAAGTTTCCTCTAGCATTTATTGACGAATATTTATTTTGACCTGTTGCTATTGCATTGCATGCTCATTCTTGTGCCTTTTGATGCTCAAGGTGTAGAAAATTATGTACTTGGATTTAGAATAATTTTGTCTTGCTCCTCATAACCTGATGCTAACAGCAAGAAAACTGCTCTTTGGTGGCAGAAGAAGGCAGTTCATGGGACATGGTCAGCGATAATGATCTCTGGCAATGTGAAAATATCGATTTGGATAAAGAAGAATATGTCATTGTGAGGGAAGAAGATATAGTAGATGGTATCGCATGCTTCATGGCTGCATATTTGTTGTCCCTTAAACAGGCCAAGGTAAGGAATCTTTCTGCAATCATTTGTTAAATTTTTTAAGTTCTCAAAATCAAATGGATTTTGTACCGTATATGATTTTTACATTTATAGAAGTCATTACGTAATTTCTGACTGAGCTATGATGTCCATGCTATACAGCATATAGATTTATAGATAAGATATACATGTAGGCTTGTAAACTTTGTTAGGATGAGTTATCATCAAATATTGCTGATATTGTTTGGCTCTGCATTTGAAAGCAATATCATGCATATAACGACTTTAGGTTTGAGTAGAAATTGTGATGGCTTAGAGTTTGGTTGGTAAGTGCTCATCATAACACGTTCAAACTTATTGGGCTGCTCCTTTTTCAAACTGTGATCTATCGTCTACTTGAGTTGAAGACTTGTTAAAATGAAAGCTTTACCGGACATGCAAGACTCTTTTGATTATTTGGCAATTAAGACTTCTTCAATGAGTGGCAAATAATTGTCTTGTTATAGTTCCATACCCACTGTAATACTCGTATGTTTTGGCTTGCATTGTGGCATAGCATAGATTTATATATTATCAAGTTGCGGACTTGTTGAAAATAATAATCTGTATGTGAAGCATCTAATATATCTCTCTGTTTGCAGAATTTGACCCCCAATCAACTTCAGGAAGGTGAGTTTTGCTTCATCATAGTAAGCTTACCTTGCAATTATATTTCATAGTAATGTCTTTCTAAAAGTTTCACGATAGATCTTTACTAATTAGCTCGCAAAATTTCTATTCCAAACGAGCTTAATGCATCAACTGGAACAAGTTCTTTTCTCACTAATTTTGCAAAGTAGTCTAATATTTTACGTTGAATCATTTCAGCTCTGTGAAGAACAGAAAAGGAAAGCTTCGGAAAGCATGGGATGGAAGCTCAAGTCATTTATAATGTCGCTTCATGGGGGGAAACTGTTGTTGGGTTTGCAATTCAAGTTTTATTATAAACTAATCCGCTGCTTTTTTTTTTCCTTGCATAATTGTGTTTTATCGTTCTTTACGCGTTTTTGTAACTCCTTAGAATTTTCCTTTTCCCATGCTTCAGCTTCCTTCTTTACTTCAAAATTTTCTTTTCCAGCCTTCTCTAAGTATATCTAACTTACATCTGTATCTTTCCATGGTGCATTCCTAACAGGATATATCAAAATCCCATTATTCTTACGGCTGCGTCTAAAGCCTTCTGGACTTCATGCCATGTAATATTAAAGCTTCTCTGATTTGCTTGTCCCATCCCATGGAGAATAGTTGTTGCCTTGGGAATTGGGATGCAATGTTGTAACTGCCAATGCAGTTTGGTCGCTCGCCAATTTTTGTAACGATAATGCCATTCTTTGGGTGTTACAGATCCCCATCTCCATTGCTCATTGCTTTGCTCCCTTGATAAATCTTGGAAGCTCCATGGATCTTTTTTCTCCAAGTAGCTGCTGTATTTGTGAGGCAAAGGTATCATTAACAATCTGCAAATTAACAAAAGGGGTAACATATCATTAGCAGGATAGTTAAGATGATCGAGGAGAAACAAAAGTTTTGCTCCAACAACACTGCCATGAAGTAAAGGAAATCCTAATTAGTTTACCTAGGAGGATCTGAGACAGCAGTTAAGGCCTCAAAATTTAAAGATTTATTTATTTATCTGGAATTCATCTAGGGTTAACTAGAACTTAGGGCGACTCAGGGTAGCGGTTTCCTAATAATATACTGTCAATTAATGATCGAATTGATTCACTTAGAATTTTATTTATTCGGAAATAAATTTAGACAATAATGGGGAATAAAAGAAGCTGAAACGTTTATTAATTTATCCGAGGGACGTGTCCAATCAGACAAACTAACGCACCCCATGAATCAAACGCGGTAGCTTAACATCTACGCTTCAACGCGTCCTTTTAAGCAACTTTAAATATCTCCAGATATTTATCTTCACAATCCCATATAAATTTGATAACTTCTTCGAGTCTTCACATACACAGAGAGAGAGAGAAAGAGAGAGAGAGAGAGAGAGATGGGAGTGGTGATAATTGACGGGTCAACGGTGAGGGACTTTGTGAACGAGGAGGAGTTATTCAAGAAGAGCGTTGAAGAGAGATTTGCAGCTTTGGATCTCAACAACGACGGGGTTCTATCTCGTTCAGAGTTACGTAAGGCCTTTGAGTCTATGCCTCTGGTGGAGACTCACCTCGGAGTTGACGTGGCCGCTCCTCGTGGGCTGGAGCTTACGAAGCTCTACGATTCCATTTTTGACAAGTTTGATTTGGATAGCAGCGGCAGTATCGATCTCCATGAATTTAGATCTGAGATGAAGAAAATCATGCTTGCCATTGCCGATGGATTGGGATCTTGCCCTATCCAGATAGCTCTTGAGGATGATGCTGCTGCTGCTGCTGGTGATCAGAATTTTCTCAAGCAAGCTGCTGATCTTGAGGCTTCTAAGGCTGCTCTTAGTAATTCCTCTTCTTAGATTTCATGATTTGAATTCAATAACTGATCCATGTATCACAAGCCAACTTAGTCGTCATCTTTTGCGTATCATAAGCTTATAAAAATTTAAATGATAATTGTAGGCTTATTAATTATATACACAATTATTAATTGTTATTTTATTGTTATTCCCTAATGTGAAAAATGTAACGTCTGTTTTATCTGTTCCATTTAAATACGAAAAAGGTGGTTTGGCGATGTGATTTTCAATGATTAAAAAAAAAAAAAAAAAAAAGGAGTCGACGGAGAATTATTTGAGAATAATTTCAATATTAAGATGGCAAAAGACCTGGTAGCTTACTTCTAATAATCTTATTCCCTAATGTAACATATGCAGCATCCTTGAGTCATCTTAAATTTTATGGGTCCAAAACAAATTTTTAACAAAAATAACAACAATCACTAACAAATAGTGATTTGTTCCTCTGCTTATTCGGATATACCTTACCTAGAGTAGAAGAGTTCCTTTTAAAATTGCTTAATAACCAAATAATCTAATGGTTTAAATCAATTAAAATCACTGATGACAGATCGATGGAACATATACGATACCCAATTCTTATCTTTAAAAAAATATGTATTAAGAAAACAAAGCTCAGGAGATTAGTGGGAGTTGTAAAAGAAGTAACGAATAATAATTTTCGCATACCAAATTTATAATAAAATATTCTTTAAATATGCTATTTACACTAGGAATGAAAATAATAATAATAATAATATACAATGTTAAAATAGATGTTTTAACATTAGTTTGTGCACCGTTTGATAAGCTTATAAGTTAATTTATATTCACATATATCGTTTGTCATAGAATTTGGTGAGATATTACGTAGTTTATATTCTCAATGTAATATTTATAAATTAACTTATTGTGTCAAATGACCATATTATTCTCATAAAAGATCAAATGCAGTGATAATAAACAAATAATAAAAATATAAGACAAGACCCTTAATAAAAACAAATAAATAATTTATAGTACATATTAATATTTTAATATTAATAAATTTTAATTAGTTAAAAAATAGTAATTTTAGAGTATTATTTAAATCAAAATATTAAAATAAAAAATAAAATAACTTTATTTTATTTTTCAAAATAAACTATTTGCAAACTTTGATTATATATTGGTATTAGTCTTGTATAGTTATGTTATATATTTTATTTTCAAATTTTGTCCTTTGTCCTTTTCTTAGGGCAGTATAGTCTTTCTGAAAGATCACATTGGTTTTGACATTGGTGATGATTGATAAAGATTGGAATTTGCAAAAAGTTATAAACAAAATCATGTAGTTTGTTAAGTACTAATAATCGGAAATTTTTAATATCTGATGGGACTTTGAAATGTGATACTTAACTAATAATAAATTATGATCAGTATGAAAGTGCTACTTTCTAATTTTTTTCAATCTATTATTAAGATATTATGGGCAATATTTTTAGCCATAAAAAAGATTACTTTTAATATTATTTTAATCATTCCTAAAAGGCACAAAGTGTGTTGAGTTGTGTTACTTATGGGGTTAAGCTTGTAGAATCAATTCAATACCCTACATTATTATACTTACCAATTTTGTTGGCAGTAAGCAGCTTTGCTAAGCTCGCTCAAAAGGCATAAAGACCCCATTGCCTATTCAGTACTTACCTACCAAAATTATTCAAGAGAAAGGAAGATGAGAAACTAGATAGGTAAGAAATTCATCAATGTTATGGGATCCTTCAATAAGAGTTTATTGAGTCTTGTTCAAGTGACTTTCAGGAGAGCTTGAGTGCCGGTCCTGTGATTGAGCTGCAAAGATTAGTACAAAACCATTTTGAAACCAATAAAAATTCCGTAATTTTCAATTTTGATTCAAGGAGACAATGCTATGGCTAGTTTAACTTAAGCATAAACTCTGAAACATGAGACTTATGGATGTACCTTAAGCATATAATTCATCAACATTACATTCCCCAAGGAAAACTTTAATGCTCCGTGGTGAACCGCAACTTCCTTCAGCAATCACCGCTCTATCATTGGCAGCCATGTGAGCGATGATCTTATAGATCATTTCAATCTGCGGTCATAAGATAAAGATCAGCAAAAACATTTCATTGTTGGAATGGTTTCTTAAACAGGATTAGTACATACATCTTCAGAAGCATGGCAACGTTCAGCAACCTCATCAATTGTCAATGGCTCAACGGGTTCCTTACAGCTGAAAAAAGAGGCGCTCAGTAGCAGCAAAAAGTAAACAAATTAAAACAAAAAGAAAATTACAGCAAAGGAAAAGCTATAATCAATTCAAAGATCAAATCACAAGGTCAGACAAACTTTCTTTTCTGGCAATAGATAAATATCATTTTTTTTTTTTTTGAGAAAAGATAAAATATCATTTGATTCCACAACCATTGACATTTCGAATCTCAAATGTTCCCAAGAATGTCCTGTATGTAAAGAAATTTAGCTTGGTGGATATGATGCTTATCACTTTTAACTTTAATTCTGAAGTTAGGGATTTTATCAATAATGTTGAGCATTTTAACTTCTTGAGGTCAGGTTTCTCTAGGAGGAGAATAATGCAGTCAAGAAAAACCACATTAAGAAATAAGTCTAATTGGGCTCAATTAGGATCTTTTAAGAGAATTTTGGGCCCAAGTTAATTGATGCTACTTTAACTTTATAATATTTTCCTTTCAATTTTTGGGCCTATCAACGCCTTCCAATCTTACCCCAAAATTTTCATTTCCATGACCTTTGAACTCAGAGACATGCTTAAGTGGTTTTTAAAGAACTTTCTCCTTTTGTTCTCTGTTTAATTTTTTTTTCTTTTACTATTTCAGCCAGGAAATGGTAGTCTGTTAAGCTAGTTTCTTAATGGGAGCAGAAAGCCAGAAATCCACAATGGTATTGTCTTCTGAACAAATGCAAAAAAACATATTGCAAATATCTGAATCCTACCTGGCCTCATTTAGTACTGCCAGAACCCGTTTCTGGAGAGCCAACACTTCTCCTGCTGCTTTTTTCCCAGCTTCCACACCTGAATAAATAATTAAACGCAGATACACCCACAAAAAGAGCAAAAATGTTGGATGAATTGATTGAAAAAGCAGAAAACAAACTTTTGTGATCAAAACAATAAGCTTTTATTTCCAGCTCTCTCTCTCCCACTCTTGTAATTCTCACTTCAAGAACCTGATTTATTAAAAAGAAGAAACTTATTTACCCGGTTGATGATAAGCATTAATGTTGACAAGTGAGGCATATATCCCAACAGCTCTCTCATAAAGAGCTACAAGAGCCCCCACAGATCTAGGAGTCACTTCTTGCACAGTGACCGTAATGGACTCCCTATCATTAGCATACAGAGCCGACCTTGTTCCCTGTAAATTTTGAATTGGTTTTATCATTAAAGGAAAATATATTGCAACTCAACTCTAGATCCAGTGCCACCAGGCAGTGCTTAAAAAGGTTTGAATCATTTACTTAACCTGAAGCATTCCAAACAAGTAGTCACCACATGTAACACCTGGTTCAAGCTCCCAATCATGACCAGGGGGTCTGTCACGTAAAACTTCAATGAAAGTCACGAAAAAATTGTGTACACCCTCTCTCAGTTGTTGGATGTAGCTAAAAAATAAAATAAAATAAAATAAAAGATTGGATCAGTTGATAGATGTACTCATAACACTGAGGTCCCTAAGCAATCCCTTAGTGGAAAAGGAAGTGATCGAGCAATGACAACCAGGACAAGATGAAGAAGAACACTTACGCATGCTGATCTGTGCTCCCTTTATTTCCATATACGGTAAGTCCTTGATTTACCTGAGCAATGAAGCCGTAAAAATTTCAATGCATAGAACAACTTCAAATATAGTAAATCAGTAATGCTTTTAACATCACAAACTCTGCTATACAGAAATATTCCATTGGAAGCTAAAGGAGTTCTTCTGTATTTGCTGCCAAGCAACCAATGTAGCCATTGGCTTAACAGTCCATGTTAACATGCCATTTTTTTTGTTTAAAATGTGATGCAAGTTGAATTCAAAACATTAGGTGTAAACATAAGAAGCCAATGTTCTCCACCTGGCTAGTGGCTACCTCTAAATCTTGTAATCATGTCATCATGATATCTCATAATTTGTCTAAAACACATAAAATAATCAATATCTTTAGCAATTTAACCACTTGTCTACATGGAAGAAACGGTGAGCTGACCCCCTTAAAGGGTTTATGCCTGGTCTGAGTATGGTAATCATGGTAATAGCTTCAGGGAAACAGGATAAAATGCATAACAGCAAAGTGACACTAAAAGAAAATCCCATACACCCAAGAAATGCAATCATTAGTCCTGACAAGGAAACAATGAATCTAATCGACTTTTAAGCCTATTTGCTCAATTTTATCCACATGCTATAGGATGGACGCTCTTTGAGATGATTAACTCTTAGCTCAATCCAAAACTAAGACGTAGAAACAAAAATAAGTCTTTATAATCTCTCCACATACCCGATTACCGTCAAGGTCAAACTCCTTCCCAAGTGATTCCATGACCAACTGCTGCAAATACCTGCTAAACAATAACAGGCTATCTTTGTAGGGAAGGACAACCATATCCTGCAGAAAGTCAATGAGACATGAGTCAAATCACAGCCATTCATAAATAAAAACGAAATGACACAATTGAAGCAGTATGCTAATCTTAAACATATAAAATATCTGATAACCAGTTACCTTGGATCCTACCCCATCAGAAGCCCAATACCAACACAAAGCAAGCAATGCCGCAGGGTTGTTCCTAAGCTGAAGGGAAAAAAATTCTTTACAAAATAATAAAGAAATAAAGATATCATTCAGCAAACATCCAAATTGAAAGCAAAATAAAACTTATTAAATTAACAAGATTCTTTATGTCCAACAAAGTAACAAGGAATTATCAGGATACAACAATACTTGAAAACAAAAATTAAGAACTGAGACTCACCACAGTAGTCCTATTTGCTTCATCCATCAATGATGCACCAGCAAGAAATTCTCTAATGTCAATTCCCTGGAGGGACATTTACTTATTAGAACAAGTTATAGAAACTGAAAGATCAATACAAAAAATTCTACACTAATGACCACTCACCTGAAGTGCTGCCGGAAGCATACCAACTGCCGACATTTCAGATGTCCTACCACCCACCCAATCAAACATAGGAAACCTAGCTAACCAACCTTCAATTCTTGCAGTGTTATCCAACAATGAGTTTTCTTGTGTTATAGCAACACCCTGCCCAAAAATACATAAAAGCAACAAGTTCATGACCTCACAACAAAAAGAACAAAGTAAAACCTGCACAAAGACTACAGGTAAACCGTAAAAATATAGTGAACACTCCAACAAGCCAGGAATTTAGCGAAACACATAATATTCCTGTTATTCCCGATAGTGTTAAAATTGAAAGTGGGATCATGCAGTGGGTTTTGGATACATCAAGCTCATGAATTGTCCATATGAAAACTAAATCAAGTTTAGATGAAAGATTCCCAAAAAATAGTTTGATCGTCTACAAAATTCATTCAACTGGTTGTAATTCTTTTACCATTAACATTCTAGAAGAACTCATAAAATCTACATATAGATTTTGAATTACACTGAATATGATATCTAAGGAATCAATAAATATGTTGTTAAAGTAGCCGCCTTGGACGGGTTTTTCAAATAGCCGCTTAGGAAGCTATAGATGACGCTTAAATATTTTAAGTTATGACTTTATATATTAGATAAAATTCAGCATGTTTGACTAAGTCATCCCGCCCTTTGACTGGTCAAAAGCGTGCTTGGGCTAGTTGAACTACCAAAACGCATTGCCCCGCCTACTGTCTTTGACAACATAGATCATTAGTTCTTGTTCTAATTTTTATAGTTCATTTAGTGGTTCCTACAGGCTACACCTATGATGTTCTCTCAAATCTAAATTCTATAAAAATTATATACAGGCAGTAAGAACTTATTCTTACAATTCTGGATGCAAAATGCTGAAAAAAGGGCCTGTAAGTCAGTTCTATCATGATGTGTGACACTGACAGGTGGTCCATCCTAAGGGTGGCAATGGGCCGGGCCGGGCCCGGTAGTTATTTTTTGGCTCGGGCCCGGGAAAGCCCGACCCGGCCCCGGCCCGGTTTTTTATTAATAAAAAATTATATAAAATTTTAATTTATTATATAAATATAAATATATAAAATATTTTTTTAAGCCCGGGTCGGGTCGGGTCGGGTCGGGCCCGGGCTTTATGTGGTGAGCCCGGCCCGGGCCTCTATTTCTAGGGCCCGGCCCGGGTTTTTTTGCCCCGGGAGGGCCGGACCGGGCCCATATTGGTTGATAGATGCACAAACTGCCATAGGCTTAAAATGTGAAACGAATTCAATCATAGAGCAAAGAGGAAGCAGCTACTTGTTCACACAGGATGCCACTTGACAAAATAAAGATCACTACATAATACAAAAGGGCAGTTACTAACAAATTTATTCACGAGTCAGAGACTAAGCCATATCGTTCAATTTGGTAAAAGAAAGATCAAGAGGTCTACAGTAATAAACCAACATTAAATATAAAGATGAGTATGTCCGCACACTACATGCAAAACAATCAACATTCATCACCTAATGAGCCTCGTAATATTTTTATTCACCTAAGTTGGCTCCATTTCAGTAATAGAATAAAATTACATGCATTCTACAAAAGAAGGACAACTAAGCAGAAACAAGAACCTGAGATCAAGACCTGTTTTGCAAATTCCAGGCCAGCCTCACGAAAGCCTTCTGTACTTCCAACAAACCATTTCTAGTTTCAGGAGTGCCTCCACTCTGAGTAGTGTTAGGTTGACATTGCATTAGCAACTTACATGAAAAAATATAATTGAAAAACGTAAAACTAGGCATCAGGGAAGAAATGATGATTTTCAGGCAGACCTTGGAAATGACTACTACAAGGGTAGAAGCCAACTCAGGGCCAAGCGGTGCAAATCTGATGATCAATTCCAGCTGGATCAGTATTGTCAATGAATCTTATCTGTCAACAAAACAACAAATATTACTGCACATTCAAAAAGATCTAAACAGGAAGCAGTATAATAAACATCATTTACCACCTAGAGTTAGACTGCTCTTAAAGACCAGAAAAGACTACCGACAGATTGAGGAGGGCTACAGTTAATTAGATAGCAAAAACAAAAGGCTTTTACCATAAACAATTGCGCCTGTGCCCAAGATCATCTAGATATAACCCAGTTACAGAATCAAGAATTCAAGGCACGTGCCTAATATAATTTGAAGTATTAAAAGAAAACAAAAAAGGTGACACAGTAAAATTCATCGCAAATGATGTTCTATAACAAGGTTAGGAGATACCTGTATTACAAATATTATGGTAATTACAAGGAAATCCGAATTAGGCTTAATTTCAGCTCAGCAGACCCTCTCGGCAGACCCTGAAATCAGACCCAAAGCTTCACTATTCCGAGGCTTGTTGATGTCAACAATATCCTTAAAACAAATTCGTCCCCTACCGAAGGTGCAGTAGAACGTGAGACAATTGTTTCCCAGGATACAACGGAAAACGAACGAGTAAGGGCACCACCAAGACCCGTTACCAACGAACCACTAAAGTGTTTGAACTCTTCAAAAATAAAGAAAACCGACGAATGCTTTTGCTGTTGTGTGTTCTGTGTATATTGTCTATATATAACAAAAACGAAAACACTGCATGCCTTTTATAGAAGGAAATAATTGTGCCAATTAAAATCACACTAATGAGAGACCTTTCACTTGAAGTAACCCTCAAATTAATTTAATAGAATTAAATTAACTGTTATGGAACTTGAAAAGGCTTGGAAAAAATAAAGAGATTAGCAAAAATTGGCTGGGTCGGGCCCGCACAATTTGGTCCGACATTCGTGTACGCAGGACGCGCGGGTGCACACGAGCCAAGCTTGTTCGGATTTTGATTTGCACCCCCCTGCGCGCGCACGTAGAGAGAGCCTCTATCCTTATAACTCTTACCCATCTACATATGAGCAATCATATATAAATACATTTTCTCTCTAATAGCTTTCCCATGTGGGACAAGCACATTTCTCTTTATTTTCCAACACTAATGGGTGAACTTTGAGCAATAATTTCTCATTCACCCAAGCACCAATTTAAGCATATGAATATACCATTTCGAACTACTCACGGAGGAGTATCCGAATCATTCAATAACATCCACTAACACGAAGTGGATCATGCTTAAAATTGTGCCCCAAAATGCTTACTCATAAGCATTTTCCAACAATACCTTCAAAGGAGGATTATCAGGAGCCAATGCCTCTGCAACAAACTGCGGTCCAAGAGCTGAACCTCCAATTCCAACAGATAGTATAGAAGTAAAGCGACCCCTCTGGAGAAGACGGTGGCTTAATCTACATTTTTAACTTCAAAAATTCATTAATCAAATATCATAATATCGAACAACCATATATATCATTCAGATATGTATAAAGAAATAACTGGCAGTGAAATCTGACCTTACCGCTGATGACTTCATCAGCAAACTTGCAAACAGCACCAAGCGTGGACTCAATCTGCGACTTCAAGAACGAAGTAGGCGCGAGCTCCGCGTTTCTCAACCAATAGTGTCCCACCATTCTTCCCTCGTCGGGATTCGAAATCGCGCCCTTCTCCAACTCCTCCATCGCCTTAAACGCCGCCTCAAACAGGGGCTCCATTTCCTCACGAACTCATCCGTGAACCCGACCCGGCTCACGTCGATGTACAGCCCCAGCTCCTTGTGCTGGTACAGCCAGTCAACGTATCGTTTCCATAGATCCCGCGGATCTTTCTCAATCCGCTCTTAGCTTTCTTCGGCACGACGTCGTTTGTCTCCGATAAATCGGCGGGTGTCCTCGCGAGCTACGGACTGAGTTTGGACTAAACTCGGGGTTTTAGAGAACGAGACGAGAAAGAGAGCGAGTCTTTGCGGAGAATAAAGCGAGGCTTGGTGGTGATGGAGGTTTGGGACTCGATTGACGAAGAGGATGAGCAGATGCTCGAGAGAGAAGCCATTGAGAAATTGATTTGATTTCTCGAGAGATGAGAAGGAGAGAAGGAGAAATTTGATATTTTTAATTAGAGGAGCGCAAATGCATGACGGGCGGCTGCATGGCTTTGAGAGCGGATGAAAGTGAAATGAGTTGGAGTTGTGTTTAGTGTGCTTACGATCACACGTTGAAATTTGAAATTAGTTGTTGGTTTTTGACTTGTGTGTCCCGGGGAGGTAGAAATGTAGAATTTAATTTTATAAAAATGGTTCACAATCTTTAATTTCGATTGAGATTCGTGATCTTTTACATAAATATTTAGGATTCTAGAAAAATCGTCTTGAATTCCAATCTGATTTTCTATTTTGAACAAAAACTCATCCCAAATATTATATCAAAAATATGAAATCTTAAATCTCAATTAAGATTTAGAATTTTATGTCCTCCCTAATTATATGGGAACACGATTTGATTCGTAGTTATCTTACGATAATCATATCCTACAGTAGAAGATTAGAAAGAAATAAAATAATTGTTTCAAGGGCAATATGAGAAATTAACTTATCGAAAAAACCTCCCACAATAATGAATTTGTTTGGTTAGTAGGGAATCAAAACAAACTTAGCAAGCAGACAAGAAAAACACAGAGACAATAATTTACGTGGTTCGACATAGAGTGGCTCCAACCTACGTCCATGGGAAAAAATGGGTATATTGTATTTCTACTCGGGGTCAAGACCGACTTGAGCTACAAGTGAGGGGATGGGGAATACAAGAATACAAAAATACAAAAATAAACACATCGGGTCTTACAACAAGCCGGAATAAATCTCTCAGGTGGTGGGTGCTGACCTGCTTTCTCTCTCTATCACTAACTTTTCAGCTCTCAGTTTCTCTAAAAGTTGCGAGATACGAAATTTGCTACCCTTGAATTTGAGACTTCAACCCCTTTATATAGGCTCTCAAATCCACTATTCTACAAACCTATGATGTCAACCGTCATCATTGCCCATGTTAGGGTTGGTGCTCAGAGTGCCAATCCGGATCGTATTTATATCCGATTCATAAATACGAACAATTCATTTTTCCATAATATAGCTTATTTAATGGTAGCACCTCTTGTCTTTTATATACATATTCGATCTAATTGCGATTAGATATCTAATTATGATTAGATTGAAACTAAATCAGATTTAGTGATACGTGTATATTAGACAAAGACTCTAGGATTTACAACGTAGTGTGCAGTTACAACGTAGTTTGTAATTGACATTGGGAAACGTCACTATAAGTTGTATATCCTTAAATAAATTTCCTGGTCAAGATTTACTAACACGGGTCGGTTAGCAAAATCCGCTGAGACCAGTACATGTCGTATATGGTGACTTTGTCCAATGGTTTATCTCAATGAACCATGAGTCTCGGGAGACTCGTATAGACATGTAGGTGTTTATTTGATAAACACTGAACGACTCACTGAAGATTTCCTAATATATGGTACACCAACGTCAATAGGAATTTTCTCGAGTTGAGCGAGCATAGTGGTCATTCAACTTGAGATATCACAATGTATATATGAGTTATCCTCCATATTTTGATGGCAGTCACGTCACCGATCTATTTAGATCAGACCTCCGCTTGTTCGTTGGGTGTGGACTGATGCTCATGATATCATGTGCGTATCAAGATATAATCTGTCAGTCCTGTGTACAGGGCATAAGCATCCTACACGTGTTTACGATCTAGTAAATCCATGGCCGTGATATAACTTCGAAAATCAGTTCGGAGTGTTATTTAGAGATCGTAAATTTGAAAGTCGACTATATTATACCATACAAATTTGACGTTATTATATATATCCAAGGTATAATATGGATAGCCTGTGACGGAGGGATTATACGTATGCAATGACTTGCATAGTTTAGCGAGATTATCCGTGGTCGTCATAATTCATGAGTGGGTGAGTTATGGACACGAAATTAGATTTCGTGACAGATAAACCTAAACTTAGAGAGTCTCATAATATGAATTGTACTCGTTGATTTAAGATTAAAATTGAAGAAAAATTCAAGAAAAAGCTTAAGAAAATTGGAGATTAAAAGGTAATCTTTAATATTCTTGAGTTTAGAAATTTAGTTTCTTATTCTCGTGTTCCTAGAATAGTTCTAGGGTTTTCTTTACTTGTTAAAATTGGGGATTTCAGTGTTGGAAGATGGATTTGGAAGTGTTGAGCATGTGTGAAGTAGAATTGGATAATATTATTGTAATATTTATTCAATTTGATCATTTGATGATATGTTGTCATTCTAGAGTGTTATGACCACTCTTGTAATGCCTAGAATTTTTCTTGGGTGCTTCATTGGTGGTGAGTTGAATTGGTGTTGTGATTAATTAGATTAATGTTGAAAAAGTTGGATTAAAGCATGAAAATTTGATAATTTTTGTTCCAAAATCAGATCTGGAAAAACTGGGTTTTTTTTGTGATGAAAATGATGTCATTGAATGTATTGGATTTTTTTTGGGTATTGGAACAATTTCCGGAAATTATTTCGGAGTTGAAATAAGCGAAAACGGTGAAAAACGACGTTACCGGGTGAATTTTGAGTCAACCGAGTGACGGCTGCCCAAATAGTGAATTTTTCACTGTTCGGGCATTCCATGAACTGCCCTAGCACTATTGGGGCTGACTTGGGCAGCCCCCCCATGTGCATTGGGTAGTCGGTTCGGTCAAAAATGCGTTTTATGCCATTTTGCGGAAAAACATTTTCGTAAATATTTCACGATGTTTCTTGGTTATTTATGTCGTTATTAGATATCAAATAAATATGTTTAGGTGAAATATGAATGAATTATTCATATTGGATATTGAATAATTTATTCGGTAATTTAAAAAATTTTAAAATTACGATTTCGCCCGAACCACGAGCTTCCGCTTCGCCCGCGCCAAAACCCCAACAAAAATGGTATCAGAGCAGGTCTGATCCTTCATCCATTACATTAATCATGCTTGATTTATGATATATAATCCAATTTTGATGTTTGCAGATGTACATAATCTATATGTTTCTTGACTTTTCAGTTTTATGCTAACGGGAAACGTAACACAAATTTAATCGTTAAGTTAAGTTATGTTTTCTAAGGTAGAATTGAATCGTTTAGAAAATGATTTAGATTAAAATTCTGCATATGATGTAAAACAATGCTTTCTTGAGGAATATCCTCGCTTAAATAAGGTTATAAAGTAACGTGTATTGGATGCCTGTTTCTTGGTCCGTCTTGTCAATACGGTTTATGGGTATCTTTTTATGGCTACATCCGAGAACGTGCCAAAGCAATGAGGGTGTAGTTGATAGAATTTTATCCATGCCGGATGTATAATTGATACTAGACAAATTCAAGTGAAAGTGGAAATCCTGAACGTGCCAAAGCTGCCAGGACTACATCGGTAGCTTGAGTTTGTCATTGGCAAGTGAAGCCTTGATACGCCCCATTGTGAACGTACCAAAGCTATCATAACGAGAAACGGTCAGGACCAAAATTAGGAGTCACTGGTGAGTGATTGATAATGAGTTGTCTACCTAATGAATATATGTAGGCGAGATCGTGCCAAAGCTGTGAGTCGAAATATATTCATGGGATCATACTCTCACTATGGAATTCGATTTAATTATTGAATTCTCATTCTCCGTTGGGGATTACGGTATTACGTAAAGTAGTGAGAGACATTGCTGGGTTAAAGATCCATAACTAAAACAGTGTGTAATTTTATGGAAATTACCGCTTGTTTGTTTTCCTTTATTCTATATTGTTAATAGAATTATACTTCTAATTCACTGCATGCATATTACTTGAATATGTTTTCTGACTTTACTTATGGTTGTGTGTTTCTAGAATAGGTTCTAGAATGACAGTAGACTTAGATATTGTTAGATTAGTTAAAACCATCGGGAACTGTTGTTCCGATTTTCTTGAAAATCAAGATGGTTAGTGACTTAGTTGCTAAGTCACGATAAGTAATCTAAATAGATATCTGTTTTAGGATATAATAATCTAGAGTGAATAGATTCTTGTGCAGTAAGAATTGACACGAATCAGTTTATGTCTCGAGATTCTTGACTGGCATTAAGAAAACCCTATTATGTATTTTGTTTATCTTATAATGACGATTCTTGGCTTTGGTGACTTTTAGAAGTCACGTGTTTGACACAATTTACTAATCAAATATTTGCCATTGTTGTGAATAATTGAAGGTAAATTATAGAGCTTAAGAAATGAGATGTGTATAATTGTGTGTTGAGAATATCGATTTTCACAATACGACAACTATAGGTATTGGATACCAGATCTCCCATCTAGTTATTTAAAATAATGTTTAATGATTGTTTTGATATTTGATATCAGAACTTACGACTATTGAATAGTTACTTGTTCTTTATAAATAATTGTTACATATTTTAATATGACTAGCAGTGTCATTGATGAAGAGATAAACATTAAGAAAATATTCGGTTAACTGAATAACTTAGAACAATGCTTTATGAGATTTTATCACATAAGCATTAGATGCTTATTCTGTATGGTAAAAGATGGTCTGATACAAGATCACACCATATATCCTTATCCATTTAATGAATATTGTATTCAGGATGTGATTAAATCTCATTTAACCAATGATCGTCATTGGACCACAGATTTATTAAACTAACACATTGGATGTATGCAGTTTAATGAATTAGAAATTACCTAGGATAGTTTTCTTTACTTCGTAACTTAGTTAATGAGTTGTCATGACTTAGTTGCGTGTTTCTAAAAGAATATATATATTGAACGTCTTGAATGGTTCAAGAACTTCAATATGTTTTCTGATGAAACACGAATAGAATATTTTGAATGGTTCAAAGATATTCTATTTGAAGTGTTGAAAACTATATTTTCAAAATTCATCCCGAGTCTTTGAATTGTTCAAGGATGTTTGATATGATCGAACATATGAATTTATGACAGTTAGTTTTAAAGTTATTTAATGAATGTGATTCAGACTCAATATTATTCTTCTACGATTCCATCGTGATGGAATTGATCAGTGGGAGAAATCGAATCTTATATGATCTGATTTGTTTGATATTGAGTGTTACCGAATTAGTTTTCAATACTTTTGGGATTATACTCCAGTAACACTAATTCATCTTTTTAATTTAGGTTCCATTAGTTTCTACAGTTACATATATGATATGTATAATTGGAAAATTCGAATCTTGAAAAGTTTGAGATTTGAATCTTTCTTTTATATAATGGTTGTATAATTGAAAGTACTTGCGCCTTGAAGGTACAAGTAAAAGTTTATCATTTATTCTATTTAATAGAATATTGTATTCTATTTGATAGAATATTTTTTCTACGATCCCGAGTAATAAAAATTATTTTATTACTTGGTGTGTAACATCAGATGTTAATGATTGTAGAAAAGACTTGACTTATTGAAGTCAAATATGAGAGTGATAAACTGTAATGGAACTACATAATTAATAAGATGAAATGACCCTTTGACAATTTCCGTATAAGTTTATTAGGATGTCAGAATCATTTGCAAAGTATTTGATACTTATAGGTTCTGTTGTTTTCTTATTGGAGAAAATTATCCTGTAACTTATAGTAGGAGCGATATTTGATATCGATTTCGGAAGTTAGCATTAAACCATAGATCTAAGATTGTTCTTAGCTTACTACGATCAAGTTTTGAACTTGATTAAGCTTTCGTTATGAATCGTTCATAAAATGTGTAAATTATTTGCGCAGCAAAAGCAATGTGAGCTAATTAAAGGTTTGACCTTTACAGTATGAAAGTGAGAAAAGTTATACTCAGTAATCTATTGTAGATTCTGAGGAAGCTTGTCTCAAGTCGCACTAATTGAACAATTAAAGATCTGTTGGTTAATGTTGATATTAAACTATGTATTTTGGCTAAAGAATGCAAAGTGGCGTTCCTGAATATTTTCTTCGAATGAGAGATCCATTGTGGTTTCTTTATTTGAAGAGTTCATTCTAGAATGGCCCTAGAGTTTGTATTCTGCTAAGATCACAGTTTGATATACTAGCTTATAGAGCCTATTGTAGATTCAGATAAGCTTTCTGAAAATCTGTGTTCTCTGATTTTGATACAGTCAGATTGTCTAATTTTATCAAAGCATAGAGAATACATATTTGATAGTAGGGTCAGTGGGAGTGTACAAATTTATTTCTAGTATTATATATCCTAACGACATTATCATTATTAATGTAATAATGAAATGTTTGTGAGATAAAAGATTTACTCAAGTCTTATTTTCTCCGTGTAAGCAATGGGAGTAGTCTATGATATATTTGATATAAAGTTTTATATATGATATAAAAAAAAGAGACTGGTGAGATACTCCCATAGTCGTACATTAGATATGATCTAATAAATGACACAGCAGAAACTAACTGTTTGACAGTTAGTATAAATATTTGACAGTAGTGTGTGTTTTTTTATATATATTAATCTTTCGTAAATGATGATTCCTTTATCGAAAGAGAAGTGGATTAGAATATCTAGTCACTTTGATGCATCATATGATGATGACATAATAAATACTGTATTATGTGCGATTGGAGATATCAATTTAATTGTAATTGTTACAAATTATTTTGATACGTTGTGGACCGTAGGATATGTCTTGAAACATATTCTTTGTGATATTTGAGATATTAAGAACGAGTTTCTAATTCATGGAGAATATAATTTGCAACCATTAGGGTTAGATTAGTTTTGATTCTAATTATGATGTTAGATGGTCTACGTCATATAAAGTCGGAAAAGATACAGTGGGAGTGTCACGATTGATTCTACTGTATTAGTGGAATTCGTTGCAACTTATGAAGTTGCATAGTGACCTTATAGATTAGAAGTTTTGATATTATTGTTGTGCTTGCGGTTGTCTGCATAGTATTTGGATTTGATCCTTAAATACATTAACAACTTAGTAGCTATAGCACAATATTGATAACACATCTGAGTCATATTTATGTAGAACTTGGGTTCTACAAAATATGAATGATGTTGGCTAAGGAAAACAATTGGGTTTGTTGGACAGACTAAATCTGCTAAAGCAGGCTTACTTGTTGTTGCCTACCTCTTGAGTGCTAGGTGAGCTCTTGAGAGCCATGGGTATGTGATACACATTGAGATGTGTATATGATACCGTGGATTGGCACTAGAGAAAGTGGGATAAATTGTTAGGGTTGGTGCTCAAAGTGCCAATCCGGATCGTATTTATGTCCGATTTATAAATACGAACAATTCATTTTTCCATAATATTACTTATTTAATGGTAGCACCTCTTGTCTTTTATATACATATTCGATCTAATTGCGATTAGATATCTAATTATGATTAGATTGAAACTAAATCTGATTTAGTGATACGTGTATATTAGACAAAGACCCTATGATTTACAACGTAGTGCGCATTTACAACGTAGTTTGTAATTGACATTGGGAAGCGTCACTATAAGTTGTATATCCTTAAATAAAGTTCCTGGTCAAGATTTACTAACACGGGTCGGTTAGTAAAATCCGCTGAGACCAGTACATGTCGTATATCGTGACTTGGTCCGATGGTTTATCCCAATGAACCATGAGTCTCGGGAGACTCGTATAGACATGTAGGTATTTATTTGATAAACACTGAACGACTCACTGAAGATTTCCTAATAGATGGTACACCAACGTCAATAGGAATCTTCTCGAGTTGAGCGAGCATAGTGGTCATTCGACTTGAGATACCACTGTGGATATATGAGTTATCCTCCACACTTTGATGGCAGTCATGTCACCGATCTATTAATATTAGACCTCCGCCTGTTCGTTGGGTGTGGACTGATGCTCATGATATCCTGTGCGTATCAAGATAGAATCCGTCAGTCCTGTTTACAGGGCATATAGGCATCCTACACATGTTTACGATCTAGTAAATCCATGATCGTGGTATAACTTCGGAAATCACTTCCGAGTGTTATTTAGAGATCGTAAATTTGAAAGTCGACTATATTATACCATACGAATTTGACGTTCTTATCTATATCCCAGGTATAATATGGATAGCCTGTGACGGAGGGATTATACGTATGCAATGACCTCGACTTGCATAGTTTAGCGAGATTATCTGTGGTCGTCATAATTCATGAGTGGGTGAATTATGGACACAAAATTGGATTTCGTGACGGATAAACCTAAACTTAGAGAGTCCCACAATATGAAGTGTACTCGTTGAGCACTTGGGCAACGCGTTATGAATAATAAAGATTATTCATAATACTTCATCGGATTAAATGAGTTAATTCGAATCATTTAATCGGTTCAACGAAAACACATGCTTTAGGGGATTTTGGTCAATCATAATTATTGTGTATTTGTTTTTGATACATAATTTGATTAGATACACATTAATTTTTTTATCAAATGAGACTTTGACACATGCCATTTGTATATGTATTTGTTATTTAATGTAAATAAAAATACATATATTACAATAATTATATTAATTAATTATTTAGATATTTAAATGTTAAATATTTGAATAATTAAATAATATCTATTTTTCATAATTGTTATGATAAATGTCTAATTATTATTGGTGACATATGTATATTTTAATTAAAATTTAGGTGTGCAAATTTGATTTGTTAACATAAAGTTTAATTATGTTTAATTGGATTAAATTGACAAATTGACAATAATGCCTCTACTAAGTCGGTTTTGATGATTTTAAAAGGAATTTTTTTTTCTTTTTTTCTCTTATCATCTTCCTTGGCCGTAAGCTTCAAAAAGAAAAGGGTTCCAAAGTTGCTTGATGATTCAAGATTAAAAGTGAAGAAAAATTCAAGAAAAAGCTTAGGAAAATTGGAGATTAAAAGGTAATATTTAATATTCTTGAGTTTAGAAATTTAGTTTCTTGTTCTTGTGTTCCTAGAATAGTTCTAGGGTTTTCTTTACTTGTTAAAATTGGGGTTTTTGGTGTTGGAAGATGGATTTGGAAGTGTTGAGCATGTGTGAAGTATAATTGGATAATATTATTGTAATATTTATTCAATTTGATCATTTGATAATATGTTACCATTCTAAAGTGTTATGAACACTCTTGTAATCCCTAGAATTATTCTTGGGTGCTTCATTGGTGGTGTGATTAGTTAGATTAATGTTGAAAACGTTAGCTTAAAGCATGAAAATTTGATAATTTTTGTTGCAAAATCAATCAGATCTAGAAAAACTGGGTTGTTTGTGATGAAAATGATGTCATTTGAATGTATTGGATGTGTTTTGGGTGTTTGAACAATTTCCGGAAATTGTTTCGGAGTTGAAAACAGAAAACGGTGAAAAACGACGTTACCGGGTGACTTTTGAGTCAATCGGGTGACGGATGCTCAAACAGTGTATTTATTACTATTTGGGCAGTCCATGAATTGCCCTAGCACTATTGGGGCTGACCTGGGCAGCCCCCATGTGCATTGGGTAGTCAGTTCGATCAAAAATATGTTTTATGTCATTTTGCGGAAAAATATTTTCGTAAAAATTTCGCGATGTTTCTTGGTTATTTATGTCGTTATTAGATATCGAATAAATATGTTTAGGTGAAATATGAATTAATTATTCATATTGTATATTGAATAATTTATTCGGTAATTTAAAAAGTTTTAAAATTACGATTTCGCCCGAACCGTGACCTTCCGCTGCGCCCGCGCCAAAACCCCAACAGCCCCATATTGTTTTCCTCAACCACTCAACAAACAGTTGTACTGCCACTGGGTTCAACCACCCATGTCAGTAGAAACTCATCATTACAAGCTTTTAACCACTGTTACACACTTTGTTGATACGACAACTTATTATTCAACTGCTCTAATATTGTTTCGTCCTATGAATAGCTGGCAGAGTCTTCCTCAAATGAGAGCCGTTGATCAACTTCTGTCATCGTTAGCCTTCTAGCAGCCAAAACTCCTAGGTAGGGCATACGATATATGACCTAAACCTCTAGAAGCCCATCTCCTCACTTAGGACATATGTCATATCACCTCAATGCAAGTTAGCATGGGTTCCCATTGTCGTTCCTCAGGTCGGCATACCGAGTCAAATAATACTTGTCAAAGCTCCATTTAGCTTTCTCAACCAGGTCAGATTGCTATGCGTAGACCGCATTGGGTCGGGTTCAATAAATTATCTAATAATCCCAAATCTATAATTCCTTCATTAGATCGGGTCGACATGATCACTTGTTTCCTCCTCATTGGGCTATGATCTTGGGAGAACTCATCTGTTATGCGGTCGGGTCTCTCTGTTTGACCCATCTCACTTCGAGCCCTTGAGCCTTTGCTATCTATTTTTTTTACTGTAGTCTCCACTCTACCCCTCATCGAGGCTGAAAAACCACCATCAACATCTTTCCCATAGTTCTCGATACCAACGAGTTTGTGAGTTGATGTTAGGAACTTTATTAAAGATGATGGTGTTCATAGATAGAGACTGACCCAATGAAGGTCTCTCTTCCAACCAAGAACTTCAATACATGAGCACATTAATGGGCTAATAAGAAAAATACACCCCAAACCGATGCCATGATGCATTCTTTCAATACTTAGAAATTTCTGAACCCTTCGAAATGACCCTTCAGCATTGATAACTACTTCAATTCCTGACCATCTCTAACATTGTGATTTCATACTCAAACAATCCACGAAGTGTTCTGACCAGCTGAAGATCATTTTGATACATTGAGGCCATTGCATATTTCTTTCAAACTGACTTGAGTCTACATTAATTAGCATTTAGCCAAAAATCGGGGTTGGGCTCATCAACCCTATACTTTTTCTTGTCCTGAAATCATCATAATGGCTTGACAATGGTAGTTCTCCCAGGGGGCCATTACAACCACACTCGTAGTAACTTCCTTAAGGTTGACCGAACCATAGTCCTCTTAGGCCATGGAGGAGCTCCGACCCCATGCCCATAGGCATAATAAGGCTTCGGTGGAACGAATCCGACTTCGAGCCAACAAAAACACTTGGCCACAAATGAATGATCTCTCATCGTGCCAATCAAGCAAAGCCATAGGGGAGAAACTCTAACCACATGCCAATAGATATTATAAGGCCTCGGTGGAACGAATCCAACCCCAAGCCAACACAATCACTTGGCCTTAAAGGAATGATCATTCCTTGTGCCAACCTAGCAAGGCCATGTGGGAGAACCTCCGATCTCATGCCAATATATAAGATAAAGCCTTGGTGGAATGAATCTGATGTTGAAGTTGGTGCTTGGAGCGCCAATCCGAATAATATATTGTATATTTTATTATTTATTAATAATAAAAATTATATTTTCATTTCAACCTTATTAATGGTTGTTTGGGCCAAATTGACCCTAGGGGCAAAAACGACATTACACCACGAGACTATAAGCCCATCTGCAGACTGAGCCCACATACGAAGATATTACACAAAGGTCCAGTCTTGTTGAACATAAAGAAGATCAACGGGCACCAGTTACAACTTGAAGAAAGAATCCGCATTCATGAATACTACCATGAAGTCGACGGTTTCAAGGAGAAGACAAGATCGTCAGTTACCAAATATGAAACATCCGAATCAAAGCCTCATTAATAAATGTCTCCAACGGGCAGATAAGGGACTGGGGACCAAGACCTATAAAAGAAGAAGGAAAGACAACATAGAGGGGATGAAAAAGAGATACTACCCATATTATCAAGACAAGACTGATTCACACCGCCCTCACGGCTTACAATCGAAGGTTGAAGTACATAAAAAGCATTGTTCTGTTTACTTTACATTCATCGGTGCGTAGGCTAACTTGAGCGTCGGAGTGTCTACGGTCTCTACCACACCGGTGGGCAGTAAGCTCCTTATTCGTTCTATTTGTCTTGCAGGATTTGCTCGCGCCCTACAAATTGATAATCTCGATTGTGGACCTTGGCCGAAATCAGAGTCGAGTGAAATCACTCCTGAACCACCTCAAGGTTCAGTCGACAGGGGACATCCCCCAGATGACTCATGTCGAGTCAAGATGTAAGTTATGGTATTCACTCGTCCCACACGACAGTGTCGAGTGAAATCACTCCTGAACCACCTCAAGGTTCAGTCGACAGGGGACATCCCTCAGATGACTCATGTCGAGTCAGATGTAAGTTATGGTATTCACTCGTCCCACACGACAGTGTCGAGTGAAATCACTCTTGAACCACCTCAAGGTTCAGTCGACAGGGGACATCCCCCAGATGATTCATGTCGAGTCAGATGTAAGTTATGGTATTCACTCGTCCCACACGACAGTGTCGAGTAAAATCACTCCTGAACCACCTCAAGGTTCAGTCGACAGGGGACATCCCCCAGATGATTCATGTCGAGTCAAGATGTAAGTTATGGTATTCACTCGTCCCACACGACAGTGTCGAGTGAAACCACTCCTGAACCACCTCAAGGTTCAGTCTACAGGGGACATCCCCCATATTACTCATGTCGAGTCAGTTGAGAGTCATGGTATTCACTCGTCCCACACGACAATGTCGAGTGAAACCACTCCTAAACCACCTCAAGGTTCAGTCGACAGGGGACATCCCCAGATGACTCATGTCGAGTTAGATATGAGTTATGGTATTCACTCGTCCCACACGACAGTGTCGAGTGAAATCAATCCTGAAACCACCTCAAGGTTCAGTCGACATGGGACATCCCCAGATGACTCATGTCGAGTTAGATCTGAGTTATGGTATTCACTCGTCCCACTCGACAGTGTCGAGTGAAATCATTCCTGAACCACCTCAAGGTTCAGTCGACAGGAGACATCCCCCAGATGACTCATGTCGAGTTAAATTAGAGTTATGATATTCACTCGTCCCATACGACAGTGTCGAGTGAAACCACTCCTGAACCATCTCAAGGTTCAGTCGACAGGGGAAATCCCCAGATGACTTATGTTATTCACTATTCCCATACAACAGTGTCGAGTAAGTTTGTCCAGGGGCTTCCTATGGGCCATGTCCGGACAAAGAATATCCCCAATTTACACGACATGTCAATGGCTATATATGGACTCTCACTATCTGTGTATAACGCTCATTCGCACTATGAGATATTCAAAGCTAAAACACTCCCACCTGGTTCAGACGTCCGGAGCCACCCACTGGATCCATACGACATGCCGAGGGAGATTTTTTCTAAAAGCAATCTGGTTCGGTCAGCACAGGACACTCCATTACAAGCTATAAACAAAAGCAAGGAAGACTTGTTTGATTCACTCGGTACATACAAAGGTACTCTCCAAGCCTAAAGACTTCCAGACTTAGAGAGTAGGGGACAAACTGTTTGGGCCAAAATTGACCCTAGGGGCAAAAACGACATTACACCACGAGACTAGAAGCCCATCTGCAGACTGAGCCTACATACGAAGATATTACACAAAGGTCCAGTCTTGTTGAACATAAAGAAGATCAACGGGCACCAGTTACAACTTGAAGAAAGAATCCGCATTCATGAATACTACCATGAAGTCGACGGTTTCAAGGAGAAGACAAGATCGTCAGTTACCAAATATGAAACATCCGAATCAAAGCCTCATTAATAAATGTCTCCAACGGGCAGATAAGGAACTGGGGACCAAGACCTATAAAAGAAGAAGGAAAGACAACATAGAGGGGACGAAAAAGAGATACTACCCATATTATCAAGACAAGACTGATTCACACCGCCCTCACGGCTTACAATCGAAGGTTGAAGTACATAAAAAGCCTTGTTCTGTTTACTTTACATTCATCGGTGCGTAGGCTAACTTGAGCGTCGGAGTGTCTACGGTCTCTACCACACCGGTGGGCAGTAAGCTCCTTATTCGTTCTATTTGTCTTGCAGGATTTGCTCGCGCCCTACAAATTGATAATCTCGATTGTGGACCTTGGCCGAAATCAGAGTCTACAATGGTAATGTCATTATGCATATTAGATAGATGTATAAATATGCTAAGAATGACATCGATCTTAGAATAGTCTTATAGTAATACTGGAAATTAGGTGGTCCGACGTTGGGATAATATTACTATTATAAATTATTCTTAAAGTTAATATTCATAGTCGTTGGTTTTGGAATATAGTCGAATTCCTATAACCTAGAAGAAAACCACATGTCGTATATAGACATGTGGGTATTCGTTGAAGTGAATACTGAATGACTCACAAGTTATTCCTAATAGTTGAAAGTTTACACCATCGTCAATTAGAATCTCCTCGAGTCGAGTAGCATATGTAATCCTTTGACTATAGTATATCATTTATTTTGTGTGAGATCCTCCACACATAGATGCCATGTATGTGAGAAACCTTTCATGGTTTTGTCTCTAGATGTTCGTTAGGTATGAACCGATGCTGTAACATCCCAGATTTTCAGGACTGTTCCAGAAGATTCCCGGACCGATGTTATAGTCTCGGAGCCTGATGATAATGAAGAATAAGAGTTCAAGTGATGTTATATAGGTTGGAATAATTTATTATGAATATTCGTCGCGTTGGAAAACGCGTGGGATCAAAAGTCAGATACACGATTTTTGTAAAACGGGTAAAGTTTGCGGTTTTGGTCACGAAGAAAGAAAACGAACTCCGATCAAGTTGGTTCTTGAACTATCAGACTCGTTTTTCCGAGACGAACAACTTTCGTGTTGAGCACCTTTCGAGAATCGCATCAGAAGGGCTCCGAAAATGTGAAATTCCATAAAGTTCCATGATAGGGGCTAAACAGCAAATTCGCGGGGACTTATTTGATATTTTCCCAGCTAGCATATAAAGCCTCAAGGTTTTCAAAAATTGCAAAATGACAAATCATTTTCCCTTTCCCTCACCCGACCCCTATTTCGTTTGGAGAACCCTTGCTTGCGCCGGCCACTTCCCGGCCACCGCCGGCCGGCGCGACGGTCGAGGAAGAAGCGTCCGGCCACCGTGCGTCTATTTGTGGCTGGCGGCGACACTCAATCGCCGGTGAACGGCGGGAAATGAGGAAGAAGACGCGCGCTCATGGGTTTGTCGATCCCGACTCCTCGGTTCGTTTCACGACCCAAGCCACCAGCCAAATCGAAGCTCTCGGCGAGTACTACAAGACTATGCAGTCGATTTCCCCGATCCGTGCTCGATAGCACGCAAAATAAAGAAAGAAGATTCGGATGAATAGTGACCCATGGTGAACAGTAGCTCCGCTCGAAATTCCGATCGAACCAGCGCGTTCGTATGGCCGATGGGAGTCCGAATATGGCCTCGGAATTTCGGTACGACTCTCCGTTTAGAATTGTTATTTTAAAGTGTATCGATTTATATTCGGATGTTTCCGGTAGTTCCGTAGTATAGAGAATTAGCATGAGATAAATTGAATATGCTTTAATATGTTAAAACGATAAATATGGTAGAATCCGGGGAGAAACATATTAGATTTGATCGATCCTGTAGAATTAGCGAGTTTCCGGTAAAACAGAGTTTCTCGCGCGATGAGCTTAGATGACCGTAACTATAGTTAAGATATAAATATGATATTGCGAGGGTAATTAGGTAATTCCAGATTAGTTCGGAGGGTTCGAGACCCTTCAGTAGCGTTTACGGAAACTTTTCCGCAAGTTTTACCGCAAACGCGTAAAATGAGAATCTGAGCCATCTAGCTAGTTTAGAACAGTATATGAGCATATAGTAGAGTAATGAAGTTTGAACGGTAGAATCATAGAGGATTTGAGTATTCCGAGAAAGTCCGTAGTTTATTATAGATGAGTAGAAGTTTCGCAAATAGCAGTTCTGACATATGTTGTGATTTGTTTTGACAGATCGAGTCCAGGTTCGGAGTGTCCGCGAAACCAGGTAAGTAACTCATGCTACGAATACTTAGAAATTTAACATTGTTCGTAATTAGTAATATAACAAAGTTGTATATAGTTATATGCATGAAACCTGTATATATATAAAGAAACTTTATAGGTATATGTGTGAACATGAAACCGGATATATATATATATATATATACACACACACATAAGTATATGTGTGTAAGTAGTAAAAGATCATCAAACTTGAGTTAGAAAAGTATAATAATGACAAGTATATGCATACACATAAAATGTGAGCTAATGTTTATAAATATAATATTCTGAGACTTGGGTTTGGGGGTTGTAGAAAACTACACCCTAGGGAATGGGATTAAAGTTATAAATGAGATAAACATAGACATATTAGTGATAAAATAAGTTATGTGTAAAATCAAGAATGTTAGAAAGAGTTAGAAAGCTTATGTTAAGTGCATAATTATAATGAGCATGTGAGTGTACAACTAACCTAGTAAATATGTATGTGTGTATAAGAATAATATGAATGCAAGTGTTGAATTTCATACAAGAATGAGCATATATATATATATATACATGTGTTTAGTAACATAAGTATTGAAATATGTATATAAGATGATAGAGAGTATGGATGAGTAGTATATGTATTGCATGAGGACATACATAAGTTTATGACATGAGGAAGCAGAAGAATGATAAAGGATATGCGTATTCATAGATATGTATAGACAGGTATGAATGTAAGATAAATTTAATATGTTTTAGTTTGAGCAAGCATTCTGTTGATATTTGAGCATATAGTTTGTAAGATCATTATAGATGGAATCATGGCTAGAGTAGAAAGAAGCATGAAAAATGCATATATGCATGTACATGTGTGTGTGAGTTAAGATTTTCAGCAGTCAAGCAAAAGAAAAGAATGTTTTCAAAGATTTCAAATGTTCCAAAGAAAGATTTCAAATGCTTTTGAAAAGAATCGTATTTTAGAAAATGTTTTCACAGTTTGATTTACAGATTATGGTTTTATGTTTTTCGGGGCATGAGGTAAAAACTCACCCCGGTATGTAACTATTACAGAGATACAGTTGGAATTGACGGATTCAGAGAGACATGTGCACAGATCCACACCCCCAGCTCCAGTTTGTGGCTTGGGGTGAATGTAACATCCCAGATTTTCAGGACTGTTACAGAAGATTCCCAAACCGATGTTATAGTCTCGGAGCCTGATGATAATGAAGAATAAGAGTTCAAGTGATGTTATATAGGTTGGAATAATTTATTATGAATATTCGTCGCGTTGGAAAACGCGTGGGATCAAAAGTCAGATACGCGATTTTTGTAAAACACGTAAAGTTTGCGGTTTTGGTCACGAAGAGAGAAAACGAACTTCGATCGAGTTGGTTCTTAAACCATCAGACTCATTTTTACGAGACGAGCAACTTTCGTGTTGAGCACTTTTCGAGAATCGCATCAGAAGGGCTCCGAAAATGCGAAATTCCAGAAAGTTCCATGATAGGGGCTAAACAGCAAATTCGCGGGGACTTATTTGATATTTTCCCAGCTAGTATATAAAGCCTCAAGGTTTTCAAAAATTGCAAAATGACAAATCATTTTCCCTTTCCCTCACCCGACCCCTATTTCGTTTGGAGAACCCTTGCTTGCGCCGGCCACTTCCCGGCCACCGCCGGCCGGCGCGACGGTCGAGGAAGAAGCGCCCGGCCACCGTGCGTCTATTTATGGCCGGCGGTGACACTGAATCGCCGGTGAACGGCGGGAAATGAGGAAAAAGATGCGCGCTCATGGGTTTGTCGATCCCGACTCCTCAGTTCGTTTCACGACCCGAGCCACCCGCCAAATCGAAGCTCGCGGCGAGTACTACGAGGCTTTGCAGTCGATTTCCCCGATCCGTGCTCGATAGCACGCAAAACAAAGAAAGAAGATTCGGATGAATAGTGACCTATGGTGAACAGTAGCTCCGATCGAAATTCTGATCGCACCAGCGCGTTCGTATGGCCGATGGGAGTCCGAATATGGCCTCGGAATTTCGGTATGACTCTCCGTTTAGAATTGTTATTTTAAAGAGTATCGATTTATATTCGGATGTTTCCGGTAGTTTCGTAGTATAGCGAATTAGCATGAGATAAATTGAATATGCTTTAATATGTTAAAATGATAAATGTGGTAGAATCCGAGGATAAACATATTAGATTTGATCGATCCGGTAGAATTAGCGAGTTTCCAGTAAAACGGAGTTTCTCGCGCGATGAGCGTAGATGACCGTAACTATAGTTAAGATAAAAATGTGATATTGCGAGGGTAATTAGGTAATTCCGGATTAGTTCGGAGGGTTCGAGACCCTTCCGTATCGTTTGCAGAAACTTTTCCGCAAGTTTTGCCGCAAACGCGTAAAATGAGAATCTGAGCCATCTAGCTACTTTAGAACAGTATATGAGCATATAGTAGAGTAATGAAGTTTGAACGGTAGAATCAGAGAGGATTTGAGTATTCTGAGAAAGTCCGTAGTTTATTATAGATGAGTAGAAGTTCCGCAAATAGCGGTTCTGACATATGTTGTGATTTGTTTTGACAGATCAAGTCCAGGTTCGGAGTGTCCGCGAAACCAGGTAAGTAACTCATGCTACGAATACTTAGAAATTTAACATTGTTCGTAATTAGTAATATAACAAAGTTGTATATAGTTATATGCATGAAACCTGTATATATATAAAGAAACTTTATAGGTATATGTGTGAACATGAAACCAGATATATATATATATATATATATATATATATACATAAGTATATGTGTGTAAGTAGTAAAAGATCAGCAAACTTGAGTTAGAAAAGTATAAGAATGACAAGTATATGCATACACATAAAATGTGAGCTAATGTTTATAAATATAATATTCTGAGACTTGGGTTTGGGGGTTGTAGAAAACTACACCCTAGGGAATGGGATTAAAGTTATAAATGAGATAAACATAGACATATTAGTGATAAAATAAGTTATGTGTAAAATCATGAATGTTAGAAAGAGTTAGAAAGCTTATGTTAAGTGCATAATTATAATGAGCATGTGAGTGTACAACTAACCTAGTAAATATGTATGTGTGTATAAGAATAATATGAATGCAAGTGTTGAATTTCATACAAGAATGAGCATATATATATATATACATGTGTTAGTAATATAAGGATTGAAATATGTATATAAGATGATAGAGAGTATGGATGAGTAGTATATGTATTGCATGAGGACATACATAAGTTTATGACATGAGGAAGCAGAAGAATGATAAAGGATATGCGTATTCATAGATATGTATAGACAGGTATGAATGTAAGATAAATTTAATATGTTTTAGTTTGAGCAAGCATTCTGTTGATATTTGAGCATATAGTTTGTAAGATCATTATAGATGGAATCATGGCTAGAGTAGAGAGAAGCATGAGAAATGCATATATGCATGTACATGTGTGTGTGAGTTAAGATTTTCAGCAGTCAAGCAAAAGAAAAGAATGTTTTCAAAGATTTCAAATGTTCCAAAGAATGATTTCAAATGCTTTTGAAAAGAATCGTATTTCAGAAAATGTTTTCACAGTTTGATTTACAGATTATGGTTTTATGTTTTTCGGGGCATGAGGTAAAAACTCACCCCAGTATGTAACTATTACAGAGATACAGTTGGAATTGACAGATTCAGAGAGACATGTGCACATGTGGAGGACTGAGGGGACGCTGTCAGATCCTCGAGCCGGGCTAGGGGGATGAGCGATACGTAACGCCCCTAGACCCTAGTTTTTGAGCTTGGGTGGTAGCATAGATCCGCACCCCCAGCTCCAGTTTGTGGCTTGGGGGACGGCGATACGTAACGCCCCAAGACCACCAGTTTCAGAGACATAGTGGCATGCTTTGGGGGACGACGATACGTAACGCCCCAAAGTCATTGATTTGCACTGCTGGCTCCAGTTAGGCGTATAGGGGGACGGCGATACGTAACGCCCTCATACGTCCAGTTTTCCAGACAGAGACAGAACTCATATAATGTTTTTAGTTTTCAGATACAGATTTCAGCTTTTAGAGATACAGATTTCAAATGGAGACTTCAGTTTTCAGAAACAGTTTTCAAATGAGCCGTTTTTAGAAACAGTTTTCAGAAAGCAGTATTTCAGAAAGACAGGTTTTATAAAGAGTTTCAGAAAGTAGTTTTCAGAAACAGTTTTTCAGAAAAGATTTTCAAAATGTATTTTATAAAAGCATGGCGTGATAAAGTAGAGTATAACTTATAACTTATGCATATAGATCATATATCCTATAAAATCATTTGAGATGCATATAGCTGATATTAATGCATGATAGTATGATTACATATATATGGATATATGACTGATGTTTGTATGTATTGTATGTTTACATAGAACGAGTATTTTGTTAATCACAAATGCATAATAACATTATTCCATATAAATGTAAATGTGGTTGATAGTTGTATGTGAATGTTTAATATGAATACTATTTTAGATTACCGATTTGATGATATTTCAAGAAAATAAAAGAAGGAAAGTTAGAATAATAGCCTAGACAAATTAGTAAAGAGAGTGCAGGAAATAAGAAGATATCAGAGTAGCGCAACAGAAATGTGATGAGGCTTGATACAGTAAATAGGAATATGGAAACTTAATGTTATGTTAGAGATGTTTAAGATATAGCAGCAGTCAGAATTTAAAGTATGATTGTGATCAGATAAAAGGATCAGTATCAAGTAATATGTTTGTAAATGGATAAGAATTATATAGTGGCATAGACCCTGTAAATATAGCATGTACACATAGAAAGCCTAGGGTAGTACAGAAACAGAATTCAGACTTTGCATGTGTTTGACGCTCAAGGAATGAGCATAGTTACTTACTGAGTTTTATGACTCACAACCCAACAATGTTTGAGTTTTGCAGGTTGGTGGTCTGATCGGTCGACCACAGACACCAAAGCTTGAGGAGCCGGATAGCAGCATTGCAGTTATCCAGTCACCAGGTCTTGGGAGTATCATGGTCAAATTGTATAAGTTTAATTGTAGAGGATTGAGTTGTATAAGAGTAATTGTAAAAGTTTTTGTTTATTCATACTTTCGGGCACATAGCCCATTTATCTTTGTTTGAGATTATTGATTTGTGTTAGATTATGTGTGGGCCCTATAGGTTGTATTTGAGGTGCTGGACTTGATCCAGGTTTCATGATTTTTAGCAAAGGTCATGCCGAATTTTCGTCAGAGTCAGAGGCTTATGGAGGCGGGATTAGCCTGTCTCCTGCCGGTAGCATCCTAGCTTAGGCGGGAGTTACAAAGTTGGTATCAGAGCATGGTTTAAGAGTCAGTCAGTAGCATGGTCTAGAAGTCAGTGACTGCAACTATGGGGATCCAGCTGTCAGAGATTGTCTTCAGTTCTATAAGGACCACATAGGTCTTTGTATGTTTTTTCTATGATATCTTGATATGATTTGATTCTATTATACAGTTCCTTGCTTGTTTGATTTTGAGTCATGGGTGGCTCGATTTATGTATATGGTTTAGCTATTTCCGTATGGGAAGAGATTAGATTAAGTATTTCTGCGACCCTTTTTAGATCGAGAACTAGCATAAATGAGATAGTACCAGTTTAGGGCCCTTGTGAGGTCAGAGGATTCGAGATCAGAACCAGAACAATACAGCTAGAGATAAGAACCAGATCAGTGTAGTCAGAGTTGAGAATCAGATCAGTACAGTCAGTTTAGAGCCGTAGATGGGCCGTTATGGATACTAACTTATAGACAATGATTAGTTAACAGTTGAGACAGAGAGGTTATATTTGTGAAGTATAGAGTGAGATAGTTTTCGCACATTCGAACAGGTTTGAATCAGTAGTTATGGGGATAGAGAAATTTCGAGGACGGAATTTTTATAAGGAGGGGTGAATGTAACATCCCAGATTTTCAGGACTGTTCCAGAAGATTCCCAGACCGATGTTATAGTCTCGGAGCCTGATGATAATGAAGAATAAGAGTTCAAGTGATGTTATATAGGTTGGCATAATTTATTATGAATATTCGTCGCGTTGGAAAACGCGTGGGATCAAAAGTCAGATACGCGATTTTTGTAAAACGCGTAAAGTTTGCGGTTTTGGTCACGAAGAGAGAAAACGAACTCCGATCGAGTTGGTTCTTAAACCATCAGACTCATTTTTCCGAGACGAGCAACTTTCATGTTGAGCATCTTTCGAGAATCGCATCATAAGGGCTCCGAAAATGCGAAATTCCAGAAAGTTCCATGATAGGGGCTAAACAGCAAATTCGCGGGGACTTATTTGATATTTTCCCAGCTAGTATATAAAGCCTCAAGGTTTTCAAAAATTGTAAAATGACAAATCATTTTCCCTTTCCCTCACCCGACCCCTATTTCGTTTGGAGAACCCTTGCTTGCGCCGGCCACCGCCGGCCGGCGCGACGGTCGAGGAAGAAGCGCTCGGCCACCGTGCGTCTATTTATGGCCGGCGGCGACACTGAATCGCCGGTGAACGCGGGAAATGAGGAAGAAGATTCGCGCTCATGGGTTTGTCGATCCCGACTCCTCAGTTCGTTTTACGACCCGAGCCACCCGCCAAATCGAAGCTCTCGGCGAGTACTACGAGGCTGTGCAGTCGATTTCCCCGCCCGATCTGCTCGATAGCAGGCAAAACAAAGAAAGAAGATTCGGATGAATAGTGACCCATGGTGAACAGTAGCTCCGATCGAAATTCTGATCGCACCAGCGCGTTCGTATGGCCGATGGGAGTCCGAATATGGCCTCAGAATTTCAGTATGACTCTCCGTGTAGAATTGTTATTTTAAAGTGTATCGATTTATATTCGGATGTTTCCGGTAGTTTCGTAGTATAGCGAATTAACATGAGATAAATTGAATATGCTTTAATATATTAAAACGATAAATGTGGTAGAATCCGGGGAGAAACGTATTAGATTTGATCGATCCGGTAGAATTAGCGAGTTTCCAGTAAAACAGAGTTTCTCGCGCGATGAGCGTAGATGACCGTAACTATAGTTAAGATATAAATGTGATATTGCGAGGGTAATTAGGTAATTCCGGATTAGTTCGGAGGGTTCGAGACCCTTCCGTATCGTTTACAGAAACTTTTCCGCAAGTTTTACCGCAAACGCGTAAAATGAGAATCTGAGCCATCTAGCTAGTTTAGAACAGTATATGAGCATATAGTAGAGTAATGAAGTTTGAACGGTAGAATCAGAGAGGATTTGAGTATTCTGAGAAAGTCCGTAGTTTATTATAGATGAGTAGAAGTTCCACAAATAGCGGTTCTGACATATGTTGTGATTTGTTTTGACAGATCGAGTCCAGGTTCGGAGTGTCCGCGAAACCAGGTAAGTAACTCATGCTACGAATACTTAGAAATTTAACATTGTTCGTAATTAGTAATATAACAAAGTTGTATATAGTTATATGCATGAAACCTGTATATATATAAAGAAACTTTATAGGTATATGTGTGAACATGAAACCGGATATATATATATATATATATATATATATATACACATAAGTATATGTGTGTAAGTAGTAAAAGATCAGCAAACTTGAGTTAGAAAAGTATAAGAATGACAAGTATATGCATACACATAAAATGTGAGCTAATGTTTATAAATATAATATTCTGAGACTTGGTTTGGGGGTTGTAGAAAACTACACCTAGGGAATGGGATTAAAGTTATAAATGAGATAAACATAGACATATAGTGATAAAATAAGTTATGTGTAAAATCAGAATGTTAGAAAGAGTTAGAAAGCTTATGTTAAGTGCATAATTATAATGAGCATGTAAGTGTACAACTAACCTAGTAAATATGTATGTGTGTATAAGAATAATATGAATGCAAGTGTTGAATTTCATACAAGAATGAGCATATATATATATATACATGTGTTTAGTAACATAAGTATTGAAATATGTATATAAGATGATAGAGAGTATGGATGAGTAGTATATGTATTGCATGAGGACATACGTAAGTTTATGACATGAGGAAGCAGAAGAATGATAAAGATATGCGTATTCATAGATATGTATAGACAGGTATGAATGTAAGATAAATTTAATATGTTTTAGTTTGAGCAAGCATTCTGTTGATATTTGAGCATATAGTTTGTAAGATCATTATAGATGGAATCATGGCTAGAGTAGAGAGAAGCATTAAAATGCATATATGCATGTACATGTGTGTGTGAGTTAAGATTTTCAGCAGTCAAGCAAAAGAAAAGAATGTTTTCAAAGATTTCAAATGTTCCAAAGAAAGATTTCAAATGCTTTTGAAAAGAATCGTATTTTAGAAAATGTTTTCACAGTTTGATTTACAGATTATGGTTTTATTTTTTTCGAGGCATGAGGTAAAAACTCACCCCAATATGTAACTATTACAGAGATACAGTTGGAATTGACGGATTCAGAGAGACATGTTCACATGTGGAGGACTGAGGGGACGCTCTCAGATCCTCGAGCTGGGCTAGGGGGATGAGCGATACGTAACGCCCCTAGACCCAGTTTTTGAGCTTGGGTGGTAGCATAGATCCGCACCCCAGCTCCAGTTTGTGGCTTGGGGGACGGCGATACGTAATGCCCCAAAGTCATGGATTTGCACTGCTGGCTCCAGTTAGGCGTATGGGGGGACGACGATACGTAACGCCCTTATACGTCCAGTTTTCTAGACAGAGACAGAACTCATAGAAAGTTTTCAGTTTTCAGATACAGATTTCAGCTTTTAGAGATACAGATTTCAAATAGAGACTTCAGTTTTCAGAAACAGTTTTCAAATGAGCTGTTTTTAGAAACAGTTTTCAGAAAACAGTATTTCAGAAAGACATGTTTTATAAAGAGTTTCAGAAAGTAGTTTTCAGAAAACAGTTTTTCAGAAAAGATTTTCAAAATGAATTTTATAAAAGCATGGCGTGATAAAGTAGAGTATAACTTATAAATTATGCATATAGATCATATATCCTAGAAAATCACTTGAGATGCATATAGCTGATATTAATGCATGATAGTATGATTACATATATATGGATATATGACTGATGTTTGTATGTATTGTATGTTTACATAGAACGAGTATTTTGTTAATCACAAATGCATAATAACATTATTCCATATACATGTAAATGTGGTTGATAGTTGTATGTGAATGTTTGATAGGAATAATATTTTAGATTACCGATTTGATGATATTTCAAGAAAATAAAAGAAGGAAAGTTATAATAATAGCATAGAAAAATTAGTAAAGAGAGTGTAGGAAATAAGAAGATATCAGAGTAGCGCAGCAGAAACGTGATGAGGCTTGATATAGTAAATAGGAATATGGAAACTTAATGTTATGTTAGAGATGTTTAAGATATAGCAACGGTCAGAATTTAAAGTATGAGTGTGATCAGATAAAAGGATCAGTAACAAGTAATATGTTTGTAAATGGATAAGAATTATATAGTGGCATAGACCCTGTAAATATAGCATGTACACATAGAAAGCCTAGGGTAGTACAGAAACAGAATTCAGACTTTGCATGTGTTTGACGCTCAAGGAATGAGCATAGTTACTTACTGAGTCTTATGACTCATAACCCAACAGTGTTTGAGTTTTATAGGTTGGTGGTCTGATCGGTCGACGACAGACACCAAAGCTTGAGGAGCCGGATAGCAGCGTTGCAGTTAGCCAGTCACCAGGTCTTGGGAGTATCAGAGTCAAATTGTATAAATTTAATTGTAGAGGATTGAGTTGTATAAGAGTAATTGTAAAAGTTTTTGTTTATACATACTTTCGGGCACGGAGCCCATTTATATTTGTCTGAGATTATTGATTTGGTGTTAGATTATGTGTTGGGCCCTATAGGTTGTATTTGAGGTGCTGGACTTGATCCAGGTTTCATGATTTTTAACAAAGGTCATGCCGAATTTTCGTCAGAGTCATAGGCTTATGGAGGCGGGATTAGCATGTCTCCTGCCGGTAGCATCCTAGCTTAGGCGGAATGTTACAAATGCACTCGTTAATCAAGTGCGTATCAAGATAGGATCATTCGGCCCGTATATCTACTATAAAAGGGGTTTATGTATCCATGTGAGTAAGTCATGATTCTTAAAAACTTTGGTCGAAGCCGATCATCTAAGGTGGATTGCATCAGTTGTAAAGAATCGTGAACATGTCGACATGAGATTTGCACCTCAGAAACTTGATGATGTATTCTATGTTTCCTAAGCACAACTCGGATATCCTACGACAGAGGGATCGATAAACATATGTGATGACATCGACTTGTATAGTTCATAAAGGTCGTTCGTGTTCTTCACGAATTCGGAAGTGACCGAATTACGTACATATTAGCTAGGCTTATATGACGAACGTGTTAAACTTAGAGAGTCCTAATATGAAGTGTACGTTGAGTACTTAGATAGGCGATTAATTTTGATAAAAGATAATATTCGATATTATAATTATCAACTAAGATAATCAAGTGTTATTGAATAACATTGATTATTTACTTTGACCTAATTGGATTAATTCAAAATTTACACAAGGGCTTTGTCGTAATTTCATAATTATCTCTACCATTTGAGGATATTATGTTAATTGCAAGTATGTAATAATATGTATTTTTGGCTTTATTTAATTGGAATAAATCAAAGTGGAAGACATGTAACTAATCCATTAATTAAACTTTGTCTTGATTTAATTGGATTAAATCAAAGTGGTAGAACTATTTCTAATAGGAAATGAACATCTGTCTTGTCTTGGAGTTTGAAAAGTTGACCTATGTAACTCTCAATCCACTTCCTTTTGAAATCGATCTTGACTCCACTCCTGAAGAGCGAAAAACTTTTACAAAATGAAAGGATGATAACTTGAAGGTGAAATCCTACATTTTTAGATCAATGGTTCCATATTTGCTCAGACAGTACATAGAAGTATCAGAACTTTGGAGCAAATTTACGAACACTCAAGGAGTTGTCCGAGGTAAATCAAGAAATTGAAATATATCGGAGGTCTAAGGAAGTATTTCGTGTTGAACTCAAGAATAGAAGAGCTGTAAGCATTCATGTTTTGAACATGATCGACCAGATCCGATATCTGGAACGACATGGCATTGTGATTGATGAACGGCTAGGCCATAATTTTATTCTGTCATCTTTACCTGGAACTTATGTTGGATTTGTGTTAAACTTTCACATGCACTCGATGTAAGCCAGTTGTGAAGAACTTCATAACATGTTACGGACGGTGAAGCATGACTTGAAGAAGGGCAATCATATTTTATATTCCATGGTGGAGCAAGCTCTTCAAATACTTCTAAGAAGTCTAAGAAAATCAAAATGGGAAAGAAGAAGATTTCAAAGAGAATTTCTAAGAAATGCAAAACTGCAAGACCACATGTATCTCGTGATGCATGTCTACACTACAAGAAGTCTGGACACTCTAAGAAGGACTGTCCAGAACTGAAAGGAAAGGCTGGACCCTCAGATACATTTTATATTTTTCCTATTATCAACATCCCATTAGCCTTAGATGCAAATAGTGGATGAGTGTTAGATACCGGCAGTCCTACTCATATTTGCAACTCCATGCAGGTCAACATTATGTGTTGAACTCAAGGATAGAAGAGCTGTCAGCATTCATGTTTTGAACATGATCGACCAGATCCGATATCTGGAACGACATGGCATTGTGATTGATGAACGACTAGGCCGTAATTTGATTCTGTCATCTTTACCTGGAACTTATGTTGGATTTGCGTTAAACTTTCACATGCACTCGATGCAAGCCAGTTGTGAAGAACTTCATAACATGTTACGCATGGTGAAGCATGACTTGAAGAAGGGCAATCATATTTTATACTTCCATGGTGGAGCAAGCTCTTCAAAGACTTCTAAGAAGTCTAAGAAAATCAAAATGGGAAAGAAGAAGATTTCAAAGAGAAATTCTAAGAAATGCAAAACTGCAAGACCACATGTATCTCGTGATGAATGTCTACACTACAAGAAGTCTGGACACTGGAAGAAGGACTGTCCAGAACTGAAAGGAAAGGCTGGACCCTCAGATACATTTTATATTTTTCCTATTATCGACATCTCATTAGCCTTAGATGCAAATAATGGATGAGTGTTAGATATCGGCAGTCCTACTCATATTTGCAACTCCATGCAGGTCATGAGGGTTAAAAGAAGGTTGAACAAAGTGGAGATCCAGCTTAGAGTTCGCAATGGCAAGACATTGAATGTCAAGGCCATATGAACGGTTATTCTAGATCTCCTTAATGGATGTAAATTAAATTTACCTGACTTGTATTATGTACCCTCCCTTATCAGACAAATAATATCACTACCGATATTAGATAAAAAGAGATATAAAATAAATATTAATGGTGGAACTTTATGTTTATATGATAAATATACAAATTTGATATGTGAATGTTCTTTATCTAACGGTCACTATGTTTTAGAAACATATAAACATATCTTTAACGTAGAGGAAAATACAAGTAGATAATCAGAATTAAATAAGACTGAATTATGACATATGAGATTGGGTCATATAGGTGTTACACGTCTATCCAAATTGGTAAAGGATGGTTTGATTGAAAATCTTACCTTAGATTTTTATCCGATTTTTGAGTCATGTATCCAAGGAAAGATGACAAAGGCCCCATTTCTTGGTGTTGGACACCGTGCTGGAGATTTATTAGAACTAATACACAGTGATGTGTGTGGTCCATTAAATCATGCAGTTCATGATGGTTCAACATACTTCGTGACTTTCACGGATGATAAGTCTAGATATGAATATGTCTATTTGATGAGACATAAATTGGAAACATTTGACAAGTTCAAAATATTCCGAAATGAAGTAGAAAAATAAACTAGTAAATTCATCAAATGTCTTAGATCAGATAGAAGTGGTGAATACATGAGTGACAAATTCAGAAGTTATTTAAGGGAGAATGGAATTCTAGCCCAATATAGCCCCACCAAGAATACCTCAATACAATGGTGTGTCTAAGCGTAGAAATTGTACTTTATTAGTTATGGTACGAACCATGATGAGCTATACATATCTTCCATATTATCTTTGGGGTTATGCTTTACTTACTGTTGCCTACATACTTAATAGAGTTCCATCAAAAACTGTTTTTACGACCCCCTATCAAATATGGTTCGGTAGAAATCCAAGTCTTAGATACTTAAAGATTTGAGATTGTCCTGCATACGTTAGAGTTGCGCAGCGGGATAAACTAGCATCCAATGGGTATAAATATCGGTTCGTTGGATATCCTGAAAATTCTTTGGGATATCAATTCTACGATTCTGAAAAATAAAATGTATTTGTTGTTCGCTTTTCCACTTTTCTTGAAAAGGAATTTTTGAGAGAAAGTAGGAATTGTAGAAAGATTGAACTTAATGAGTTTAATCCCAACAATAAGAAACTTGAGATGGAACCAGAGATCCAACTAGGTGAAGGATCTTCAACAAAGGTTCTACGTAAGTCGAATAAAATATCAAATCCTTTTTAACATCTGATGTGAGCCTTGATGTTCTCCTCTTGGTGGAAACAGATCTGACTACGTATAAAGAAGCGATATTGGATATCGATTTGGGAAAATGGCAGGAAGCCATCTGAAATGGATTCTATGCATGACAACTAAGTCTGGGACTTAGTTGAACTTCCTGAATGAGTTAGACCTATTGGTTGTAAGTGAGTTTATAAAAGGAAGCGAGGGCCCGATGGAAATGTGGAAACCTTTACAGCCCGACTGGTAGTAAAATATTACATTCAACATCCTGGGATTGACTATGAGGAAACATTTTCACCAGTAGCCATGCTAAAATCCATAAGGATTATTTTAGCCATTATTGCATATCATGATTATGAGATATGGCATATGGATGTGAAAACTGCTTTCCTAAATGGATTCCTCGATGAGGATATCTATGTGGAACAACCAGAAGGTTTCGTATCCAGTGTGACTTCAAACTTGGTTTGTAAGCTCCAAAAGTCTATTTATGGACTTAAACACGCATCCCAAAGTTGGAATCGTCATTTTGATGAGATAATTAGATTATCTAGATTCATCAAGAACGAGGAAGAACCATGTGTTTATAAGAAAGTGAATGGGAGCACGATAGTTTTCCTAGTTTGGTATGTAGATGACATCTCTTTCATAGGAAATGATATAAGATTGATGCAAAATGCGAAAGCCTACCTTTGCAAGAACTTCTCCATGAAAGACATGGGTGAAGTTTCCTATATAATGGGTATAAGGCTCTATCGGGATTGGGATAGGTAGCTTATAGGGTTGTCGCAATCGTCGTACATAGATAAGATGTTAGAAATGTATGATTTTACCAACTGCAAGGCAGAAAATTTACCTTTCCGATACGACATACATCTTTCGAAGAAAATGACACCTTAGAGTGAGGAATAGAGAGTTAGAATATCTAACTTGCCATATGCTTCTTGTATTGGAAGCATTATGTATGCTATGCTATGTACGAGACTTGACATCAGTTTCGGCATCAGTGTGACTAGCCGATAGCAATCTGATCTGGGTAATGATCACTGGACAGCCGTGAAACATATCCTAAAATATCTTAAGGGTACTAGAGATAAGTTTCTGATATATAGAGAAGATGAGCTACAAGTTAAGGGTTATACAGATTTCGACTTCCAGGGAGATCCAGATGATAGAACATCTACATTAGGATACATATTTACCCTTAACGATGGTGCAGTTAGTTGGCGATGTTCAAAGCAAGGCTGAACAGCTGATTCCACCACTGAGGTGAAATTTATAGTAGCTTCAGAAGCTGCTAAAGAAGCTATTTGGATTAGAAATTTTATCACATAACTTGGTGTTGTGATTAGTATTGCAGATTAGATCCCATTGTACTGTGATAATAGCGGAGCCATTACGCAGACTAAGGAGTCGAATGCGTATTCCAAGTCTAAGCAAGTGGAAATAAAATATTACGTGATTAGAGAGATCATTGAACGAAAAGACATAGTGGTCTTAAAGGATCAAGGACTAGACAACATAACAGACTCGCTAACAAAGGCCTTACCTCATAAGTTATTCGATAAACATGTGGAGGAGATGAGAGCGTTGTACCATCCAGATTGGCACTAAGCAAGTGTGAGTTTGTTAGAGTTGATGCTTGGAACGCCAATCTGAATAATGTATTGTATATTTTATTATTTATTATTAAAATAATTACATTTTTATTTCAAACCTTATTAATGGTAATGTCATTATGCATATTAGATAGATGTATAAATATGGTAAGAATGACATCGACCTTAGAATAGTCTTTTAGTAATACTGGACACTAGGTGGTCCGACATTGGGATAATATTATTATTATAAAATATTCTTAAAGTAAATATTCCTAGTCGTTGATTTTGGAATACGGTCGAATTCCTATAACCTAGAAGAAAAGCACATGTCGTATATTGTAATTGGAGTTCCAATGGTTTAACCCGATGTACCATGAGTTTTGGAAGCTCGTATAGACATGTAGGTATTCGTTGAAGCGAATACTGAATGACTTACATGTGATTCCTAATAGTTGGAAGTACACACCATCGTCAATAGGGATCTCATCGAGTCGGGTAGCATATGTAATCCTTTGACTATAGTATAACATTGATTTTGTGTGAAATCCTCCACACTTAGATGTCATGTATGTCAGAAACCTTTCAGGGTCTTGCCTCTAGATGTTCGTTAGGTGTGGACCGATGCACTCGTTAATCAAGTGCGTATCAAGATAGGATCCTCCGGGCCGTATATGTACTATAAAGGGGTTTAGGCATCCTTGTGAGTAAGTCACGATTCTTAAAAACTTTGGCCAAAGCCGATCACCTAAGGTGAATCACATAAGTTGTAAAGAATCATGGACATGTCAACATGAGATGTGCGTCTTGGAAACTTGACGGTGTATTCTATATTTCCTAAGCACAACTCGGATATCCTACGACAGAGGGATTGATAAACATATGTGATGACCTCGACTTGTATAGTTCATAAAGGTCGTTCGTGTTATTCACGAATTTGGAGGTGGCTGAATTACGTACATATTAGCTAGACTTATATGATGAACGTGTTTGAACTTAGAGAGTCCCGATATAAAGTGTACTCGTTGAGCACTTGGGTAGCCGATTAATTTTGTTAAAAGATAATATTCGTAATTATAATTATCAATTAAGATAATCAAGTGTTATTGGATAACATTGATTATTTACTTTGACCTAATTGGATTAATTCAATATTTACACAAGGGCTTTGTCGTAATTTCATAATTATCTCTATCATTTTAGGATATTATGGTAATTACAAGTATGTAATTATAAGTATTTTTGGCTTGATTTAATTAGATTAAATCAAAGTGGAAGACATGTAACTAATTCATTAACTTTGTTTTGATTTAATTGGATTAAATCAAAGCAATAGACCAAGGTGATTAGTCATACCTAATTATACATATTTGGACAAATTAGATTAAGCCCACATAAAAGTTGATTAGAACTTTTATTAATTAAAAATTACCTAAGTTTTGCTATAAATAGCAAGCATGAGCAAATGTTTCAATCAAGCTTGAGAAAGCTAAATACAAACAATAATGAGAGAAATTAGCTTAAGTTAGAGAAGTGTTTAGAGAAATTTTGATCTCTACAACAATTCAATTAGGAGAAATCAAGATTGGATCTTGGAGTGAAGCTTGTTAGCATTGCAATCAAGATTGGATCTTGGAGTCAAGCTTGCTAACTTTGGATTTTCTCCACAACATTTCAACAGGAAGAAGTAGATTGGATCTTTGAATCAACCTTGCTAGGTAAGTTTGATCTTCTCCAAAAGTTATGTTTTTCATTAGTGAGTTTTCATTAGTGAGACATATAATGATGAATTATGTATTAGATACATAATAACATAGCTTGATGTTGAAATTAGGCTAATTAATTGTGTTAGGATGCTTTGGAAGTATAAACACAATATGCTTGTAATTCTCCAAAAGTTATGTTTTTCATTAGTGAGTTTTCATTAGTGAGACATATAATGATGAATTATGTATTAGATACATAATAACATAGCTTGATGTTGAAATTAGGCTAATTAATTGTGTTAGGATGCTTTGGAAGTATAAACACAATATGCTTGTAATTGGGTCAAAATATTTATGTTGGACATAGACATAAAATTAGAGTTTGGAACTATTTATGAAAGCTTAGAGCTATGACTACCATTCTAGAATCACTTGACCACCTTTGGGTGACCTAGAATTGTTCACGAGTCACTTCATTATGGGATTCTAATTTTGTTTTTATTTTGGATTCAAAATTTACGCAAGTGCATATTTAGGATAAAATTTATGATTTTGTAAAAATATTTGATATATTGAAAAACTTGATTTTTGTTCTATAATATGTATTGATGTTGATTTTGATGTTAAAAATTATTTTTGGGTGTTTTTGAAGTGTTTATGAAGATCAGAAGAAATTAGAGTAAAATAACATAATTCCTTCAGCTCTCTGGAAAGCGAGCTGAAGTTAATGTTGAAAACAAAAATGAAATGTTCACAGTGTGCGCACTCAAACTTGGTTTTCTATGTTCTTGAGCTTCCGGACTCTGATTCAGCCCCGATTTTTTTTATACACTCGTAATGGAATATAATATTTCATTAAATTATTTAAAATTACATCAATGCTTGATATCTACGGGTTAGATCCATTTCCGCTGCGTGGGGCACCGATCCGATCGTAGCGGTCCCACAACCGCCCCAACATTTGACCCCAAGCCAACATAATCACTTGGCCACAAGGGAATGTTCCCTCTTTATGCCAATCAATAACATGACCTTGACGGAACGAATGCAGCCCTGAGCCATTACAATCACTTGCCCACAAGAGAATGATCCTTCATTGTGTTAATCAAACAAGACCTTTAGAGAGATACTCTGACCCCATGCCATTCTTACATATTAAGATCTCACTAGAACAAATCCAACCCCGAGCCATATATGAATACTTGACAACAAGGGAATGTTCCCTCTTTGTACCAATCAATAACATGTACTCGGTGGAACGAATGCAGCCCCGATCCATTACAATTCATAATCCAGAAAGGCCGAGAGGAAAAATTCTCAACCTCAGCCCATCCTCTCAAACACCGGCAATGGCGTCTCATACCATGTTGCATAAAAATAAAATAAAAATGACAAGTATAACGGGGAGACGTATCACATACTCCGCACTGACCTAAAAATATTGAGGTAACCGAGATAGCTTCAAGTCCAAAATAATAATTTTGAACCTCACAGTCCAAATATCTTGGACTAACCGAGCTACGGATCAGAGGGCGGCCAACGCCATGGGAGAATTTTCCCTCACGCCACTGAGGGCTTCTAGCCTTCCTCGTGCTATGCTCATACGGATCCGAAAAGGGATGGCCAGCGCCGTAAGGGTATTTCTCCTCCTCATGCTAAGCATATCTTAAGGCTACAAATGTCACGAAGGCTCTTGAGCTTTTCCCGTGCTTTGTGACACTTAGAAATAATGTGACCTACACCCAGACATTTAAAGCATTTAATTTTCCTTCCATTGATTGTTTTGGAACTTTCAGCCTTCGCCCCACTTTTGCTACTAACCTCATCTTTCTCCCTTTGACGTCTCACTCCTACCCTTAGGAATTGCCCCTTCTATCTTTTCAATGATATGATACTTAGAGCGTTAAGAACACAAGCCTCGAAGTATGGATCCATTCACGTTATTTGGAAATGAAAGGGGTCCAAGATATACAAACGAGGGGTTAATGTTAGTGTTTATTTTAGAGTGGGTCGAATGTCAATGGCCCAAGGTTTTATTTATTTATTTATTTTATTTTTTATATTAAAATTAGGGTTTCCATTTTACTATTTAAGAAAATCTTTTATTAATAAAATGGATGAATGTTTAACCCTAAAAATTAATATTGTCGTTAGATACATTGGTGGTGAGGTCGTGGATGGGTGACCATGAAAGAGTGGATTCTCTTCAAAACTTATCAAATGAGGTTGTTATCTTTTGTGGCGTTTCAAGTAATTAGGGGTTTGTGAGGCTTGGCTCTTCACGGGTTTCTAATCTCCAACCTCGTTGTGCTTTCCTAGAGACTCATAACAATCTTTTGTGGGTTTCACGGGCTTTGTTTCCGCTGGTTCACATCATTTTCGTGCTTATCAATCTTTTGTTGGTTTGCTTGGCTTTGTTCCAGGCAAGTTCTCATAAGTTGGTATCAAAGCTTTGCTTGCAGAGCATGTTATATTTTGTAGCTAGTGTCTTTTTAGTTTTTTTTTTGTGTTTTTTTCTTTCTTTTTTTACGTTTTTTTCTTTGAGTCTTTTTTCTGTTAATTTTTTCATTCTTGGTATGTTGTCATCTTGTATGTGTTGGATTCGAAATTTTAAAAAAAAAAAAAAAAGAAGAAAAAACATGGACTATGTAAAAAAAAGTGGAATGAGCCAAAAAAATTGAATCAATTCTCATTCGTGTAACTTTTAATTTCATCGTGCGTCAGTTGCTCTTCAATTTTTGTTCTTTATCATTAAGTTTGTATTTATTAATTTTTTTTTCGTGCTTCCTCTCCCTGCGTCAGTGATTCATTTAATTGTTTCATCTCTTCCATTTTTGTTTTGTTTTTTTTTTCCTTTCGTTCAATCTCCACTATGTTTTGTTGCATGCATTTACGTTAGCACGCCTCTTTTGGTCGGATCTTTGCATACATAGATCTATTTTCGTCAGTTCAGTTTCCTAATTTTCATCACTTGCTTGAATATGTTTGAGTCAGTCATAGCAAAATAATAATAATCATATCTTGCTAAATTTCGTGCAAACAAGATAGAAAGAAAAATTCTGATTTGGTCAGAGATAAATGTGTTTGGGCATTAAAGATTGACCTTAAATATTCGAAGACGAATCTTCTTCAAGAAGAAGAGAATGATATGATACTGTTGTGATTAAACACACAATAATAGAGTATAATTTGAGAGAAAACTCTTTTTTTTTATATACCCACAAAAGAATTACAAAGCTTCCAATACAAGCTTTACAAAAAACTCTCACCAATCACTCTCACTACACTTTCACACATTTAGGGATATCTTACAATGGTCCTGGGAGATCCTTTTTATAGTACCAAACCGCGTGCTACAGTAACACGCGGTTTGGGAAGCTGTCATGAAGTTGGCAGATGATGGCAGTGTCACCATCATCTTTCGGCGCCAACTTCTGCATGACTTTTACATGCATAATGCTGGCATATTGCTGGCTTCAACAAATCTCCCTCTCGGTGAAGATTTCCAAAATCTGAGCCGACCATCAATCATCCAAATCGGATCCTCAAAAGGATTCTCCCCTGGCTGCATCTATATGACTGCCTACGTACCCTGAGTTGGGATCAAGCCAATCGTAGTTCTCTGAATCTCCCCACTCTGACTATGTGGAGAGTTTTGTCATCCCGGCTATAGCACGGCAGATATCAAGCTTCTCCTTCGGTAAAACCTTCGTGAACATATCGGCACCGTTGTCGTCGGTGTGAATTTTCCTGAGTTCTAACAACTTTGAGCTCAGGACGTCTCGTATCCAGTGATACCTCACATCGATATGTTTTGACCTCGAATGAAATGTGGAATTTTTACCGAGATAGATAGCGCTCTGGCTATCGCAGTATAAAATATACTTCTCCTGCTTGAAACCCAATTCCTGGACGAATGTCTTCATCCACAGCAATTCCTTGCAAGCCTCTATCACTGCAATGAATTCTGCCTCTGTTGTAGAAAGTGCAACACACCTCTGCAACCTCAACTGCCATGCCACAGCTCCTCCTGAGAGAGTAATCAGATACCCCGAAGTAGACTTTCGGGTATCCACATCTCCTGCCATATCTGAATCGGTGTAGCCTATCAACACTGGTTTGTCGCTGCTTCCAAAACATAACCTCATCTTGGAAGTGCCTCGAAGATACCGCATAATCCATTTGATAGCATTCCAGTGTTCCCGTCCTGGGTTTGACATGAACCGGCTGACCAATCCAACTGCGTGTGCTAAGTCTGGCCTCGTGCACACCATGGCATACATAAGACTTCCCACTGCTGAGGTGTATGGAACCTGTTTCATTTCCTCCTTCTCTGACTCAGTAGAGGGACTCTGTCTCGTACTCAATCTAAAGTGGGTAGCAAGAGGAGTGCTAACCGCTTTAGCTTTGTCCATCTGGAATCTCTGAAGTACTTTCTCGATGTACTCCTCCTGTGACAAGTATAACTTCCTGGCTTTCCGATCACGACCGATCCTGATGCCAAGAATCTGTTTAGCTGGCCCCAAGTCTTTCATCTCAAAAGACTTACTCAGTTGCTGCTTTAAATTATCAATCCTCGATTGATTCCTGCCAACTATCAACATATCATCTACATATAACAGTAAGATGATAAAGTCATCGTCAGAAAATTTCTGAACGAAGACACAATGGTCTGAAGTGGTCTTCTTGTATCCCTGCTCCCTCATAACTGACTCAAACTTCACGTACCACTGTCTCGGTGCCTGTTTCAAACCATAGAGGCTTTTCCTGAGTCTGCACATATAGTCCTCTTTCCCGCTGACTCTGAAGCCTTCTGGTTGCTCCATGTAAATTTCTTCTTCTAGATCCCCGTGAAGAAATGCGTCTTGACATCCATCTGCTCAACTTCCAGGTCGAGGCTTGCTGCTAAGCTGAGTACCACTCTGATGGATGACATCTTCACAACTGGAGAGAAGATTTCATCAAAGTCAATGCCTTTCCTCTGATTGAATCCCTTGACAACTAGTCTGGCTTTGTACCGGGGTTGTGAAGTATGCTCATGTTGCTTCACTCTGTACACCCATTTGTTCTTCAAAGACCTTTTGCCTCTTGGCAATTTCACCAACTCAAAAGTGTGATTGTCATGCAAAGATTTCATCTCATCTTGCATGGCTTCCTCCCACTTTTCCCTGTCTTCTGTTTCCACAGCCTCCTGGTAGCTCTCGGGTTCTCCCCCGTCAGTAAGCAGCACATACTCATATGCAGAGTATTTGGTTGAAGGTCGCCTCTCTCTGTCAGACCTTCTCTGTGGAACTGTTGGTGTGTAGTTTCTGGTACTGGTGGTTGATCATGATCATCATCTCTGGGAGCTTCATCACCTGTACCCTCATGTCTGGGAACCTCATCTTCAACTCGTACTGGCACCGGTGTATGAGGTTCTGGATTCACATTTCTGTATTGTTGGGGCATTGTCTTCATCTCCTTTCGGATGTCTTCTATGGTCTGGTCTTCAACAAAGACAACATCTCGGCTCTGACGATCTTCTTCTCCACAGGATCATACAGTTTGTAGCCGAAATCATCCTGACCATAGCCAATAAAGACACACTGTCGCGTCTTTGCATCAAGCTTGGATCTCTCGTCCTTTGGGATGTGTACAAAAGCTTTGCACCCAAAGACGTGCAAGTGTTGGTATGACACTTCTTTACCTGTCCAGGCTTGGTTAGGAACATTACCTTTCAGTGCGACTGCTGGGGACATGTTCAAAACATGTACTGTTGTGATGAGTGCCTCCCCCCAAAATGTCTTCGGCAGCTTGGCTTGTGATAGCAAGCTTCTGATCCTCTCGCACAAGGTTCTGTTCATCCTCTCAGCTAGGCCATTCAGCTGAGGTGTCTTCGGAGGTGTCGTTTGATGTCTGATTCCTTGCGTCTTGCAGTACTGATCAAACGGACCTCTGTATTCTCCACCGTTGTCTGTTCTGATGCATTTGAGTTTCTTGCCGGTTTCTCTCTCCACCAGAGCATGAAACTCCTTGAACACTCCTAGCACTTGATCTTTTCTCTTCAAGGTGTATGCCCAGATCTTCCTTGAATGATCATCAATAAATGTCACAAAATACAGTGACCCTCCGAGTGTTCGTATCTGCATCGGACCGCATACATCTGAATGTATGAGATCTAGTACCTCCGGTTTCCGTTGAGGCGGGGAGCTCTGGAAGGATACTCTATTCTGCTTTCCAGCCATGCAGTGTTCACACTTCCGTAAGTGTGAGTTCTTCAGTTCTGGAAGAACATTCCGCCTGCGTAGTATCTCCATCCCCGTTTGACTCATGTGACCGAGCTTTTTGTGCCATAGCTCGGCTGCCTCATTGCTGTTGACTGTATTTATGCTACTATTTGAAAGCTTAGCATGCATCAAATACAAAGTTGAATCTTTCTTACCTCGTGCCACGACCATTGATCCTTTAGTGAGCTTCCAGCATCTGTCACTAAAAGTGCTGCAGAAACCTTCATCATCGAGCTCGCCTGTTGAGATTAGGTTTAACCGGATGTCCAGGATGTGCTTGACTCCCTTCAACACTAGCCTTGTCCCGTTGTCTGTTTCAAGGCAGATGTCTCCAATACCGACGGCCTTGGACTGTCCGTCATTCCCCATCCTTACAGCACCGTAGTCCCCTGGGTGGAAGATGAAAAGAAGTCTCTGCGAGATGTGGCGTGTATGGAGGCGCCACTATCTATCACCCAACTGGTCTCGTGGTTGGCAAGATTCACAACATCTTCTTCATACATAATACAGAATTCTTTGGAGATTTTCTCGGTGGTAGTGGCAACTCTTTCTTGATTAGAGTCACCATCTCTCCTGGACTGCTCGTTTTTCAGTTTGTAGCAATCCCGCTTCATATGGCCTTTCTTTTACAGTGATAGCACTCAATATCTCTAATTTTAGATTTACCTCGATTTTTGTCTGATCTCCATGGGCCTCGGCTTTTACTCCTCCCCCTTCTGATGTTCTTTTCTGTCACTAGAGCTTCTGAGGTTGAGGCTGATGCTGACTCCTGCATTCTCGTCCTCTTTTCTTCCTCGAAGATCCTGGTGTTTGCCATCTCCATAGTGACTTTCCCATCTGCGGCTGAATTGTTCACCGTAGATCTGAACGTTTCCCAAGATTCAGGTAACGTATTAAGAAGTATTAAGCCATTTACCTCATCACCGAAGTCTATGCCCAATCCAGACAATTCTTTCATGTTCCGAGGAAATCGTTGATGGGTCCGCCACAGCTGTACCTTCCTGGTATTTCAAACCCATCATCTTCTTGATGTAGTACAACTTGTTGTTTCCAGTCTTTGCTCGGAAAAGCTCCTCCAGCTTTCTCCATAAAACACGTGCATTTATCTCTTCACTGACATGGTTTACGATACTGTCGTCGATCCACTGACGAATAGTACTGCAGTTTTCTGGTGAAGATTAGCCCACTTCTCATCGGTCATTCCTTCTGGTTTCTGCTCCAGAAAACACCGATCCATCATAGTCCTTCACATACAGAAGGTCTTTCATCCTTCTCTCCATGTGAAATAGTTTGTACTGGTTAACAAAATCATTTTTCCGTTGCTCCCCTCCATCATAAAAATTCTAAGCAGAATTTCAAAAAACGGACCTCACCCTTGCGTCCGGAATGGTCGAAAATGGTGGAAATGACACTTCGTTTGTCAAAATCCGACACAGGGACCAAATAGCAAATTTCAGAAATTACAGGGGTCAAAGTGCAATTTACAAAAGTTCAGGGGCCAAAGTGCAATTACGGAAAACTTCAGGGACTATTATGCAATTTCCAAAAAGTGCAGGGACTAAATTGAAAATTTCGAAAAGTATAGGGGCTAAACTGTAATTTCCAGAAAGTTCAGGGACCTATCTGAAATTTACCAGGTACCGCTGACGTGGCTGACACGTGTCGCTGACGTGGCTGCTGACTGTGCGCTGACTGTACTGCTGACGTGGCTTGCTGACTGGACTGCTGACTGTGCAAGGTCTGCTGACGTGGCGCTGACTGGGTGCTGACTGGGCGATGACGTGGCACTGACGTGGCGTCGTCTTCTGCCAATAATCCATTCACGTTATTAGGCAATGAAGGGGATCCGAAATATACAAACGAGGGGGTTAATGTTAGTGTTTATTTTAGAGTGGGCCGAATGTGAGGGGCCCAAAATTTTATTTATTTATTATATTAAAATTAGGGTTCTCATTGTACTATTTAAGCAAGCATTTTATTAATAAAATTGATGAATATTTAACCCTAAAAATTAATATTTGCATTAGGCATATTGATGGTGATGCCATGGATGGCTAATCATGGAAGAGTGGATTCTCTTCAAAACTTATCAAAGGAGGTTGATGTCATTTGTGGCGTTTCAAGCAATTAGGGGTTCATCAGGCTTGGCTCTTCACATGTTTCTGATCTCCAAACCTCGTTTTGCTTTCTTGGGCGCTCATAACAATCTCTTGTGGGTTTCACAGGATTTGTTTCCGCGGGGTTCACATCAGTTGCTTGCATAGCAATTTTTTGTGGGTTTGTGTGATTTTGTTCAAGGTAGGTTCTTATTAGAATGGCAAGCGCCATGAGGGCATTCCTCCTCCCCATGCTAGGCATATCCTAAGGCTATAAAAGCCACGGAGGCCCGTGAGCTTTTCTCGTGCTATGTGACACTGAGAAGCGATGTGACATGTACCAAGACATTTACAACATTTAATTTCTCTTCCATTGATTGTAGTAGAACTTTCGGCCTTCGCCCCACGCTTGCCACTAAGCTCATCTTTCTCCCTTGACGTCTCAGTCCTACTCTTAGGAATTGCCCCTTCTCTCTTTTCCTCGCTATCCCACCTAAGTTTCCATAAAGAAATATAAAATCTTGCAGCCCCTTTCCATTTCAAATACCTCTTCCCTTTCATAGCCATGTGTACCATCTCCTCAAACTTGATATAATGCTGAAGCTCAACTACATTAACTATCTCCCTATTCAACTCATTCAAAAACCTAACCATTATAACTTCTCTATCCTCCTCAACATTGATCTTAATCATGGCTATCTCTATCTCATTACGGTTAATGAGTTGGGGGAGTTTAGATGCTTATAAAAAAATATGAGCTATGCCTTTTACTGTAGAATCCAACGATTTGAATTAAAAGATGCGTTAAAAATGGAGAAAGGGGAAATAATTGGGGCATATAATTCCAATAAAAGTGTGGAAAAAAATAAGAGAAAAAAGAATAACTTGACTAATTAAATTAATCAATATTTTCTTTAATAATAAGAAAATACTAGATAAATTTAGGAATAATATTTTTGTTACCTATTTACAAGAATCAATGAGATATACAAAACTATCTCTATTATATGGACATAAAGCTAATGAATATATCTTATAACCAATTTGGGTATATACCATAAGGATCAACTATGGAAGCAATACAATTGCTAAAGGGCTTAATGAAACACTATTAAGATATGGAGAAAAATATTTGTATGATATTTATAGATGTAAATAAAGCATATAATAAAATACCAATGGAAATTCGATGGAGGACACTAGAAAATAATATAGTATATATTGTTCATATTCAATTCATGAAATATATATATGAAGGTACAATGACCTATGTCAAGACCAATGCCGACACTATATCATCATATCATAACATAATATTATAATAAAAAATTTAGGGCCATTGTCCATTAGTTATTTTCTTAAAAAAAAAATTGGTGCAATATCCTGAAAAATCCGAGTTGTTATCAGCAGGCGATAGGTTACCCTATCACTATATGCCTCAGACTTACATGCATGATATAACATGAACTACTCAATTATGTACTTTTATTAGTTAACATTATTCAATCACATAATATCCAATTAATACATTTATCTACTATACACAAATGCAAATGATATATACCGTACATGTGACGCATCTTGGCCCTACAGCCTAAACTGACATCAATGCATATGTAGACTCATCCATGCAATCCTAAAACCTGCAGTGGCATCCATATTCTCTAGTATGAGCATAAGAACAATAGGAAAGCCTTAGGTAACCTGTAATAAAACTGAAACTATAGGGTTCAGATCGTTTGAACGACCTGGTGAGTAAATACCATAAAAAATAAAATCAAATGAAATTACAAAAAACATAAAATCAATAAAAAAATAAATTCGAAAGTCCAAATCTCATACTCATATTTTTAGATAACCTTATCAAAAACCAACAAGCATCTTGTGTCCGAGTCGCGCGCAAAAACCAAACAATGAACGAACAGAACCATGTCGACAGAGGGTAGTGAGCTAGCCATTTTCTGATGGTGAAAACCCTAGAACAAGCGCCACTGAGGTTTTTCTTTTTGAAAAAACTAAAATTATCATCAAGATCCTTGTCGGAAATATATCATCGAGTGTCTCGGCGGAAACATAATCACTACAAAAAGTATGCCCTTTAGTGTCGAAAAATAATCGACGCCAAAAGCCAAACCTTCGACGCAAATTGAACTTAGCGTCGAAATAATTAGACACAAAAATTGGACGCCCAAACGTGGACGAGAACGATATTTAGCATCGAATTAAAGAGATTCGACGCTAAAAACTCTAATTTTGCGTCCATTTAATTTCGACGCTAAATAAAAATCCCCGACGCTATCGGTAAGGTATTGCGACGAAATAATTCGATGCTAAAAAGTAGACTTTTAGCGTCGAAATGAAATGATGCTAAAGTAAATTTTAAAAAAATAATATTTGTATACTTACAGCGATATTTTTTAACTATTAGCGTCGAAATAGTCGACGCCAAAAACACATTTAGCGTCGAATAATTCGACGTAAATAGTTTACAAATGTGTTTTTTTTAAAATATTAATTTACATAATTTTGCTCTAAAATAATTAATTTAATATTTTAAAAATTTTAATTATTTGAAAAAAATTTCCTGATTAATAACACAATTACGAAATATTCTAATAATTATTTTATTATTATAATGAAATTTTATTAAGAAAAATACATATTATATTAAAACTATATGTTCAAAATGTTTATACAAATGGATATAAAATTTATTGCTACTGTGATGGGGGGCGCTCGAGCCCAATGCACCCTGACCGAGTGAGGCCTCCAACATCTCTCGGAAAGCCCGATCTGCTGGTCGAACTGCTCCAACTTCTTCTCATGGTCTACCTTGACCTGTTGTAGCTCCTCCTTAGTCTGCTTCAGCTTGTCTTAGGTGGTGGATAGCTGGTCTTCGGTGGTGGCTAGCTGATCTTGGGTGGTGGCTAACTGGTCTCGAAGAGATGAGGCATTTTTCGAATAAACAGTAGTGCGTGCAGATGACGTCGGCTTCTTACAAGTGCCAAGGCCGATGTTGTAAGCTGTCTGGTTCTTGAAAACCAATTACGACAACTGCTCATATGGTATCTGGTCGGACCCTGTCTCCTGAGTTTGATGTTGGAGTTCCATCATTTCGTTCTGTTTAAAAAAATAAGTTAATGTTAGAATTTGAAAAAAAAATTAACATATATAATAATAATTATTTTATTTTAAAAACTTAAACTTACATAGCAGCGTTCGACTTCTTCATTTATCCATTTGTTCTTCTCATTGTAATGCGTCACTCGGAAAATCTGGAAGTGATTGCACCTCACCTGTGCTACTCTGTTAAAAACAGTAAATACATTTAGTATTATTCCACATTAGTAAAAATAATGAACTGTTAAATTTCACGTTAGGATATATTTACCTCAGAATGTTCGGCACGATGTTGGATAAATGGCTTCGAACCTCCACGGTGGTTAAAACGCAAGTGACTTCGATTTTCCGTATTTGCGTGACATTTATCTTGTATTTAACAACACTGTAAGTACCGAAAACAAAGAGAATTATAAATTTTCGTTTATTTTAAAATTTACCTCGTGTTTCTTGCTAGACCAAAGCTCACACAAGAATGTCCAGTCTTGCTCCTCTATAAAATTAGGCTTATGTTGTGGAGCATCCGAAGGTCCATGTTCGTCGAATATTGGTTTAAGGACTTTTGTCCTATAATCCTTATAACTTTTCCCTATATGATAGTCAATATAATGTTGGACATTCACTTTGGTCAGATCGAAGTCGAACCACTCCTACAGGAATAGCAACCAAGTAAAAATGAGTATAAAATACAAATTTTAACTAACAAACAATATCGAAAACTTAATACCGTAAGGAAACTCACAAGTAGCGAAGAGAAAAGCTGGTTGATTTTCGTCTCCAATGGTATCTTTCTCCAAGAAACATAGTTTTGGGGAGCTTCAAATAGAGCTGTAGCACTTATGGCTGTAGTAAACGCTGAATTATGTTGTCCGACTTGTCTTTGTCCATCATTTGATATCTCAATCCGGATACGGCCGTGAGCCTTAACGTGCTTAGCCAACCCCAGGCCACGGGTGCGTCCTCAACCCTTCGCTGTACTCGACTCACCTGTGCTAGCAGAGACTCCAGCAGGGGCATCTGTCCTTGCTGATGTAGATGGAGTCGCATTAGCCCGTCTGCGATTGCCTGGTGCCATCTGCAAAATAACAATTCTGACACTATGAATGACAAATAAAATAATCATAATAATGCTAATGACATTTCAATTTTTAATAACCATATAAACTTTTATCATTACACATGGACTGCTCAATATAAATGATTAAATCAACATACATTATTCTACAGAAGGCCACAACTTAATCCAGCTGTGGATAAACTGTGTAGGATCCATAAATCAACATACATTAAGCATTTTGACTATTGAAAAGTGTAAAAAAATATATTTGAAGTTTATGCATTAAATAAATATCATCTCAATATAAGCAAGTTGATATTGAATATATAATACACCATCCCATATAAAAACGAACAAAACGACACTTAGTTGATATCATGCCTTATCCTTAAGGGCAAGTTCAAAACCACACTTACTTCAGGAAACAAGAGGGTTGCAAATCCAATTGACCTCCCAAAACCACTTCATTATCCAAGTAGTGGAACCAGAACAGCAGTAAATGCCTCTGGCTGTCACCTCTCACAAATTTTAAGTAATTAATTATTCTGAAAATCCTCCCTCTCTATTGATTCTAGCAATCAGTGATGAAAGATCTCTTCTTATAAAATTATAATATTTCTCAAAGATAAAAGAAAGAAACAAACAATGCAGGATAAGATCAAAAGAAAAATGAAAGGCTAATTTCATTGTACACATTGAATTGACAATTGTAGGCCAAAGCCACTCCCAAAGTCTCTACAATTGTGGGGTCAAAAAGCAAAACTCCCACTAATTTCCCTATCCATACAAAGTATTTGTCTTCCCTCTCCCCATGGAGCAAAGCAATTCCTTTACTATTACAACTGCACATGCAAGCTCCAAATACTTGCACAAATTTCCCTATCCATACAAAGTATTTTTCTTTTCCAACAAATATACCCAATACAAATCCACCCGTACATCATATTGAGTACAGTCTTCTGAAACTTGCATCAATAACCTCACAATGTTTGGTATTGTGTTTGCGCAATCCTTCAAAGCCAATTTTCCCTCTGGAAGGGAAGATGATAAGTGCGGTTTATACCCACTTAATCCGACATCATTAGCCTATTATTTTGTTATGGTTCGAGTCATTTAGTGTCATTTATAGTTTATTTTATGTCTTATTTGTAGGAAGCATTAGAACATGAAGAATGGACCAATTACACGTGTTTCGGGACCTATTGGAAGCATCGGACTCAAGAACATGCAAAAACCAGCATTAGCTGCGCACTGAATTTAAAAAGGCTATAACTTTTGATCTAGAAAGAGTGATGAGACCCATAATATATCAATTTGCATCTACTCAAAGAGATCTATGCGTTCCTTACAAATGCCAGGGGCTTTGACGCCTCGGCGCCAAGCCAAGGCGCCGCGCCGTGGCGCCCCACACGCACCAGAAACATGATTTTAGGGTTTTTTTTATATGTTTAATGACCCCCAAGACTTTATTATAAATACATTAGTTCGTCCACAACTTAAAAGAGGAGGCTAATACACAGCACAAAACACCAAAATACATATTTTTAGAGATCCAAGGAGGATGATTGAAGAGCAACAAGAGAAGACGAATGCGGTGACGTCCGAAGAGGAAGAGATTCAATTCGGGTTTTATCTTCTTGTTTCTTTCTTAGAACTCTAATGATTTCCATTATATTCATGACTTGTTTATCATTGTTATTATATTTAAGTCATGAACTAACTCCTTAATTCTGGAGAATGATGTAATTGATGCTTGAACCTTGTAATTGTTTGTCAATTTTGTTATGAAGTTTTCTTGAGTTATTTATATTCTTTTGAGTTTAATGCTTTGTGTTTGCTGGCCACAAATATGATGATATATGTTTGAAATCTATCACTCGAAAGAGAGAATTTTGAATAGATCTAGAGAATATAACCTAGGAATTTTATAGAGTTCGAGAGAATATATAAGTTCATTTGAAGTCGTTAATATAGAATCACAAAGCGTAATGAGTTGTTAACTATTAGATTTTTATAGAGATATCGAAGTTTATAGTTGATGATATTTTCACTGATGGTTGAGAGATGGAGTGGATATTTTCGGAATCTTAACTTATAAATAATATAACTGAACAAGGATTAATTGGCATGACAAATACATAGGCGACAACTAGGTGAAATCAGGATCTAGAATCTATATCGTATCAGTCCCTCCTATATAATTATTTTTATATTTATTTTCCTAAATCTTTATTATTTATTTTCTAAATAAAGTTAGGATTATCAATTGTAGTATTTAGTGCGAGTTAACGCAATCCATATGGGTTCGACACTCTAAACTCATTTATACTAAAACTTGACACCGTACACTTGCGGTACGATATAAAATATCACAACAGAAGACAATGCATCCAAGATATAGAGTGCTAATTGCAAACTATCAGGATCGAAAGAAGGCAACAATTCAACCAACTGGGGAACAACCCCAATGCTCACAACCAAAACAGACAAATTCGAAATTCCATATAGATGACAATATGTTTAAAATAGTCACAGTTCCATAGAGATGAATTCGCAGTCAATAAACAATAATGCAAATTCGAAAATGAAAAAATGTGAGAATCAAAAAAATGAATCAAGAATAACATGCATCCACTATAAAGAAACTTAAACAACAATAACAATATGTCCAGAATCGAAAATTTGAGAACCAAAAAAATGAAAATAAAGCTTACTTACTTGAATTGTTTTTAAAAGTAGAACAAAATGAGGAGAATGAGGAGAAGAAAGGTGTTCGAAATGAATTCGCATAACAAAATGAAAAGAAAGAGGCAGAGTGTGAGAGGGGAAACCGAATTAGGGATTTTAATAACCCTTTAGTGTCGAAATATTAATAATTTAGCGTTGAAATATTCGACGCTAAAACTTTGGCGGCTAACAAAAAATTAGGTTAATTTTTTGAGGGAAATTTAATTTTAATATTTAGCGTCGAAATACTTAATCGACGCTAAATTTCTAACATTTAGCGTCGATTAAATTAGTTCGACGCTAAATATTAGACTCTTAGCGTCCATTTATTTTGTCGACGCTAAATGTTAGGCTTTTAGCGTCCATTGAGTTATTTATTTGTATTTAGTTTTCATTTTATCTTATGCTCGGGACTAGTAAAATCTTAAGTTTGGGGGTATTTGATAAGTGCGGTTTATACCCACTTATTCCGACATTCTTAGCCTATTATTTTGTTATAGTTCGAGTCATTTAGTGTCATTTATAGTTTATTTTATGTCTTATTTGTAGAAGCATTAGAACATGAAGAATGGATCAATTACACGTGTTTCGGGACCTATTGGAAGCATCAGACTCAAGAACAGGCAAAAACCAGCATCAGCTGCGCACTGAATTTAAAAAGGCTATAACCTTTGATCTAGAAAGAATGATGAGACCCATAAATGATCAATTTGCATCTACGCAAAGAGATCTATGCGTTCCATACAAAATCCAGGGGCTTTGGCGCCGCGGCGCCCTGCGCGCACCATAAACAGGATTTTAGGGTTTTTTAGATGTTTAATGACCCCAAGACTTTATTATAAATACATTAGTTCGTCCACAACTTAAAAGAGGAGGCTAATACACAGCACAAAACACCAAAATACATATTTTTAGAGATCCAAGGAGGAGGATTGAAGAGCAACAAGAGGAGACGAAGGCGGTGACGTCCGAAGAGGAAGAGATTCAATTCGGGTTTTATCTTCTTGTTTCTTTCTTAGAACTCTAATGATTTCCATTAGATTCATGACTTGTTTATCATTGCTTTTATCTTAAGTCATGAACTAACTCCTTAATTCTGGAGAATGATGTAATTGATGCTTGAACCTTGTAATTGTTTGTCAATTTTGTTATGAAGTTTTATTGAGTTATTTATATTCTTTTGAGTTTAATGCTTTGTGTTTGATGGCCACAAATATGATGATATATGTTTGAAATCTATCACTCGAGAGAGAGGATTTTGAATAGATCTAGAGAATATAACCTAGGAATTTTATAGAGTTCGAGAGAATATATAAGTTCCTTTGAAGTCGTTAATATAGAATCACAAAGCGTAATGAGTTGTTAACTACTAGATTTTTATAGAGATATCGAAGTCTATAGTTGATGATATTTTCACTGATGCTCGAGAGAGGGAGTGGATATTTTCGGAATCTTGACTTATAAATAATATAACTGAACAAGGATTAATTGGCATGACAATTTCATAGGCGACAGCTAGGTGAAATCAGGATCTAGAATCTATATCGTATCAGTCCCTCATATATAATTATTTTTATATTTATTTACCTAAATCTTTATTATTTGTTTTCTAAATAAAGTTAAGATTATCAATTGTAGTATTTAGTGCGAGTTAACGCAATCCCTGTGGGTTCGACTCTCTAAACTCATTTATACTAAAACTTGACACAGTACACTTGCGGTACGATATAAAATATCACAACAAGTTTTTGGTGCCGTTGTTGGGGATTGTTTGTTTAATTCACATTAATACTACTACTAAGTAATCTTAGCTTTAATTTAGATTTTTTTAATTTTTATTTTCTTTATTTTCTTTATTTTTTTCTTAAGTTTTAGTTTAGTTTTTATTTAGTTTTTATTTTTTATTGTTATTATATATATATATTTTTTTCTTTCTTTCTTTCGTACGAGGAGAGTTGGAAAAGAAGCAATGGCAGATCCTATTGGTGCACTGATAGCTCAAGTATCGTCCCTCACGACTCATCTAGAAGTATTGACAAATCAAATGAGCCAACCGTTTATTGGAGCTGTTTCTGCTAATGGAATGCTTTTACCCAACAGAGGAGCAGGATTTGAACAAGTACAATATATGAACAATCAGAATTTCAACAACTATAGAGGCAGTCCTATGCCTAATTATTATCATCCGAATTTTTCATATGCTAATATGGAGAACATCTTGCAAACTCCTCATGGCTTCAACTATCCAAGAGATGAGCAGAAACCTTCCTTAGAAGACCTCATGAGCACATTTGTATCTACAGCTTCAGAGAGGTTTGAGAAGAATGAGTCAAGGCTGGATAACATTGAAACACATATGGGCAATATGGGGGCAACATTGAAATCTTTAGAAGCGCAAATTGGGCTGCTTGTTTCTTCCATGGCCAATCAACAGAAATGGGTGTTTCATAGTAATACTGAAGTCAACCCCAAAGAGCAATGTCAAGTCATAACCCTTAGGAGCGGAAAAGAGATTAAAGACACCTCTCAAGATTTAGGCAGTAAATATAAAGAAGTCACCTTCAGTGCTTTCAGAACCATGCCGAGTCCTCAAGGTGATGCAGAATGTCACATGGTAGATATAGTAGAGAATGAAGTTGCAAACACGCAGGGTAAATCAGTATTTCAGCAACCTACGAGCATAGTGCAGCCATGCATAAAAGAAAATTTTCCACAGCTAAACCTGAAACAACTCCCAAAGCGCTGCAAAAAAAGGAAAAGAAAGGTCACTGCTCACTTGGAGATGATCACTGGAAGGTTAAAAATGAGGCCGAGCCAATTCTGCCGAATGTGCAGTCCAGAATTTCCAACTGGGGGACTATCTATGGATAAACTGCCACAACCTGCCAAGCTGTCTTTTTCATGTCATAAGAACCGTGGATACCAAAGAAGAAAGCAGATGAGATTACCCGGTTCACTACATTTAAGCCACCATGACCATTTGGGTGGTTACGTCTGGCTGAAGACGTTAAACTTAGCGCTAGCGGGGAGACAACCCTTGCATTTGCATCTTGTTTATTTTTGTTTATTTATTTTAGTTTATTGTGTGATATTTATTAATCTGCATGTGATTTATGCAGGTAGCACGAAACACACAACGCCCGCGCAAACAAATTCTAACCAGCAAGAGCCTGATCAACTCCATGCACGGTAGTGTTGTTCCTCACTCTTATTATTTATTTTTTTATATTACATTGAGGACAATGCAAGTTTTAAGTTTGGGGGTGTGTGCATGTTGTTTACTTGTTATATATTATATATATATTAAACTTCTTGTTTTTAGTCTTTGATAGTAAAGCATAAATCCTATGATGATACTGTTTGTTTATAGGTGAAATTTTAGAAACGATAAGTGCCCAATTTACTTTTATCTGATGCCTTGAGTAGTTGATCTATGTTTGACTCGTAAGCACTTAATAATAGGTTTTTAGCAGTGAAAACTTAAGTAGTTGACAATGTGACTAGTTGAAGAAATTGCATGTCGATGAATGATCGTTTGCTTAGATATCTATCTTGATTTTCTATTGTTATAATGTATGGTATGGATAGAAATAAAAGAAAAAAGTCTCTAAAGAAAGAAAATAAACCACCTATAATCGATAAGCGTGAAGCTACCAATGGGCGAGTATTAGGACCACCATGAGGAGAAATGATACCTTAAAGGGTAGGTGAGTTGAAAAAAGAAAAGAAAAAGTTCAAAAAAAAAAGTGCAAAAAGAGACAAGAAAAAGAAAAGAAAAATCATACCATACTGAGCACAAAATAAAGCAATTACATAGCATACTTGAGATATCTAAGTTGGTTTGACCCATCGATCTCAATTTTTTAGACGAAATCATCTAATTAGCTTACTTATGAGTCGAGCTGTAAATGAACCTATACACACACACACCGTGAGTCTGGCTTAGATAATTTATTCAAGAACTTAGATTTGAGTCGCAATTGCATACTTTGAAGGTTCTCTCATTTCATTGATATGCACTCTTTGAGGACAATTTTATGCATAACTATCGAGATTATTTTAGTTGCTTTTTATTTATTTTATATTTTTGCATGATTGTGTGTGAATGACGTTTGTGGGTGTCGTCGCTGTAAGTCTTCACGAGACTATAACTCGTCCACTAGGGCCGCCTAGGGGTTTAAAGGCTTGTTGCATACACTAAATGCAATCGTGATCCCTACGAAAATGGCTTAGTTAATTTAGTTATTTTTATTTGTTTATTTGTATTTGTATTTAGTTTTTATTTTATCTTTTGCTCGGGACTAGCAAAATCTTAAGTTTGGGGGTATTTGATAAGTGCGGTTTATACCCAATTATTCTGACATCCTTAGCCTATTATTTTATTATAGTTCGAGCCATTTAGTGTCATTTATAGTTTATTTTATGTCTTATTTGTAGGAAGCATTAGAACATGAAGAATGGACCGATTACACATGTTTCGGTACCTATTGGAAGCATCAGACTCAAGAACAGGCAAAAACCAGCATCAGCTGCGCACTGAATTTAAAAAGGCTATAACTTTTGATCTAGAAAGAATGATGAGACCCATAATATATCAAATTGTATCTACTCAAATGGATCTATGCGTTCCATACAACATCCAAGGGCTTTGGCGCCGCAGCGGCCTGCGCGCACCAGAAACAGGATTTTAGGGTTTTTATATGTTTAATGACCCCAAGACTTTATTATAAATACATTAGTTCGCCCACAACTTAAAAGATGAGGCTAATACACAACACAAAACACCAAAATACATATTTTTAGAGATCCAAGGGGGAGGATTGAAGAGCAACAAGAGGAGACGAAGGCGGTGACGTCCGAAGAGGAAAAGATTCAATTCGGGTTTTATCTTCTTGTTTCTTTCTTAGAACTCTAATGATTTCCATTATATTCATGACTTGTTTATCATTGTTTTTATCTTTAAGTCATGAACTAACTCCTTAATTCTGGAGAATGATGTAATTGATGCTTGAACCTTGTAATTGTTTGTCAATTTTGTTATGAAGTTTTATTGAGTTATTTACATTCTTTTGATTTTAATGCTTTATGTTTGCTGGCCACAAATATGATGATATATGTTTGAAATCTATCACTCGAGAGAGAGGATTTTGAATAGATCTAGAGAATATAACCTAGGAATTTTATAGAGTTCGAGAGAATATATAAGTACCTTTGAAGTTGTTAATATAGAATCACAAAACGTAATGAGTTGTTAACTACTAGATTTTTATAGAGATATCGAAGTCTATAGTTGATGATATTTTCACTGATGCTCGAGAGAGGGAGTGGATATTTTCGGAATCTTGACTTATAAATAATATAACTGAACAAGGATTAATTGGCATGACAAATACATAGGCGACAGCTAGGTGAAATCAGGATCTAGAATCTCTATTGTATCTGTCCCTCCTATATAATTATTTTTATATTTATTTACCTAAATCTTTATTATTTGTTTTTTAAATAAAGTTAGGATTATCAATTGTAGTATTTATTGCGAGTTAACGCAATCCATGTGGGTTCGACACTCTAAACTCCTTTATACTAAAACTTGACATCGTACACTCGCGGTACGATATAAAATATCACAACAGAAGGCGATGCATCCAAGATACAGAGTGCTAATTGCAAACTATCAGGATCCAGAGAAGGCAACAATTCAACTAACTGGGGAACAGCTCTAATGCTCACAACCAACAGACAAAATTGAAGTTCCACGTAGATGACAATATATTAAAATAGTCACAGTTCCATAGAGATGAATTTGCAGTCAATAAACAGTAATGCAATTTCGAAAATGAAAAAATGTGAGAACCAAAAAAATGAAACAAGAATAACATGCATCCACTGTAAAGAAACTCAAACAACAATAACAATATGTCCAGAATCGAAAACTTGAGAACCAAAAAAATAAAAATAAAGCTTACTTACTTAAATTATTGACCGGTGCGAAATCACACGTGTATAACGCAAACGCACGTATCGTTCAAGTAGTATAAAAAGTATCGATCCCACGAGGACTTAATACCTAATCTATTAATTTTATGAGGTCAAATGATTACTAGTATCTAACAAGTTGATTGATTGATTTTAAATGGTGATGATTCTAAATTTAAAAGCAAGTAAATAAAATTGCACGAAAGTAGGTTTAAGAAAATTCAATATTAGGAAACTATCTAGGGTTGTGAATCTTTCTAATATCTTTTAAAAGATGAAGTGGTCATTTTATGTTTGTGTAATAAATCGGTTTACTAACCTAGAACACTAAAATATGTGAATGCCTATGTCGATGGTCAGACGCAAATACCCAGTATAACCCAATTGAACCATATGTCTATGTCAACCAAATTACCTGGATTCATTAAGTTTAAGTTCCAATTATGGCTACCCCCGCCCGACAGGTATATGTCTATCCTGTAAGGAAATCTATTAAAGGTTATCTATCCTCAAGGAAGATCGTGGGCTATTAAGTCTAAGGCTGAAACCTAAAATTCCTTTGTCAAGTTTATTTTAGATTTACCACATCAATCTTATTGGTGATCAGACAACAAGAAACATTAAGCTTAAGACTTAATAAGTAAACCTTTAAATTACCCAAACTATAAAATAACCCCTTATAAACCGGTGATATTAGAATTCATCACAACCCCAGATAACTAACTTAGTTACGACACATAATTAGGGCTAGTAAAAACTTAAAAGTAAAAGACATAAAGTAAAAATGCTGAAAGTAAATGACAGAAAATAAATGCTGAAATTAAATACTGAAAATTAAATGCTGAAAGTAAATGCTGAAAGTAAATGCTGAAAGTAAATGCTGAAAGTAAATTGCTGAAAGTAAATTGCTGAAAGTAAATGCTGAAAGTAAATTACTGAAAAGTAAATTGCTGAAAGTAAATTGTTGAAAAGAAAATGCTGAAAGTAAATTGCTGAAAGTAAATAAAGTAAAAGTACAATAAAAGAAAATGCTGAGGTAAAAGGATCCACTTTTATTACTTCTATTTTAGATATCTCCCTTAATATAATATATTAACTTTGCATGATAATTACCAACCAGCCATATAGGCGGTATCCAGATTAAGTCAAATTAATAATTAATTACCAACTGACCAATCAGGCGGTATCCAGTTTAGTCAGGTTAAAACCAATTTAAATAATTACCAACCGACCAATATGGCGGTATCCTCGTTAAGTCAGGTTTTAACTAGTTTATATATTATAATTAAGGGAGATTAATCTAAATATTAGTAATAAAAGTTTTATCTTTTACCCCAGCAAAGGGGAGTTACCTCCTCATTACTGAAAAGTAAAAACTGAAAATTAAAGAAAGAAAAGTACTATGCGTAAAAGTAAATTGCGGTAAGTAAAAACTGAAAAGTAAAGAAAAGAAAGTGCGAAAGCGGAAATTAATTACTGAAAGCTGTAAATAAACAAACAAGATACAATCTTCTTAGTATTCTTAAGGAATTCCTTAGAAGAAAGTATGAATTTACAAATGAAATGGCTTGGTATTTATAGGCAAAATTTTGATTCCATCAATCATCCACCAAATCCATTATTAATTGCTCCACCAAATCCATTATTAATTGCTCCACTAATTGGTTATCATGTTTGGTGGTGATTTGATAATTTTTATTATTTATTTATTTATTTATTTTTTTACTTTGAAAATGATTGGAAGTGACTTTAATAATTACACACAACACACTTCTGTATGGTTCATCAATTTCGGGCATGAAATATTTAGAATTCGAAATTATTTTGTCTTTAAAAGTTGTAGATCTTTGAGTCTTCTTTAATCTGGAACTTGAATCCGCTCAATCCGATATTGGCGTAAAAAGTTATGCCCATAATACGACATACGCGCAAAATTAGAATTTCCAAAACTGCACTTCGTTAAAACGCCCTATCAAGTTTCCAATCTCCAAAATTAATATATCAAGTCCAATTTTTGCCCTTATTTGACCCACATTTCGTCCTAAATGATTTCATTGTGTCCCAATATTATTTTATCTGCAAAGTAAACTAAAACACATAAAAACGTTCATCAAACCCGAGAAACTAAACAAAATATTAAGTAAAAAGGTCGGTAAATATTGATATATTTTCCGCTCATCACACCCCCAAACCTAACATTTTGATAGTCCTCGAGCAAAACAACAAAATAAAATACAAGAAACAATTAAAATTAAACTAAGCCACTTTCGTATGGATCACAGTTGCATTTAGCATATGCAACAAGCCTTTAAACCCCTATGTGTCCCTAGTGGACGAGTTATAGTCTCGTGAGGGCTTACAGCAACGATACCCATAAATGTTTTACAAAAGTAAAACAAATAATAAAACTAATGCACACAAAAGCAAAAAAACAAGAGAAAAGAGAATAAAGAAGTTAGTGACTAATCAGGTGAAGCTTCTACTTCAAGTTACTAGTTGTTTTCTTTCTTTCTAAATTACTGAATAAGTAAATTCTCTGATTATATTTACCATTCTCCATATGCACAACCGACAAAATAATAATCAACTCATTTTTTTTCCCAACACAGTCACAAATATAGTTGATAAGAGAGTAATATTTTTGTCCTAAAGTTTTATCAGAATTCACACATTTTTGCAGCAATGGAATAATTTTTCTGATTTTTTCTTTGATTTTTGATTTTTTTTTTATTTATATACAATATCTTCCATCTATGTAGCGAGTGTTGGGTCGGTAGCTCCCAAACCAGTTGGCTTTAGGGCACCAGATGTTAAGACACTCCTACATACTTAATTACTCAGACTTCATATATATATATTTTTGCAGCATCCTTGATCCATGTAGCGAGCTTTGGGTCAGTGACTCCCAAACCAGTTGGCTTTAGGGCACTAGGTGTTAAAACACCCTTACAGACTTAATAACTCGGATCTCAGACGTTTTTTTTTTTACTCCATCACTTTTTGAGATGCTTCCTCCAATTAAACTAGAGCACTGAATATTACAAACTGTTTAATTTTAACTCATGTCCGTATGTTACAATGCATGTTGATAATATCTGCTAACTGAGCATATGAAGATCCATTTTAGTCAGTTTTATGGAGAATTTACAAATTAAATAATTTAAAATGAAATAAACAAAAACTAACTTGTTTCAAAAATAGTTTGAGATACGTCTCAGGAGTGGAAATTCCTTACACAGCTATCTCTTACCAATTTCACATTTTTAGTCAAAATAAAAACAAAAACCCAAAATATTTTTGTAATTTTTGAAAATTTTTCAATTTTTTTGTATTTTTCGAAAATTTTGGAATAAAAATAAAAACAACACACAAACTAAAAATAAGGTACTGATCAACTTCCCTCCCCCAAACCTAAATGAGACATTGTCCCTAATGTCTTAAACAGTAGAAGAATAGTTTAGAAGATAATACCTGGTTAGCTGAAATTCTACAGGAAATTAAAGGTTAAGATCCAGATTAATTCGACGCCTCTTACCACGATCGTCCTCAGACCAATTTATCTTTGAAAGGATAGGGTCAACTTGTGGTTCATAGGCTAAGAGTTGGTCTATTAGATCCGGAGCAGTTCTGGCAGTGAAGAGGAGTTCTTTTAAAGGTTTTGACACGAACCCATTTCTCCAAGCATCATCAAGAAACACACAAAGAAAATCATAAAATCCTTCAATGTTGTACAGTCCAAGCGGTTTCCGGTGTATGTTCAGGTTTGCCCAAGATAACACTGTAAAAATTTCCTCCAATGTGCCCAAGCCACCTGGTAAAGCAATAAAAGCATCAGCACGGTTAATCATTTCTACCAATCGTTCAGACATATCTGGCACGATCAGTTCCTCTCAGTTTGATGGTCCAATAAGATTTGCCTCCGCCAAGGGTTTTAGGATGATTCCCAAAACGTGACTGCCTCCTTCCTGTACGGCCTTTGAAACGATCCCCATTAGTCCAAGATTGCCTCCGCCATATACTAAGTGCATATTCCTTGCAGCTAAGACTCGACCCAATTCATGTGCTGCTTCTACGTATTGTGGCTTAACACCAACACTAGTACCGCAAAACACACAGATGTTTTCAACTCGTCTTCTTGAAGTGGCTTCCATGTTTTACTCTGGATGTCTTCATAAGTGTAATGATGAGTTGAATTTATAACACCTGAAAAAGAGTGAGTAAAATAATAGCACTAGTACCTGCCAAAAGACGATTGTTAGCTAAACAATAAAAGAAATCGTGAAAGGTCAAAAAGTTCTGGATCCTGTCGGAGAAAATAAAAGAAAACAACAAAATAAATTACAATTATTAGGAAAAGACAAAGAGATATAATATGTACAAGAAAATTAGCGACTTGATTGACGTCTATGCGTCAGGGACAAGCTTCCTATCCAATTTTCTTATAAATTGGCAAACATGGTCTTTTTGAGTCAGATTCCCAAGACTTAACTGTTGTCTTTCTTTTTGAAATTGTGCATATAACACACGAATTTCTTGATACACATATCCACTGGGATGCGTTTCAAGAGTTTTAGATATATCATCCAAATACTGTTTACTCAAGCCATCCATAGTGAAATTAATCTTATCTTCACGGTTATCAGACACCATTCCTAAAGAACGACAACGAGTATCACAAAACATACGAGCACATTTATAACAAACACACATTCTTTTGGCTCCTCTCTTTTTAGCATATGTACTCCTTCCTAAACCAGGCAGATGTGAAATAAAAGAGTCAGAAGACTCACCTGCCAATCTGACCCGTGCTTCAATAATCCAAGGAATATCAGTAGGAATACCTTTGATCATCAGTAGTCACATCTGTTCCAAGCGAGCTTTGTAGACTTTCATCAGAGATTTTTAAGGGAGAGAAGGAAATTGCTTGCGAAGATTTGCGAGAGCTTCTTCCATCGTGGAATGACTTTACCTGCAAAAATTAAACACACAAAAATAAAGCACACCAGATCACAATATATACAAAAATTGCATGGGTTGCCTCCCTGCGAGCGCTAAGTTTAACGTCGACAGCTAGACGTGACTTCTCGAACGTTAGGCTGGATCTGAAAGTGTGACACTTTCTTTTTGTCGCTCAAATGATTCTCCCCAGTAGTACTTAACACGCTTGTTTTTAACCTCGAAATTTTTGTTGGAGTCAGGATCATGTATCTCAACGGCTCTATCTGGTAAAAAATTGGTTATAAAAAATGGACCTGACCACCGTGATTTTGGCTTCCATGGGAAGAATTTCACCCTTGATTTGTTTAACAGTACCTTCTGCCCTGGTTCTAGTTGTATGCGCATTAACTTCTCATCATGTCTCTTTTTGGCCTTTTCTTTGTACAATTTGGCATCCTCAAAAGGCTGATTGTGAAATTCCTCCAATTCGTTGAGCTAGTGGAAATTTTTCTCTTTTGTTGCTTGTAGTGCAAGAATTGGCTTTTTCAGTGAAAAAGACGCTTTATCTTCAGGCTCCACAGGCAATTGACATGTTTTAAGTTTTTCAGTAGAACTTTGCATTGCATTAGAGTTCTGAATGGTACTGTGTATCACATCAAGTCTGAAACATTCCTCTTTTTTCATCATCTGGGAAATTCATGGCCTTGAAAACATTGAATGTTACCTCTTGGTCCTGTACCCTCATGGTTAATTCTCTTTTTTGTACATCAATAATGGTTCGACCTGTAGCCAAGAATGGTCTCCCGAGGATGATTGGCACGTCTGCATCTTCCTCCATATCAAGGACAATAAAATCTGCTGGGAAAATGAATTTGTCAACCTTGACCAGCACATCCTCAACTACGCCTCTTGGAAATACGAGCGTTCTATCAGCAAGTTGTAGAGAGACTGAAGTTGGCATTGTTTCTACAATCTGCAATTTCCTGAAAATAGAAAATGGCATCAAGTTAACACTTGCACCTAAATCACATAAAGCCCTACCAAAGTTATGTTCCCCTATGATGCAAGGAATGTTGAAACTACCAGGATCTTTCAACTTTGGGGGAAGCTTCCTCTGAATGATGGCGCTGCATTCTTCTGTCAATGTTATTGTCTCGTAATCTCCCAATCTCCGTTTTCGTGAAAGAATGTCTTTCATGAATTTTATATAGCTGGGCATTTGTTCCAAGGCTTCTACAAATGGAATGTTGATGTGCAGTTTTTTGAACACCTCCAGGAAATGAGCAAACTGCTTGTCCAGTTTGTTTTTCTGAAGACGCTGAGGAAAAGGTGGAGGTGGAGTGATCTGTTCCTTTTCCTTTGCTTCTTTTTCCTCCATCTGTTGCTTTGTTTCTTTTGGAACTTCCTCATCAGTTGTTTTGGCTCCAACATCTTTGTTGATTTCAGTACCGTTTTTTAACATGATGGCATGACATTGCTCTTTCCCTCGGTTCTTTGGATTGGGTTCTGTGTTGCTGGGAAGATTACCTGGCGGTTTGTAACTTTGAGCATTGGCCAGTTGTCCGATTTGATTCTCCAGTGCTCTGATGGAAGCAGATTGGCTCTGAAAGATAGCATCATATGCTGCTTGTTGCTTTTTGAACATCTCTGCAATCCATTCTTTCATTTCTGGTTCTTTTTCATGTTATTGGCCTTTGTTCTGTTGTTGAAATCCTGGTGGATAGTTCTACTGTTGAAATCCAGGTGGTGGATTGTTCTTTTGTCCTGAATTGTTGCTCTATGAAAAATTGGGATGATTCCTCCACCCTGGGTTGTAGGTGTTGGAATATGAATTGTTCCCCTGTCTGTTGAAATTGTTGACATAATTCACCGTCTCTTCAAGTTGGTTTGGTTCTGGTGCTCCTCCATATGGTGAACTTGTGGATCCAGTGCTGAGAGTCTCCATGAATTTGCATAGCTGATCCAGCTTGGCGTTGACTGCTGTATTGGCTCCACTTTCATAAATTCATGCAATTCTTTGATCATGCTCCTTTTTGTTGGCCACAAGGAATTGTTATTGGCCATTTCTTCGATTAGGTCTCAGGCTTGATCTTCTCCTTTTGCTATTAAAGCTCCTCCAGCAGCAGCATCGATTGTGGTTCTCATCAGTCCAGAAAGTCCATGATAGAAGGTTTAGACTTGAAGCCATTTTGGAAACTCATGGTGAGGACATTTCCGGATCAAATCTTTGTACCTTTCCCAAGCTTCGTAGAGAGTTTCTGAGTCTTGTTGCACAAATGATGTGATGTCATTCCTTAGCTTTCCAGTTCTGGCTGGTGGAAAGTACTTTGCAAGAAATTTGGTGGCTAAAGTGTTCCAAGTTGTGATAGAACCCGCTGGTAGTGAATGTAGCCAAGCTTTAGCTCTGTCCTTCAATGAGTATGGGAAAATACGCAGTCTCATTGCTTCTTCAGCTTTTCGGTTGTAATTGAAAGTGCCGCAAACTTCCAAGAAGTTACTGATGTGGGCATTAAGATCTTCAGTTGCATTGCCCCCAAACTGAACTGACTGCTGAATCATCTGAATGCATGTTTTGATGTCACCTACATTTGCTGGTAAGGGAGGAAGTACAATACAAGAAATGAGTCTGTCAACCACCAGAATGGTTCTGTCTCGAATGGGAATTGGTGGTGCAACCTCCAAAGGTTCAGGTTCCATGTTGACTAAAGCTTCTTGGATACAAGTAAAGGTATCTAACCTCTAAACTAATAGTGAAAGATAAATAAGTCCCCGGCAACAGCGCCAAAAACTTGACCGGTGCGTAATCACACGTGTATAACGCAAGCGCACATATCGTTCAAGTAGTATAAAAAGTATCGATCTCACGAGGACTTAATACCTAATATATTAATTTTATGAGGTCAAATGATTACTAGAATCTAACAGGTTGATTGATTAATTTGAAATGGTGATGATTCTAAATTTAAAAGCAAGTAAATAAAATTGCACGAAAGTAGGTTTAAGAAAATTCAATATTAGGAAACTAGCCACTAATAAATAAAGATTTATTTATAAAGGGGTTAGATTTTAGTTTGGGTAATATAAAGATTTATTTATTGAGTCTTAATCTTAATTCTTTTTATTAACTGGTCACTAATAAAATTGACAAGGTAAACTTAAAATGAACTAGACATAGGAATTTTAAGTTTAAGACCTTAGACTCAATAGCCCACGATCTTCCTTGAGGATAGATAACCATTTAATAGATTTCCTTACAGGATAGGAATATACCTGTCGGGCGGGGGTAGCCAAATTGGAACTTAATCTTAATGAATTCAGGTAATTTGGTTGACATAGACATATGGTTCAATTAGGTTATACTGGGTATTTGTAATTGACCATCGGAAGGGGCTTCTACATAATTTACGTTAATAAATCAATATATTACCCAACTTTAAGATAACCACTTCATTTTTAAAATGATATTGGAAGAAATCACAACCCTAGATAGTTTTAATATTGAATTTTCTAAAACCTACTTTCGACAATTTTATTTACTTATTTTAAATTTAGAATCGTCACCATTTCAAATTAATCAAACAACCTGTTAGATACTAGTAATCATTTGACCTCATAAAATTAATAGCTTAGGTGTTAAGTCCTCGTGGGATCGATATTTTTTATACTACTTGAACGATATGTGCGCTTGCGTTATACGCGTGTGTTTACGCCGGTCAATAATATATTAACTTTGCATGATAATTACCAACCAGCCATATAGGCAGTATCCAGATTAAGTCAAATTAATAATTAATTACCAACTGACCAATCAGGCGGTATCCAGTTTAGTCAGGTTAAAACCAATTTAAATAATTACCAACCGACCAATATCGTGGTATCCTTGTTAAGTCAGGTTTTATATTATAATTAAGGGAGATTAATCTAAATATTAGTAATAAAAGTTTTACCTTTTACCCCAGCAAAGGGGAGTTACCTCATCATTACTAAAAAGTAAAAACTGAAAATTAAAGAAAGAAAAGTACCGTGCGTAAAAGTAAATTGCGGAAAGTAAAAACTGAAAAGTAAAGAAAAGAAAGTGCGAAAGCGGAAATTAATTACTGAAAGCTGTAAATAAACAAACAAGATACAATCTTCTTAGTATTCTTAAGGAATTCCTTAGAAGAAAGTATGAATTTACAAATGAAATGGCTTGGTATTTATAGGCAAAAATTTGCCTCCATCAAATCATCCACCAAATCCATTATTATTACTCCACTAATTGCTCCACTAATTACTCCACCAAATCCATTATGAATTGTTCCACTAATTGTTTATCATGTTTGGTGGTGATTTGATAATTTTTATTATTTATTTATTAATTTATTTTTTTGCTTTGAAAATGATTGAAAGTGACTTTAATAATTACACACACACACTTCTGGATGGTTCATCAATTTCGGGCATGAATATTCAGAATTAGAAATTATTTTGTCTTTAAAAGTTGTAGATATTTGAGGCTTCTTTAATCTGGAACTTGAATCAGCTCAATCTGATATCGGAGTAAAACGTTATGCCCAAAATACGACAGAAGCGCAAAAGTGGAATTTCCAAAACTGCACTTCGTTAAAACGCCCTTTCAAGTTTCCAATCTCCAAAATTAAAATGTCAAGTCCAATTTTTGCCCTTATTTGACCCATATTTCGTCCTAAATGATTTAATTGTGTCCCAATATTATTTTATCTGTAAAGTAAACTAAAATACATCAAAACGTTCATCAAACCCGAGAAACTAAACAAAATATTAAGTAAAAGGGTCGGTAAATATTGATATATTTTCCGCTCATCAATTGTTCGCAAAAGTAGAAAAAATGAGGAGAATGAGGAGAAGAAAGGTGTTTGAAATGAATTCGCATAACAAAATGAAAAGAAAGAGGCAGAGTGTGAGAGTGGAAACCGAATTAGGGATTTTAATAACCCTTTAGCGTCGAAATATTAATATTTTAGCGTCGAAATATTCGACGCTAAAACTTTGGCGGCTAACAAAAAATTAGGTTAATTTTTTGAGGGAAATTTAATTTTAATATTTAGCGTTGAAATACTTAATCGATGCTAAATTTCTAACATTTAGCGTCGATTAAATTAGTTCGACGCTAAATGTTAGACTTTTAGCTTCCATTTATTTTGTCGACGCTAAATGTTAGGCTTTTAGCGTCCATTGAGTTGTTGGACGATAAATGTTAGACATTTAAATAATAATAATAATAATAATAATAATAATAATAGTAATAATATGATAATAATAATATTAATAATAACAAAAACAACCATTCAACGATGATATAATAATCATTCAAAACAACAACAACAACCATTCATCCATGATGATAATAATTCAAAACAACAACAAGCATCCATTATAATAATAGAAATTATTCATTCATCACATCATATACTAACTAGATTAGTCACTATTATCTTCGGTATTTGAGGATTCTTGACTGGACTCGAACTCATCTTCTGTTTCAAATTCTTCTTCATTTGCTGCTTCCACGCTAACTTGAGAATGAGGAATTATCTCAACATCTGTATTTTCTCGAGTTAACGTGATATTTTCAGGAATGGTGACATTTGGTAAATGAAATATATGTTCAGGAACTTCAAAGTTGTCAGAGACTTGTTGTGCTTCATTTGAAATTTCAACACTATTTTTCTCCTACATGTCCCAAATGCCCCTATGTTGTAACTTTTCTACCACCATCCATCCATTTCCTAGCTTTGGATCAGATATATATATCACAGACTGTACTTAGGTATAAAAAATGTATGGATCATTATTGTACCAATAACGTTGAACATTAATTGACGTTAGATGATTACTAACTTGAATTCTCCTCTTTCTGGCATTTTTGTCAAACCACTAGCATTCGAATAGCACAATACGTCGTCTGGGTCTGTATATCAACTCAATGACTGATTCCAACACTCCGTAGAAGTCAATAATATCTGAGTCATGTTCTCCTTGGACTACAATTCTATAATTCCGAGTGACATGTGAAACATCTCGCTGCTCGGTATGAAATCTAACTCTGTTCACAATGCATCCACTGTATTCGTAAGCCTGCTTTTGAGGCCCATAAGCCAAGGAAACCAATGAGGAGGACGAGTGCAGTTGACCATTTTGTACTTGGTTGTTTATCTTACAATGAGAGAAATGTATGTGTTAATTTAACAAACTGAAATATTACTGTTAGGATAAAAATAAATCGACAATGTTAGGGCTTACAGTTGTCTCAAACCATTTAGGAAATTCTATTTTGTGTCTTTCATCAACGTTATGGTCACCACCACATTGTAGCATTGTATTATGTTGCCTACCAAAAATGAGTTACGTTAATGTATGGCAAAAAGAATACAGTTATGCACCAAAAAGACTTACGTTAAATACGGTTGCACTTCATCGCAATTACTCAATATAAACCAATGTACACGTTCAGCTTCCTCAAATGTTAGTAATTTGACACATACTGCTCCAAACGGTCTGCAATTTTGACGGAACACTGTGATATCTTGCTTATTACTTGCATCTCCATCATAGTTTTGTGGCCGACGATTAAAATGAGTTTCAATATTCTGCATGTACATCGAACAAAATGTTATTTCTTCACTGATTACAACAGCCTCTTCTATTGACCCTTCAGGCCGCGTCTTATTTTTCACATATTATTTGTAATGTCCCAAAGCCCTGTAGATATGACAACAAGTTTGCATTAATAATAAATTTAATGTACAAAAAAATTTAAGAATGTAATATTTAAAACTGTATAGTACCTTTCAATAGGATACATCCATCTGTAATGGACATGACCTCCATTCATAACTTCAGTCGGTAAATGCACGACCAGATGTACCATCACATAAAAAAAATGGGTGGCAATATTCGTTCCAGCTTGCACAGGATTATCACGATTCCTCGCTTAAGTTCGTTAATAACATATGTGGTTAATGTTCTCTGACATAATTATTTAAAGAAGCCACATAGATCAAGTACGACGTCGCATACATTCGGGGGCAGATAAGGTCGAATGACAATAGGAAGGAGAATCTCGAGAAGCACATGATAATCGTGACTCTTTAACCCCGTTATTGTATCATCTCTGACCCAAATCCCAAAATTCGATGCATAATCATCAGGAAATTTAACCATTTTCAGCCAATCACAGAATAATTTTCTCTCTAATTGAGTTAGCACGTAACTAGCAGGTGGCTTAATAAGACCTCGAGAAGTGACCTGTAAATGCAATTCACTGCGAATTCTAAGATCTTATAGGTGCAATCTAGCATTTACAGTGTCTTTTGTCTTACCCGAAATATTGAAGAGTGTGCCCACTAAACTCTTGCATATATTTTTTCTATATGCATTACATCCAAATTATGTCGCAAACTCAGAGTCCCCCAATATTCTAACTCAAAGAAAATACTCTTTCTGTCCAATTCAACTCTTCAGGTTGACGTTTTCGATTTTTATCTCTATTATTAGGATGTTTCCCTGGTGTGCTGTCTCTGAGATGTTGATGTTGGCAAAGTATGTCGAATCCAGACAATTGACTGGTCATACTCTGAGGTTCTTATTGACCGTTGAATAATTTACTCCTCTGCCAACGATGACTCGACTCAACTCAAGAAATCTCTTGTGCCCTGTGTATCCTATTTTATTCTGTAATCGTTGCGAAGGTGTTTGACCCGCACAAACTGGACATACCATGTATCCCTTAGTGCTCCATCCAGATAATGAACTATAAGCTGGAAAATCATTAATGGTCCATAATAATGCATTATGCATATGCAAATACTGCTCGGAAGTTGCATCATAGGTATGCACACCCACATTCCATAATGTTTGTAACTCCTTGATCAATAGTCTCAAGTAAATATTCATATCTTTACCAGAGGAACGTGGATCAGGGATAAGCAATGATATAAACATGAACAGATCCTTCATACATTTCCATGGAGGTAAGTTATATGGAATAACAATAATGGGCCACATGCTGTAAGAGTTGTACATATTCCCAAACGGGTTAAAACCATCAGATGTAAGACCTAACTTGACATTACGGGGGTCCTCAGCGAAACAGGGGTACATGTCATCAAATTCCTTCCACTCGGTTCCATTCGCAGGATGTCTAAGTATGCCCTCCGCACCGATCATCTTTTCATGATGCCACATCTTGTCAGTCGCTGTGTGTCGTGACATGAACAACCTCTGCAGCCTCGGCGTTAATGGGAAATATCGTAATATCGTTTGAGGCACTTTCTTCCTTATACCACGGACTTTGTACCGACTTTCACCACATATCGGAAAATATTCAAGTGATTCATACTCGGCACGAAATAATACACAGTCATACTTACAAGCATGAATGGATTCATACCTCATTCCCAGATCATGTAATATTTTCTTTGCCTCGTAATACGACTTAGGCAATTCGCTTCCAACCGGTAACATTTGCCCCAGTAACTCTAGCATCATATCAATACTTTTGTTGGTCATTCTGTTGATCACTTTAATGTGTAATAATTTCACAACGAAATTCAAGATCGACATTCCAACCCCTTCAAATGGAATTTTTTTTGCCTCATAAAGTAGTTCACTAAATAAATTTTGATCATTTCCACTTAACACTGATATGTCACCACTAACACTATGACCAAGTTGTGGACCTTGTAAGTCATGCAAAGCATCAGTTATCTCATCATTTGCAGGTTGATTGTAACTACTACTCCATTCACCAAAATCAATAAACCGTGACTGAGAATTATACTGCTCACCGTGATAAATCCACGTACGGTAAGTTGGTGATATTCCCAGCATGTATAAATGATTATGAAATCTAACCGTTTCCTTTTCCTATTCAAATAATTTGTACATGGACATCGAACACCGTGATAAATCCACGTATGGTAAGTTGGTGAATATATATTTCGACGCTAAAAGTATAAAATTTAGCATCGCAATTTATGTCGATGCCAAAGATTATTGGAATAGTTAAAAAAATTTAGCGTCAAATAATTTTCGACGCTATAAGTCGTACTTTTAGCGTCGATCTGTGTATTCGACGATAAAAGATGAACATTTGGCGTCGAGTATGATTTTCGTGGCTAAAATCATGATATTTGGCGTTGAATATTAATTGCGACGCTAAAAGTGATTATTAGCGTCGAAAATAGTTTCGACGCTAAAGTATTGGACTCTAAAAGTCCATTTTCTTGTAGTGAATGAATATCATAAAATACGGAAACATACATCAAGCGCTGAGATGAAAATATATCATCATTATATATCAAAACAAGTTATCCACAAATTTTCGTCAAAACACTTTTAAAATCATAAATCAAAGTATCAAATATAAAATAAAAGTATCACAAGAATCATAAAACAGAAGTATCTAACACTGTTCTTATCACTTGTGACGGCACGTGGAATTGGCTCGAATTCCATGCATAGAACCTATGGTCTTATGTTGGAAGCACATTTAGTACACCTTGACATTTACAATTCTACGAACATGCATGAATCTATGCTATCAAGGGAATCCAAATGAATTTTTCCTAGCATCTAAACTACTCGAAGAATTATTCTAGTTTTTGGCAAGAAATCGTGTTAACCATAATCTTATCCAATAAGTGTTACATGTCTTGCTGTGTATAGTTACTCACTAAGCTACATGCGGCCAACTCTATATTGGGCCATCACACATCATCGCCAATACTATCAATTCCAATATTAACATTAGGCCTACCACATTGCTCATAACATTACCAACCACTTCGCAACACACGACTATACCTAAATTCAATTTTCCATCAACACTTTCAATATTAACAACTAATTATAAACTTACTTACAAATTTATCATGAACACATATCAAGTCTAATTCTGTATCCAAATTCTCGGCCATATACCATACACCTTAAGTATCACCGTACTAGGTACTAATTCCATGCTCATTAATCAAGGAAAATTGTCACCTCCTATATCACTTTAGGTTTTAGCCATAATCATCCACCATCTTAAAGATACAACCCAACCTAAAACATATACGAATTCATTATATCAACATTAAACCCATTTCCATAGCTTACAACATCGAGAATCCAAACCATCTCTAAAATTCGGCCATACATGCACAAAAGCTTATCACACTTACACTAAACATTAAACTATTGCTCATAATCTTAACAAATAATAAAACACAACTCCCCCAATAGCCCTCCTTATTCGATCTAGGGATCCTGTTGTCTAAACAGTGTCATTAAAAGAAATTAACATGCTACATTCAACTATTAATCCACTAATATGCCAAATTGAACATAAACCATACAACTTAGAAAAACTTGGAAAATGTAGAAGATGATGAAAAACTTGGTCCAAGTCGAGTTGCCTCTGTCCTTAAGAACTTATTAGCCCCGCCTCGGTGCTCTACGGATGGTTTTGTGGCTAACGTTCTCCCAAGATTACTTGGATGCCTTTTGTAGAATGGGCACTCCTTTAACAAGAACTTGAACAAGTAAATGGAGGAAACTCTCTTTGAAGATGACTCTCTAAAAAACAATGAACGAATTATCTAGTGTTCTGGATACTTAGAGTGAACCCCCAATGCCTCTTTAGATAGGTATGGAAGGGTACCTTTGGGGGTACCTTTTGGTTTATGGTATAACCCTCCTAAGGGTTATACCCATTCCATTATGCATTTGGAAGCCTAGGGATTCATCTTTCCAATTTAGAGAACATGTCCCTTCATCATTGTGCATTTCCCATAAGACACTACTTAAGAGACACGTCTCTCCAACACTGAACTATATATTTAGAGAATTTACAACAATCCCCCACAATTCTCTAAATATTAATGCAGATACTTAAGAGACTTTCCGTGAAATAAAATTGCATCGAAATAGGTAGCTTTCGCCTTGAACCTTTCCTAGTGAATGACAATCAGATTTAATTGGCGAACCAGTGACCCATAGTCTTGACCTGTTCCACCGTTGGTGTAAACCAAGACAATTGCCAACACACAGCTTTACTTAGACCATTTCCCGTTCTACGGTTATGTTCATTTCAGCCATGAACATTGGTCATGGATTCATCAAGTACTTTAGTGAATTCAGCCTTTAAAACTCCCATGGAAGCAGCCTCATTTCTTACTTGAAATAGGTGATCTACTATAAAGAGGTAATCTGCCTTTACCCCCATTAGGACTCCTCTCCTAATATAGTGATCATTAAAAGCCTTAACTTATTATAACCTTGACAGACAACACTCTGCGTCATTATAGGAATAGGAAAGAGTATAAAACTCTACAGTGCTTGTTTTGAATTGCACAAAGTTTCAGTTATCCCTTTTGAACCTAGATCTTGGGATCTTCAGCCAGCTAGGTTGGGTTTCCACAGTGACAATTCTTAATTTATAGGCTTCAAGCCCATTCCCCTCGATGACTTCTAAACTTGCTCTCTAGGTAAGCCTTTAGTAAGTGGATCCGCTAGGTTTACCTTCGATTTGACATAATCAATCGAAATTATGTCATTTGAGAGCAGTTGTCGTATGGTATTATATGTTCGACGTATGTGTCGAGACTTATCATTATATATTATATTTTGGGCACTCTCAATGGCCGATTGACTATCACAATGTATGCTTATTGCTGGCACTGGTTTAGGCTAGTTTGGAATATCCACTAGGAAATTTCGAAGCCATTCCGCTTCTTTCGCTGTTTTATGAAAACGAACTCACTCGTAGATTTGGAATCCACTGTATCAGATATCTAGTTAGCATCGCTGTATCCCTTTAGAACAACATGATATCTCGTATAATGCAGACCATATTTTGAAGTTTCTCTCAGATATCTCAAAACTCTAATTATGGCTTTCCAGTGGTTATGTCCTGGATTTCTCGTAAATCTGCTAAGCTTGTTTACATCTTGAGCGATATCAAGTCGTGTGTAATTTTTGAGATACATCAGACTTTCGATGATTCTCAAATACTCTAATTGTGATACGCTTAACCCAGTATTCTTTGATAAATGAAGAGTTAGATCTACAGGAGTTATAGCCACATTTAAATCTCATTTATTATATTTCTCAAATATCTTTTCAACATAATGAGTCTGAGATAATATATACCCTTATGATGTTTTGGAAATCTTAATTCCTAAGATTATATCAGCTACTCCTAATTCTTTCATATCAAATTTATCGGTCAATACTTTCATGGTAGACTGGATCATCTCATGATTACTATCAATTATTAGCATATCGTCTGCGTAGAGACACACAATGACATATTTTTTTAGTTGATTTGGTGTATACACACTTATCACACTCATTGATTTTGAACCCATTTGACAACATCTCTTTGTCAAATTTTCCATGCCATAGTTTAGGCGCTTTTTTTAATTTGTATAAGGATTTTACAAGTTTGCACACCTTCTACTCTTGCCCAGGAACATGAAACCTTCTGTTTGTTCCATGTAAATCTCTTCATCTAGTTCACCATTTAAAAGTGCCATTTTTACATCCATTTGATGTATTTCAAGACCAAATATAGCTGCTATGGCTATGAACATTCTTATTGACGAGATACGAGTCACTGGTGAATAGGTATCAAAGTAATCAAGGCATTCTTTTTGTCTATAACCTTTTATGATAAGTCTTGTCTTGTACTTATCTATTGATCCATCCGGTTTCATCTTCCGTTTGAATATCCATTTATAGCCCAATGGCTTACAACCTAGAGGAAAATCAACCAACTCACAAATATGATTTTGTAGGATGGAATCAATCTCACTATTGATAGCCTCTTTCCACATAGGTGTATCCGACGAAGACATTATTTATTTATAGCTTTGAGGCTCATTTTCTAACAAGTATGTCAGAAAATAGGGTCCAAATAACTTAGACGTTCTAGCTCTTTTGCTACGTCTATGTTCATTTTCCTCAACATTTTCATGTTGATCTGATTCTTGGTCAACTTGATCACTATCAATAGTTCTTTTGAGAGACTTTGTTCTTTGTATTTCCTTACAAGGAAATGTCTCTTCAAAGAATGTCGCATTCCTTGACTCAATTATCATATTTGGATCGATGTCAGGAATTTCAGACTTATGTACCAAGAATCGATACGCATTACTATTGTGAGCATATCCAATGAATATACAATCAACAGTCTTGAGTCCTCTTATAACCTTATTAGGTTTAAGAACCATCACTTTGGCGAGACACCCCCACACTTTCAGATTTTTGTATGAAGGTACGTGATTTTTCCATAATTCATATGGTGTCTTGTCCAATCTTCTGTGAGGTACCTTGTTCAAAACATAGTTGGCGGAAAGCAAGGCTTCCCCCCACAAGTTCTGGGGTAAACCAGAGTTTGTCAACATGGTGTTCATCATTTCCTTCAATGTTCGATTTTTACGCTCAGCAATCCCTTTTTTTAGGCAAATAGAGAGCAGTAGTTTCGTGAATAATTCCATAATTGGAATAATATTCACCAAATGGTGATATATATTCACATCATCTATCACTCTTGATTCTTTTGATTTTCTTGCCAAGTTGATTTTCAACTTCTTCTTATAGTGTATAAGCTCTCAATAGCTTCATTTTTGCTCCTCAACAGATACACATAACAAAATCTTGGGCTATCATCGATAAAAGTGACAAAGTAATTTTTACCACCTCTTGTTTGCACAATATTCATATCACACATATCGGAGTATACAAGTTCCAAGGGTTCAGAACTTCGTTCTATGGAATGAAATGATGCTCTATGCATTTTTGCTTCAACACATGCCTAACATTTATGTTGGTTATCAATTGTAAACTTAGGTATAAGGTCCTTGTTAATTAATTTACGCATTATATCATAATTAACATGTCATAACCTCCTATGCCATACATTTTGTGACTCAATAATATAAGCGGAAGTTGTAGCTTTATTATTAGCATTGTGTCGATTGAGAGTCATTATATTGAACTTGAAAAGTCCCTCAGTGGGGTATCATTTTCCTACATAGACATCGTTCTTGGTTAGTACAAATTTATCAGAAACAAATACAAGCTTGAAATCATTCTTACTAGAGAGTGAACCCGAAACCAAGTTCTTCCGAATATCAGGAACATGCAAAACATTCTTCAATATAAGCTCTTTCCTAGATGTCACCTTCAGAACCACTGTGACTTGTCCAACCACTCTATAGGTAGACGAGTTTCCTATTGTCAGATGATCGCCACCATCGACCTTCTGATATAAGGAAAACATCTTGCTATCAGCACATATATGACGAGTAGTGCCAGTGTCTACCCACCATTCTCTTGGATTCCCAACCAAGTTGTCTTCTGTTACAACTACTGAGAGGTTCATCTCTGAGATCTCATCAGTTATCTGCTCATCTTCAGTGACATGGGCCTCATTTTTATTTTTATTGCCTTTGCCTTGAGACTTCTTGTTTCTGCATTCCTTTGCCATATTACCATTTTTTTCCACAGTTGTAGCACTTCCCTTTGAACTTCTTGTTTACTTGGGAAGAATCAGCTCCACTGTTCTTTCTCTTTTTGCTACCTTTTCCACCCTCAATAATGTTGGCCTTAGACTCTATAGTCTTGTAGCTCACCTTCTCGGACTTCTTGTAGTCCTTTTCGATCCTCAATCGAACTCCAAGGTCTTCAAGACTCATCGACTTCTTTTTATGTTTCAAATAGCTCCTAAAGTCTTTCCATGATGGAGGCAATTTTTCAATGATTGTGGAAACTTGAAACATCTCGCAGAGTTTCATTCTTTCATCCAATATTTCATGAATGATTAACTGAAGTTCACCCAACTAAGACATCACCATCCTCGAATCTACCATCTTGTAGTCCAGGAACCTGACCACGATAAATTTCTTCTGTTCGGTATCCTCGATTTTAAACTTCTTCTCGAGAGATTCCCATAAAATCTTCACAGAAGTCATGCCTTGGTACATATTGTACAGGGTATTGTCAAGTCCTCCCAAAAGGTAATTCTTGCACAAGAAGTCTCCTGACGACCATGACTCTTCTCGTAGTTTCTTTGCTATTTTTATTTCTCCCACCACAGGGCCCGGAGGATCTTTGAGGTACTTAGCCAACTGTAGTGTTGTCAAGTAGAACAACATTGTGCTCTGCCATTGTTTAAAGTTTGCTCCACCAAAATTTTCCGATTTATCCCCATGAGCGACCGGTACCGTGATATTTCCACTAGCCATGTATAACTGGAAAGACCAAAAGTAGTCAATAAGTCTACAAAAGACAAATCACAATGATAAAACATGTTTAAGTGAGATACTAAGAATCCACTCGTTGTTATATTGGACAGTGGTACCAAATAACATAAGTCCTTGAATTTACGACTAAGATTTCTTATGATAAATGAATAAAGGAATATTCCCAGAGGACAAGAGGGGTTCCACTTAAATCTCTGCCAACTTAGGCTCTTATCGCCTTTTTGACAGAATATCCGTTAAACACTTTCTCAATAGAATATCTTAGATATTCAAACTTAGTATTACACTTCAATTCACAATACAATAATAAATATGTGTAAGTTTGTATGTGTATAAATCAATCAAGCTTGGACGAAATTACTTGTGTAAGATTACACTTTTAATTCTCAACCAAGTATGCAACACTCGATTAATTTCCAACTTTATCACCTTATGTATGCTTGTGATAATTGAACATCATAATATTAACTTAAACCTATACTTCCAAGTTTATGGTAATACAGTATATGATTTTACTAAGCTAACATTATGTCATACATGGTAATATAAATTAATCTATATCTATGTTATTATTTTTTAATCTAAAACCATTCTGGGAATAAATTCGTTAGTGTCACATTCGTTAATTCGTTCGAACGAAAATTTCCAGTGATTTCATATTCGTGTAGCGTTCGTAAACGCGTTCGAACGAATTTTTCTAGAGAGTTCACGTCCGTGTTGCGTTCGTAAACACGTTCGAATGAAGTGTTCCAGAGAGTTTACGTTCGTGTTGCGTTTGAAGATGCATTCGAACAAGATTACGAAAATCATAAAAATTTTACCTACGCGTTCGTTGGGCGTTTCGAACGCCCATGCGTATTTTTCATGCATAGAATACAATTTCCAGAAAAATGGCTATTAACACATAAAAATTTTCATCTAATAACACTTAAACTATAATAAATTATTAAGATTTCTGTCTAAATATTATCATTAAATGAAATTAACATGCTACATTCAACCATTAATTCACTAACATGCCAAATTGAACATAAACCATAAAACTTAGAAAAACCAGGAAAATATAGAAGATGATGAAAAATTTGGTCCAAGTCGAGTTACCTCTGTTCTTAAGAACTTATTAGCCCTGCATCGGTGCTCTACGGATGGTTTTGTGGCTAACATTCTCCCAGGATTACTTGGATGCTTCTTGTAGAAGGGGCACTTCTTTAACAAGAACTTGAAGGAAATGTAGGAAACTCTCTTTGAAGATGACTCTCTAAAAAACAATGGAAGACTTATCTAGTTTTCTGGATACTTAGAGTGAACCCTCAATGACTCTTTATATAGGCATGGAATGGTACCTTTGAGGGTACCATTTGTTTGGGGTGCAACCCTCCTAAGGATTATATCCCTTCCCTTATACCTTTTGAAGCCTGAGACTCATCTTTCCAATTTAGAGGACATGTCCTTGTTGGGATTTATGTCCTAAAGCTTCATGTATTATAAAACAGAATTGATTACTGTTATAATAATAAATGCATTATTCATTTTATCAAAGTTGTTTGATTTATATCGCATATTGTCCAATTGTCTTGTTTACCTTGATTACTATTGTACCTTCAGACTTTGTGTAAGTTTGATGCACAAGAGGATTTAAGTCTGAAGTTAGTAATCTAAATAGTCCATAGAGAGCAAACAAATAGGGTATTTTGTTTGTGGTTTATCTATAGCTGCGGTCCATTCTATACTTGTATGACGACCTTGATCCATGATCGTTCATGTGGTGACATGGGAAAGAAAGCACCTTGTATAATGAGATCATATAGGACTGGACTCAGATAAATACGAATTTCTTTTAATATCCGTTAACCGAAGAAATTCATTTTATCTAATAGATGGTCATATATGGATTCGATCTTAATCCTGAGTGTACTACGAATTCCTGTATGACAGGCTATGTCATTTGATTTACTATGGTGAGGTTGGTGTTGCATTCCGGCCAATAACTACATATTTTGGGGATATGTTGGTGTGTAGCTGGGAACGTTTTAGATAGATATGGAATTCACTCATTCTTACAAGAAGCATAAGAATATCTTTTTTAAGATTTGATTCGGAACTTGAATAATTTGAGCCCTTAATTTTTCTATTACGAATAGAAAGTTTTATATTCGTAATTATTATGAATTAATTTTTCATTATAGAATCAATGGTGATTAAAAGACAAAATATTTATAGGGATTTAACGGACTTTTGACCCGGCTCTATTTATGAGATATTCGTGAAGGGCTATATCCTTATGTAATGACTATATCGATGGACATCGAAGTTGTTCGGTTTTATTTTATCCATCTACGGTAACGAGAGTTCAACTTCGAGTTTTTAGTGGAATAACGTGGAGTTAATAATTTGTAATATTTGATTAAATAGTTTAATTAATAGTTAGGAATTATTGGAGCTCGGAACCGTAGGTCCATTTGGTCCTCATGCTAGCTCGATTAACTGTAGCAAACCTAATATAATTAGATTGTCTAATTATATGCGCACTTTATATTTATATATTATTAATGAGATTAATAATATTTATTGTCACAAATGAAAACTATGTTAAATTAGTTTAACTTAATGTTTTCTAGAATTCTTTGATTATGAGATAATCAAGTCTTTATTATGAGATAATCAAGTTAGTAATAATTATGAGATAATTAATACAACATAATTGAAGGTAATTTAATCATTATTGAGATGGTGATTTTTATTTACCTTGTGAGACAAAGGCATATGGCTTACCATATCATCCAAGAAATTATGTCTTTTAGGTGGCTTGTATACACCTAATAGTTTTGTCATTAGCTAATGTATTTTATGCTTTGGTATGACATCCACATTTATGTATTTTCCATTGAAAGAAAGCATTAGATGCTTGATGACAACGTCTTTGTCTTTAACTTATCATTTCTTATGCTTTGGTATGGCATTCACATTTTTGTGTTGCCCATTGGAAGAAAGCATTAGTGCTTAATGACAAGGTAAATTGGATTGTGTAAGAGAATATAATCTCTACCATTTCTCTCACTTCCTAAGGCATTTACAAACATTCGCACAAGTGCTGTGAGAAAGATTTGAGAGAAAATAGAGAGAGTTCAAACATTCAGAAGTGTTATAAGAGTGTTTGAAATTCCTAAAGCCAAACACAAATTGTGACATCTTGATTCTCTAAATCGTTTAGAGTTTAATCTTTATGAGCAAAGCCCACACTTCGGTTTGTTGGTTTCACGTCATAGTTCAGAAGATCGAGTGGTTGATCCAAGCGTTGGACACCAAAAGATTGATCTTGGCTATTACAACAAATGGAGAAGGCAAAGAAAATTTTAAAGATCCTTACCAGACTCTGTGCCACCACAAGCAACTTCTGCCGCGCTAAGGAAAATTGTTTCCTACAATTGGCATCGAGAGCTTAAGGTTGGAAAGTTTTCTTAACCCTTCTCATTTTAGTTTTATTAATTTATATGAGATATAAATTATTAAAATGCATATTGTGATGAGTAGGCACAATTAGATTCATGAGATAAGTGGTTTTAATGTTCATGTAATGAATGTTTATTTTTGATTCATATGATGAATGTGTTGCGTTGATCGTTATTTTTTTTCGGCTCTTGTTTTTAGCATTGGTAATGTAAGACCTTAGGGTCATATTCTTTCAAGTGTTGTAAGTTAAGACCATAAGGTCATAATCTTTCATGTGTTGTAAGTTCATTTCTTTTGTAATAAGTTTATTATGTAACCCTATTTATAACTTGGAGGAGCCGATGCCATGAAGGATTTTTGACGAAGAAATTCCGTAAAGAACTCAACAACACTCCATGGAACAAGATTTGAAGACCAATGGATGCCTTGGATTTATTGTACTAATTAGATTAGTATAGAAAAATAAGAGCCCAGTCAACGCAATTTGTAATGTGTATGTTTTAGCATTTCCAGCCCCTGGAAACGCGACGCAACCCCTTTGCGCATCGCGACGCGACCAGCAAATCAATACACATGCTACTGCCTCGTGGGCGTCGCGACGCAGGTCCCTTCGCGTCGTGATGCGACCCTGAACTTGTACAATTCCAGTTTCTGGAATTATGGGCGTCGCGACGCCCAGACCTGGGAAATATGTATGTTTTAAAGTGTTTATTAACATGTCATATAGCCTAGGGTGCCTACTCTTGCATTTTCACATGCCATAACATGTAGATATGCATGATATTCTAGTCATAAAATATGATTTTATGTAATTTAAATGTTAAATAAGAATATGAGATGCATGCAAACTGATTAATAAGATTAATTGGTTTAAAGGTTTAAAAATTGTGAATTCAAGTTTTAAAAACAAATGGACCTTATGTGTACATTATTTTCCTTGGTATATCGGATGGAAACCCGGACGTAAATTCCATAGCCGATTCCGAATGGACGGTAATATGGTTTGTACTTGGGATACAATACCATGTACCTTTGGAATAAATAATGTGTTTTTATCGATTAAAATATTTAATGACATTTGGTCCATTCATTGAATTCAAAAATTTTAAAATATATTAGTGGACTAATAATTTAAGAGTTAAATTGATTAGATCACTATAACAACTTGATTAAATTAGTTTAATTAAGTTAATTGGTTAGTAAAGACTAATAGGGATTAGTGAATAAAATTTTAAGAGTTAAAATTGGTTAAATCACTAATAATTATCAACTAGTATTAATAAGGTTATGAATTTAGCCGAGCATAATCTAAGATTTATAAAATACTAATGAGATAGAAACCTTCCAGTTTTTAAATAGTGAGTGGGAGAGGGGTATACCACAATATATCCCGCGATCTCCATTGTTATCCAGAAACGTGAGATTCAAAAGGCGCCTCGAGACGGCTTTGCTTTCGTCCCCCTATGGATGGTATCATTTTTTGGTCAATTTCAAGTTTGGATTCTGAAAGGATAGGGACTCTAAATGTATCTGGTGATTTGACATACCCTATGACGACACTTCACTAGTTAAGTCCAAGGGTTCTGAAATGATGGGTCACACTCACAAAGGAATGATTAAGATGTTAATCAAAGCTTCCTTGATCAAAATAACGGTAGTTGATTAATATAGGAATAAGAGTTATTTCAGATATATTAATCAATTGAGAATGTCTCAGTCTATCATGCGAATACTTGACCTACCCTACGGCGGCACTTATTTGTGGGATGATAGATAACCGCAGCATATTAATTCTTTTAGGTTTCTAATTCAATATACATTGATCATGCATCATGTTTAATTTAATGCCTAAATATTTGACAATTTTAATATGCGATGAATGAATGTTGAATTCACGTTTATTATATTTCAGCCATGGCATCTGCAATAATATCAATTCTCAAACAAGAAAAATTAACCGGGGATAATTATGCTAAATGGAAAAGTGAAATGAATACTATCTTGGTCTACGAAGACCTTAAATTTGTCCTAATGGAGGAATGTCCTCCTGAGCTAGCACTAAATGCTGGTAGAGCTGCACGAAAGGCCTATAATAATTGGATTAAAGCTGATGAGAAAGCCCATAGCTATTTGATAGCATCCATGTCTGAGGTTCTTGCTGCACAGCATGAGCCTATGGCGACAACATCAATGACTATGCAGTCATTACAGAACATGTTTGGGCAACCTTCAGACCAGCAACAACATAAGGCAATAGTATCTGTATTGACCGCTAGAATGAAGGAAGGCACATCAGTTCGAGACCATGTGTTAAGGATGATGTTGTTAGACAATTATGACCCATAGCGTCACTATTTGTAAAATACATTGTGGTTTTTGTACAAATTAATTATGTAGCAATGAAATTGCATTTTATCATTTTGTAATTTGATTACTTAAATATATAAATGATAAAAGTCCCTATGATTAGTTCCGGATTATAAGATATGATACAATATCAATCCATAAAGGTTTAATCATTAAATATCCCTAGTCGTAGTATTATCGAGACTGGACATCGATAATGCGGAATAGACTAATATTTCACTTGTGCGTGTTATGGAAGTGTAACATCATAGTTCTCATATATTTAAGTATTGGATACTTATGCAAGTGTGATAGGAGGTTGTGTTTACCGATGGTACGGAAACAGCTTCGCTCTGGATAGACCCCGCGGAATCCCATTGGTAGTATGACTATGTGTCTATGGGAGTCCGCATCAGGGTAGGTGTATTTGGTCTTAACCTGAGACTTGCATCGCTAGTACTTGCGACAATCAATACCCTCTTCTGGGTTAATTGAGAATAGTAGTGTATTGGGTGTGATGTCAAGATGGAAGTATCACTTAAGTCATATGGAGATGATGATCACACAGGGATACAGAACTGGTACTCTAAATGGTTGCAACCATCGGGATAATATGACATGGTCATGATTATCCGATTAAAGAGACTAGTTGCTTGTAATCCGATATATGCTTCGTACGGGGCAGACACTATTCCAACCCCAGGCCTTGCATGTGACATCCGATACTGGATCGCAATACGCAATTCTACGTATACTATGCCTGACATAGATTATATATTCCTTTAAGAATATTTCTGGAGAATTGGGTAGGCACGGTGCTTTGCTAGAAGCCAACCATTTCTCGTAAATCGGTAAAATATAGTACGAGGTACGTACGTGTTCGGATAGTCCGAAGATCGGATTTACTGCCAACATATCCAAGGATCTCATGGGTCGCTTCCCGAAGATTCACCGATGACGTATGATTCAAACATAATTAATCTAGGATTAATTGCGGAGAGATTTTATCTGGGATAAAATACTATTTGAAGAGAGAGAACGATTAATTTGGAATTAATCGATAAAATGATATATTCGATATATTAAACGAAATTAGATTTCGACGCGGAATTGAAATTGGATTTTAATTCGGGCTAACGAATTGATTTAGAATTAATTCGCGAGCGACGTGAATAGTAATTTTGCTAGGCATAATTATTTAATTAAATTTGATTTAATTACGTCGCAATGAAAGTTCGTTAATTCGGAATTAACGAACCCGAGCCCAGAATGTGTTTACGGGCCCACTCGCATTTTGAATTAAAGTGCGGCCCACATGTCACATCACTTGTCACTTTAGTTACTTTTGGTGATGGGTTTTGGTGAGAATTATGATAGCTTGTAATTCACTCAAGTTGATGGCATGAATGACTAATACCAAATATTTGGTATATCATTTTTTAATTGATTTTTGAAATCAAAAGATAAGTCAACACACTCAACTCTCACTCTCTAATTCACGCCCTTTTTTTGAAAAACAAACCCTCTCCATTTTTTCTCTTTGGCCGAACAAGGAGGAAAAACAAGAAGGAAATTTGTTGCAAATTTCCTTATTTGCTAGCACATCAAGGAATCATCCAATGTGATAGGGAAACCATCCCAAAAGCTTGGAATCAAAGGACAAAGCTTGGAGCTTGGCCGAAAACTTGGAGCCAAATTTTTGTGTTTGACGCATCCTAAATCCGTTCAATGTAAGTATGATTCCGCCATACTTTACTTTTGTATTCACATTATTTCATTGCTTATATGGTCTTGGATAATGTCTTAGAGACCAACAGATGTCTCATCTTAATATGGCTAAAACCCATGGTGCATGTATCAATATGCAAAGCCAGGTGACAATGATAATGGAATCCCTTCCGAAGAGTTTCCTGCAGTTTAAAAGCAACTGTTTGTAGGGGTTTTATGGCGGAAATCCGGTAACGTAGCGGAATAGTGGAAAATCAAAATTTTCCGATTTTAAAATTTTTATCGGATCAATTAAATAAATTTATTTATTTAATTATCCAATTATCAAATTCTGAAAAATTACACAAGAGATCAAATTCTTAGTAATTACCGAATTGCCCCAAAACTTTGTAAATTGATCATTTCAGTCCAAAAATTGTCAAATACAGTTTTAGATGATTCTAAATCATTTCTAAAATGTTTTTCAACACATATAATGCATCAAAATCAGATTTGCAACAAATCCCCATATTTTTCTGAAAAAGCCGAGAGCCCCCCACCCCACCCCCCCACATTTTAGGTTTATTACATTTTAGTCCCTTTTGTTAAAAAAACAAGCCAAGATCAAATCCAATCAACCCAAAATTTTACATGTATCATATACATACCATAATGCATCACATATATGAAAATCCCCAAATTTGGGGTGGGTTATGAACCCTAATTTTTCAATTTCACCAAATTGTCCAATTTCACCAAATTTGTAAAATCCAACACTTTAATCCATGCAATACTTCACCAAACAAGCCTCACCACTTTGAAATAACTCTAGAACAATTCTAGATCACCAAGGAGTGGCTTAAAAACTCTAGAATGGAAACTTTATTTTCCAAAAAATCAAAAGTAAGCCTTTTAAACCATTTAAAGCTTACTTACATGCATCAATCTTTCATACAAGTTCTCAACCAAATAAACACAAACTATAAGAGTAGAAAGAACATCAAAGCAACACAAAAAGATGCTAAGCTTGTTAGAAACAATTTCCATGTTGAAGGCTTAGAAGAAATACTTACAAAAACCAAAGATTTTCAAGCCTTTTTCTTTAAGTCTCCAAGCTTCTCTCTCAACTTCTTTTGTGTTTTGTTTTAGTGTATTTGAACTTATGAAACCCTAAATATCTAGATATTTTCATTTGTTTCATTTAAATTCAACTTGTCAACTTGCATTAGTAAATCATTACAATTTAAAAAATTATTCAACCAAGTCAACAATTGCAACTAAGTCATTAAAATAAATATCATAACTTAGGATATTTATATTTTTAATTAATTTAATTATTTAATAATTAAATAATTATTTAAATATAAATATATTAAATATATGTATTATATTTACATTAAATATCAAATACATATATATTTATGATATTAGTCAAATATCTCAATTTGACAATTAATTAATGTGTATTTGATAAAATCTAACATTAAATGCAAATACACAAAAATTAGGAAATGACTTATTGGGTCCCTTCACATGTATTTTTCGTTTAACCTTTAAACGACTTATAAATAATCAATATTATTTATAAATATTTCCCTAGTGCTCTACGAGTATATTTCATTAGTGAGACTCTCTAGATTCATGCATATCCGTCACGAAATCCAATTTCGTGTCCATAATTTACACATCCGTAAATTATAACGACCACGGATAATCTCGTTGAATCATACAGGTCGAGGTCATGGCAAATGTATAATTCCTCCGTCGACGTCTCTATTAGCAATCTGAAAAAGAACATTTAGAACTGACTTCTAAAATGTACCATGGGCCAATGGTTTTTATCTGATTGCTAATCATAAATTGACTACCTATGCTCTGTACACAGAACTAACGGATCCTATCTCGACACACACATGACACCCTGAGGATCTATCCACACCCAACGAGCAGGCGGAGGTCTGATCTAAATAAATCGGTGACATGACTGCCATCTAAGTGTGGAAGATGTCTCATGTGCCCACAATGGCATCTCAAGTCGAAGAATCACAAATGCTACTCAACCCGAGAAGATTCTTTTTGACGTTGGTGTACCATCCATTAAGAATCTTCGGTGAGTCGTTCAGTGTTTATCCGCTATAAACACCTACACGTCTATACGAGTCCCCAAGACTCATGGTTCATTGAGAAACCATTGGAATCATATATTCCAGTATACAAAATGTACCGATCTCAACGGGTTTACTTTACTGACCAAGTAGTGTAAACCTTGACCATGAACTATCTAAGAATGACAATGTCATGATACAACTCAATGTTAGTTGCGATGTTTTTGCAACAGTATCATGACTAGTCATCCTAAGGTCAAATACGTCTTTACCATATTAAAAGATATATTATATTATAGAAACTGCTTGTATTATTCATAATAAAACATTTTACAGTAGTATTCATAAAGAAATACAACCGGGAATTGGCGCTCTGAGCACCAACCCCAACACTGTTCTATGAATAAGTTGACTTTTATGTTGACTATGTTGGACAATTATGACCCATAGCATCACTATTTGTACAGAACATGGTGTTGTTATACAAATTAACTATGTGACAAAGAAAATTACACTTTTATCATTCTGTAATTAGATTACTTGGATATATAAATGATAAAAGTCCATATGATTAGTACCAGATTAATAAGATATGAGACAATATTAATCCACGTAAGGTTTAATCATTAAATATCCATAGTCGTAGTATTATCGAGACTGGACATCGATAATGTGAAATAAGCGAGTATTACACTTGTGCGTGTTATGGAAGCGTAATAGCATAGTTCTCATATATTTGGGTATTGGATACTCATGCAAGTGTAATAGGAGGTTCTGTTTACCGATGGTACGGGAACAGCTTCGCTCTGGATAGACCCATCGGAATCCCATTGGTAGTATGACTATGTGTCTATGGGAATCCGAATCGGGGTAGGTGTATTTGGTCTTAACCTGAGACTTGCATCGCTAATACTTGCAACAATCAGTATACTTTGGTTTTGGTCGTCCGAGGCTTTAACAGGTTCTATGTATGCCTCTTCTGGGTATACTAAGAATTTCGTAGTGTATTGGGTGTGATGCCAAGATGGAAGTATCACTTCAGTCATATGGAGATGATGATCACGTAGGGATATGGAACTAGTACTCTTAAGTACTGCAGTCATCAGGATAATATGAATTGGTCATGATTATCTTATTATAGAGACTAGTTGCCAGAGATCTGATAATATCTTCGTACGGGGCAGACACAATTTCAGCCCTAGACCTAGCATGTGACATCTGATACTGGATCGTAATACGCAATACTTAGTATACTACGCCTAATAAAGATTATGTATATTCCATGTTGAATATATTTCTGGAGAATTGGGTAGGCACGGTGCTTTGCTAGAAGCCAACCATGTCTTGTAAATCGGTAGGAACGTGGTACCGGGTACGCATATGTTTGGATAGTCTGATGACCGTATTTACTGCCAACATATACAGGGATCTCTTAGGTCGCTTCCCAAATATTCACCGATGAGATTTGACTCGAACGGAAAATTAATCTAGGATTAATTAAGAGAGAGAAAATTAATATGGGATTAATTACGGCAAGAATTAATCTGGGATTAATTAACAGAGAAAGAATTAATCTGGGATTAACTGTGTCGAGAATTTATCTTGGATTAAATTCGTCGAGAAGAGAGAACACGATTAATTTAGAATTAATCGGTAAAATAAATTTAATAGTTAAATTAGATTTTTCTATTTAATTTATTTAATTGGACTAAAATAATATATTAGATATATTAATTGAAATTATATTTCAATGCGGAATTAAAATTGGATTTTAATTCGAGCGAATGAATTAATTTAGAATTAATTCGTAAGTGACTTACGTAATAATATTTCGAGGCATTATTATTTAATTAAATTGGATTTAATAAATTCGTAACGGTAAATTTATTTAATTCGGAATTAAATGAACTCGGGCCCGAGCGAAGTTGCGTGTTGGATTGTCCGACTTAAATTTGGAATTTAAAATGGGACCCACCAACTTACATCACTAGTCAATCTTGAGTGATGGAAGTGGTTGGAAGCTTTTAAAAGCTAACTTGTCCAACACACTTTGTAATTTCTTTTTGGAAAAGGATGTACACATTTTGCTTGTTGACTTTTGGTAATTGATTTTTGAAATCAAAAATATCAAACAACTTCATCTCTCTCTTCCTCTCATTTTTCCGTGAGTATGCTCTTCCCTTCTCCATTGAATTTGTTTCAAAATCAAACTTTGCTAGCACATCAAGAGTTAAATGAGGTGATAGGGAAACCAATCCATGAGTTTGGAATGCAAACACAAAGCTTGTAGCTTCCATTACATCCAACAAATCCAAGAAAAGTCTTGAAACTCATCCAATCAAAGTAAATTTTTCCGCAACTTTCTTTTGTTTATTCACACACAAATCACTCTTAGACGATCTTGGCATGTTCTAGGAACACTTACAATGGTATCAGAGCCTCCTAAGTTTGATTTGAAAATCTAGGGTTCAAGACTTTAATTTGGGGATTTTATGCTTAGAGCTTGATTTTTCCTAAATTGATTGTTTGGTTGAGTTTATATGATGTTTAATTGGATTTGTGCATCATTGATTTTGTGAAAATTTGATTAGATTAATTTTCCCTAAAATCTATGGCTTGGCCGAATATGACCTTAAATGGACTCATGGTGGAATTTTGTAAATTTGACAATTGGATGTGTTAAATAGCATGATAAAAATATTGAATGTTGATTTAATTGGATTGAAATCAAATTGAATGATTTTTGTTGCTATTGCCGTGAGTATATACATGTTGTTGGAAGATTGATTTTGCTTTAATTTGTGTTGGACATAAATTAAAATGTTAAGCATGATTAATTAGATTAATTAGTGTTTTGGAAATACTAGATTAATTAATTAATTGTGTTAATTACACTTCAATTGAATTAATGTGTAATTTGGAATGATATATTAATTTAATTTGTTGTAATTGGGCTAATGGGCTTGGTTGAGCCAAATTTTAGTCTTGGATTATATTTGGGCATAAACTATTTCCATAAAGTCCAATATGACAATTGGGCCTTTAATAATTTAATTGGGCCTAATGGGCCAAAATTGATTTTATGACATTATGGTGATTCCTAAATGGGCCTTGGCATCTTGGGTTTGATCCATAATGGACAAAGCCCACGCCTACAGAATTAATTGAAAGCCCATTGGACTTTAATTGAAAAGTATTGGATACTAATTGGGCTTTTGAGACCCATTAAGATTGGATTTAGAATCCAAGTCTTTAAGGCACATAAATAAGTGTAATTATTTAATTTGGAATTAAGTATGAATTATTATTGAATATAATTTAAATTGGATTTAAAATTATAGTTCGATATAATTTAAGAATACGTACTTTGAGTATTTATTCTTAAACGAGTTGGACTCGCGCAAATCAAATCCTTGTTTGAACATTGGATGGTCATTAATCAAAGATTAATTAATTGGATTAGATTGATTGATAACATGTTTTGTGTGAATACTTGGATGTATTGTATGAATAATGTATATCGAATGGATATTAGAAGGGTGAGGGCAATTTTGGAAATTGTTGTAATAAATTTAGAATTTATTAAATTGGACCTGCGTGTCCAGCCTATTACCTCTTTTCTCATTGTATTTCTCTTCTCACCAATTCCCCTTAATGTAAATGAGGTTTCTTTAGAGTATTATGTAATTGGGTAGAAGTATGAATAGTGCTAGCGGGAGAGAGGAAATGGAGAGATTTGTTCTAGGAATAATTTGTTGTATATCCATCCGAATATCATTATTATTTTATTCGAGCCTTATTTTGCTTTTAGAATGCATGCTTAAGGGTGTATGATGAGACCTAATTAAAGATAATAAATTGGTTGCCAAATCACGACAAAAACCCTCACTTTCTATTAAGCGTTTTTCATTCCATTGAGTGATTCTCTCTCAAGATCCAAGATTGACATTGGTTTGTTGACCAAAGTCAAGACCTTTGTCCATCGCAGATGTGTTTGAATCACAAAAGCTTTGTTCCATATCGTACATCTTGGGCAAGTTGTGATTTGTTGGCCAAAGTTAAGGTCACTTCTTATTCATCGACCTCGATTACGAAGCTTTCCCTGTTGGACAATTATAACCCACATCATCACTATTTGTACAGAACATGGTGTTGTTGTAAAAATTAACTATGTGACAAAGGAAATTGCTCTTTTATCATTTGTTAATGGATTACCGGGATATATAAATGATAAAAGTCCATATGATTAATACTGAATTAATAAGATATGAGACATTATTAATCCACGTAAGGTTTAATCATTAAATATCCCTAGTCGTAGTATTATCGAGACTAGACATCGATAATGCGGAATATACTAGTATTACACTTGTGCGTGTTATGGAAGCGTAACGACATAGTTCTCATATATTTGGGTATTGGATACTCATGCAAGTGTAATAGGAGGTTCTGTTTACCGATGGTACGGAAACAGCTTCGCTCTGGATAGATCCATCGGAATCTCATTGGTAGTATGACTATGTGTCTATGGGAGTCTGAATCAGGGTAGGTGAATTTGGTCTTAACCTGAGACTTGCATCGCTAATATTTGCGATGATCAGTATAATTTGGTTTTGGTCGTCCGGGGCTTTAACAAGTTATGTGTATGCCTTTTCTGGGTATACTGAGAATCGTAGTGTATTGGTGTGATGTCAAGATGGAAGTATCACTTCAGTCATATGGAGATGATGATCACGTAGGATACGGAACTGGTACTCTTATGTACTGCAGTCATCGGGATAATATGATTAGGTCATGATTATCCGATTATAGAGGCTAGTTGCTAGTGATCTGATATATTCTTCGTACGGGGCAGACGTAATTCCAGCCCCAGGCCTAGCATGTGACATCCGATACTGGATCGTAATACGCAATACTACGTATACTACGTCTGACAAAGATTATATATTCCTTTAAAGAATATTTCTGGAGAATTGGGTAGGCACGATGTTTTGCTAGAAGCCAACCATATCTTGTAAATCAGTAAGAACGTGGTACCGGGTACGCACGTATTCAGATAGTCCGATGACCGTATTTACTGCTAATATATCCATGGATCTTTTGGGTCGCTTCCCGAAGATTCACCGTTGAGATTTGACTCGAACAGAAAATTAATCTGGGATTAATTATGAAAGAGAAAATTTATATGGGATTAATTACGGCAATGAATTAATCTAGGATTAATTAAAAGAGAAAGAATTAATCTGGGATTAATTGCGACGAGAATTTATCTGGGATTAAATTCGTCGAGAAGAGAGAACGCAATTAATTTGGAATTAATTGGTAAAATAAATTTAATTGTTAAATTGGATTTTTCTATTTAATTTATTTAATTGGGTTAAAATAATATATTAGATATATTAATTGAAATTAGATTTCAACACGAAATTAACATTGGATTTTAATTCAAGCGAATGAATTAGTTTGGAATTAATTCGCGAGCGACTTTCGTAATAATTTTGCGAGACACTATTATTTAATTAAATTGGATTTAATTATGTAGCGATGGAAAATTTGTTTAATCGGATTAAGCGAACCCGAGCCCGAAGTGTGTGGAGGAAGCCACTTGAATTTTGAATTAAAGTGGGTACCACCAACTTACATCACATGTCTATCAAGTGTCAACTTGAGTGATGGAAGTGGTTAGAGGCATTAATTGCCATTTTCCCTCCAACACACTTTGACTTTATTTTTTCTTTTGGAAAAGATATACCATTTTTTTTTTTGCAAGGCATAATTGGTAATTTGTTTTTTGGAAAAACATAACACAAAAAATTTTCTCTCTCTTTTCTCTACCTCTTGGCCGAATGTATGCTTCCATGGTGGGAAACTTTTTCTTTCAATTTTTGTTCTTGCTAGCACATCAAGGAGTGAATCAAGGTGATAGGGAAACTCACCCAAGTGTTGGAAACACTCAAGAAAGCTTGGAGCTTCCACGGAAATGCATAAAAAGTTTTGAACTCATCCGATCAATGTGATTATTTTCCGCATCTCTTTTGATTTTATTCACACACAAATCACTCTTAGACGATCTTGGAATGTTCTAGGAACACTTACAATGGTATCAGAGCCTCCTAAGTTTGATTTGGAATTCTAGGGTTCATGGACTTTAATTTGGGAATTTATGCTTGGAGTATGTATTTTCTTAAATTGATGATTTGGTTGAGCTTTGATGATGTTGAATTGGGTTTTTACATCTTAGAAATTGAGAAAAATTAATTAGATCAAAAATCCCCAATTTCCTTAGGCTTGGCCGAAAGTTATGGACCTAGAAGCTCATGGTGATTTTTGTATTTAAACCATTGGATGTGTTTAAATGCATGAGTATATTGATTTGTGATTTAATTGGATTGAAATCAAAATTGGATATAAAAATGCCATGAATGCCGTGAGTTATAAGCATGTTATAATGAATTGTTTTGCTTCAATTTGTGTTGGACATGAATTGGAAATGTTAAACATGATTAATTGAATTAATTAGTGTTTTGGATGCATTAGATTAATTAATTAATTATGGTAATTACACTTGAATTGAATTAATTTGTAATTTGGAATGATGAATTAATTTAATTGTTGTATTTGGGCTTAATGGGCTTGGTTGTGCCAAGTTTGGTTTAGGATAATTGGTTGTATCCAATTTGGGCCTAAAACCATTTCTATAAAGTCCAAATATGATAATTGGGCCTTTAAAATTTTAATTGGGCCTTGGCATCTTGGGTTTGACCCATAATTGCCAAAGCCCATGCCTTAAGAATTAATTGAAAGTCCATTGGACTTTAATTGAATAGTATTAGATACTAATTGGGCCATTGAGACCCGTTAAGATTGGATTTGGAATCCAAGTCTAAAAGGCACTATTGAAAGTGTAATTATTTAATTTGGAATTAAATATGAATTAGTATTGAATATAATTTAAATTGGATTTAAAATTCTAATTCGATATAATTCAAGAATACTTACTTTGAGTATTTATTCTTAAACGAGTTGGACTCGCTCAAATCAAATCGTTGTTTGAACATTGGATGGTCATTAATTCAAAGATTAATTAATTGGATTAGATTGATTGAATAACATACTTTGTGTGAATACTTGGATGTATGTATGAATAATGTATATCAGATGGATATTAGAAGGGTGAGGGTAATTTTGGAAATTATTGTAATAAACTCAGAATTTATTAAATTGGACCTGCGTCTCCATCCTATTACCTCTTTTCTCATTGTATTTCTCTTCTTACCAATTCCCCTCAATGTAAATGAGGTTTCTTTAGAAGTATTATGTAATTGGGTAGAAGTATGAAAAGTGCTAGCGGGAGAGAGGAAATTGAGAGATTTGTTCTAGGAACAAGTTTGTTGTATATCCATCCGCATATCATTATTAAATTTTATTGCGCCTTATATGCTTTTAGAATGCATGCTTAAGGCTGTATGATGAGACCTAATAAAAGATAATAAATTGTTTGCCAAATCGCGACAAAAACCCTCATTTTATATTAAGCGTTTTTCCTTCCATTGAGTGATTCGCTCTCAAGATCCAATATTGGCATTGGTTTGTTGGCCAAAGTCAAGACCTTTATCCATCACGGATGTGTTTGAATCATGAAGGCTTTGTTCCATATCGTACGCCTTGGGAAAGTTGTGATTTGTTGGCCCAATTCAAGGTCACTTCTTGTTCATCGGCCTTGATTACGAAGATTTCCCACTGTCAATGGGTCACGCTTAACTGGTTTCATTAAGCTTGTTGAGCCAAATCCAAGGCTTAGTTGATTTAGAGGAAAAAGGTTAGGGAATATATCGGATATAATGGCATATATCGGATATATGTTTCGGACTTGGAGGTCCACCTACTGGATCTAGGAATTGGATGAGATCCAATTGATCTTAGAGATCTACCTAGTTAAGTTTCCTACAACTTGTTGGCCAAAGTCAAGGTTGTGTGTTATTTAACGGGATCCTAGCCCACTAGGAAACTAGGTTTCCCGAGTACTCCACTGAGGGTTAGAGGCTCGCCAAAAAATAGTGGGAGGCAAGTATTAAATTTATAATTTCGTTTAGATACTTGCCAATACGCGCTCATTTCATTTTTCATCATAAAAAAAATTATATATATTAGTTGGACTAATATTCAATTGTTGTTTTAATTAAACAGTTGGATTCTATTCAAACTACTTCATTTATAGTTGATTATATAATTGGATTATAGTAATCAATATATTTGAATTTAACCAATCAAATAGTAGTTGATTATATAGTTAGACTATAGTAATCATTATATTCGATTGTACGTGAAATAGTTGATTGGATAGTTGGACTATTGGAATCAAGATAACTGAAAGATTAGTGTTTAAAACATAATCCTGGGTGAAAAAAGTCTTTAAGCGGCTTCAATTTTCAAATTGGGAATAGAATCTCAGAATAGTCCTAGGAGCCGAGAAGTTACTTTATTTAATAGAGTGACATCTCGGGCCTGAGTATGAAGTTGAGCAAATAATGGAGCATGAGTTTTGGAAGTCTCATGGTGATGATAACTTTAGTGCTCAATCCGCTATGCTTGCCGCAATGACTCCTTAATTTCTTCATCAGAACTAAGGATTAGATCCTTATAATATGATATTGAAATTGAAGGATCTTCATAGATCTATTTTTAGATCTTAGAAGTACTAATTGCAATAAGAAAACTCTTGGAGAGTTAATGGCTATGCTCAATGAGACAGAGCCAGAGCTTACAAAAGGGCAAGAAGCGCAAGGTGCATCTTACTTCGACATCCCAGAAGGCCAAGGCTTGGCCGAAGGCTTCTGGGGGTGTGAAGAAAAAGGCAAGGCTAAATCGTCACAGTCTTCTGGGAAGACAAATGACATATCCCAAGATGTCTACCTAAACTGTGGCAAACGGGGTCACTGGAAGCGTGACTGCCGTATGGAAAAGGCAGACATGAAGGAAGTGAAGACGGGCAAGGCTCCGACTTCAGGTATGTTTGTTATAAATATATCCACTGCTAGTTTAAAATTGGATTTTGATACTGGATGTGGTACATAAATATATGTACTGATGTGCGGGATCTGCTGATTAGCAGGAGACTGGCTTCAGATGAGATCGACCTATGAGTTGGAAACGGGACGAGAGTCGCTGTTTTGGCCGTAGAAACCTAAGTTTTGGAACTACCCTTTGGGAATGTACTTAAATTAGGAAACTGTTACAATGTATCTAGTTTCACTAGAAACATTATCTATATATCTAGTTTAACCCGTTGCGGATATGCCTTTATATTCTAGAAACTAAGTGTTTTGTTTATAAAGATGATATTGAGATAAGCACATTAGATGTGAATAACAGTATTTGTATTTAGAATATAAATGAATCTCAAACATATAATATGACAAACAAAAGCTCAAACTTTGAAAATCTGTTGAGACTTAAAATTGGCATTGTTGTCTGGGACACATTAACAAGATTCGTATATCCACACTTTCGAAGAGTGGATACTAGGACGGATTTGATTCTAATTCAAATGATGTCTACGAATCTAGTTTATTTGGCAAAGTGCCTAAAACACCTTTTACTTGGTAAAAGTGCAAGTGCCACCGATCTGTTAACCCTCGTTCATAGTGACGTAAGTGGGCCCATGTCTAGCTAGGCTAGAAGTGGATATGAATACTTCGTAACCTTTACGGATGTGGCATCGCGTTACGGTTATGTGTATCTTGTGAAACACAAGTCAGAAACTTTTGAGTAATTCAAAGAGTTTCGACAAGAAGTATAAAAACAGACCGGAAAGAGTATTAAAGCATCACAATTAGACCGTGATGGAAATACTTAAGCAATAAGTTTCTCGACTATTTGAAAGAGTACGGTATTCTTTCATAGTGGACTCCTCCCGGAACACCTCAATTTGACGGTGTGTCCGAACAGAGAAACTGAACCTTGTCGGACATAGTAAAGTTAAGGATGAGTCACTCTGAGCTACCAATTTCCTTCTGAGGATACGCATTAAACAGTGCAATACTTATTTTGAATAAGGTTCCATGAAAATTTGTTAGACAAACTTCATATTAGATATGAACAGGAAAGAAACTGGGTTTTCTCATTCCTGAGGATTTGAGGATGCTAGGCATGTAAAACGTTTGGATGGTACCAAACTAGAACCCAAATCGGATAATTGCCTATTTGTAATTGGTTGTCCTAGGGAAACAAAGTATAATACTTATGCAACTCACAAGAGAACAATGTAATTGTTGCTCTCCATGCGGTTTTCCTAAGAGGAATTCCTATAAGCAGTGGTAAGTGGGAGGAAAGTAAAACTCGATGAAAATCGGAGTGATACTGTTCCAGGCACATGGTACGTCAAAACCGCTTTCCTTAAACGGAAACCTTTAGGAGGATGTTTACAACATCCTGACGATTTTGTTGTGCCAAAACATGCAAACAATGTTTGCAAATTAAATCGATCCATTTATGGATTGAAGCCAACATTGTGTTCTTGGAACCAACGTTTTGACGAGATCATAATGGTATATGATTTAATTCAAAACGAATAAGATTCTTGTGTATATAAAAAGGTTAGTGGGAGCGCACTGACTATGAATGTCCTACAAGTTGACGATGTATTACTTTTTAGCAATAAAATTCCCATAATATAATCGGTGAAAGCTTGGCTTTCATTAAAATTCTGCATGGAATACCTGGGAGAAGCAGGCTTTATTCTAGGAATAAAGATCTACTGTGATAGATCTAGAAAGCTGTTGACAACCCTCCCAGAGTTCATACGTTTTTGAAATGTATGTGACCTGATGTCTCATATGTTTTGAGCATTTGTAGACGCAATAAGGCCAATCCAGATGATGGTCACTGGATTGATGTTAACAACATCATTGAGTATCTTAGACGAACTAAGGATGCATTCTTAAAACATGGAGAATGAGAAATTGAAGTGACTAGGTTCACCGCTACAAGTTTCCAAACCGATAAAGACGACTTTAAGTCGCAATAAGGGTACATATTTAGTTTGAATAACGGAACAATGAGCTGGAAATCTTCCAAGCAAGATACTGTTGCCGAATAAATAACAAAAGCGGAATATTGCAGTAGCTGAGGCAGCAAAATAAGCATTTTGGATCTATAAAATTCCTAATTAGATTAGGAATAGTTCTGTTAGCAGCTGAGCTAGGCTACAACACAGGCTAAGGAACCGCGGTCTCATCAATGATCAAGTATGTACTTTAACTAATTCATCTGATTCGTTCGATCATACATTTTTTCAATTTTTGTTCTTGCTAGAACATCAAGGAGTGAATCAAGGTGATAGGGAAACTCACCCAAGTGTTGGAAACACTCAAGAAAGCTTGGAGCTTCCATGAAAATGCATAAAAAGTTTTGAACTCATCCGATCAATGTGAGTATTTTCCGTAACTCTTTTGATTTTATTCACACACAAATCACTCTTAGACGATCTTGGCATGTTCTAGGAACACTTACATTCCCACTGTCAATGGGTCACGCTTAACTGGTTTCATTAAGCTTGTTGAGCCAAAGCCAAGGCTTAGTTGATTCAGAGGAAAATGTTAGGGAATATATTGGATATAATGGCATATATTGGATTTATGTTTCAGACTTGGAGGTCCACCTACTGGATCTAGGAATTGGATAGTATCCAATTGATCTTAGAGATCTACCTAGTTAAGTTCCATACAACTTGTTGGCCAAAGTCATGGTTGTGTGTTATTTAACGGGATCATAGCCCACTAGGAAACTAGGTTTCCCAAGTACTCCACAGAGAGTTAGAGGCTCGCCGAAAAATAGTGGGAGGCAAGTATTAAATTTATAATTTCGTTTAGATACTTGCCAATACGCGCTCATTTCTATTTCGTCATTAATTATTTATAAATATATTAGTTGTACTAATATTCAATTGTTGTTTTAATTTAACAGTTGGACTGTACTCAAACTACTTCATTTGTAGTTGGTTATATACTTGGATTATAGTAATCAATACATTTGAATGTAACCGATCAATTGTAGTTAATTATATAGTTAGACTATAGTAATCATTACATTAGATTGTACCCGAAATCGTTGATTGGATAGTTGGACTAAAACAATCAAGATGACTTGAAAGATTAGCGTCAAATGACATAATCCTAGGTGAAAAATATCTTTTACGGCTTTAATTTTCATATTGGGAAATGAATCTCAAGATAGTCATGGGAGTTGAGAAGTTTCTCTATTTGATAGAAGCGACCTCTCGGGCCTAAGCCCGGAGTTGAGTAAATATTAGAGCATGAACTTTGGAAGACTCATCGTGATGATAACTTTAGAGCTCAATCCGTTATGCTTGCCACAAATACTCCTAAATTTCATCGTTAGAACTAAGGATTAGATCCTTATACAATGATGATGAAATTAAAGGATCCTTATAAATCTAACCTTAGATCTTAAAAGTACAAAAGAAGCTCTTATGCTCGCGTATGTAAGAGTGTACATCTGTCGAGCACTAGGTGTCACAGATGATTGCTGACATCAAACAGCTAGGTTAACTAGGCATTACCTACGAGGCCGAGACTTCCATAGATTGGATCTTATAGTCTCTGCCCGAAATCTGGGGCAGGATCATCTTGAACCAAGAGAAAACTGTTGGAGAGTTAATGGCTATGCTCAAGGAAGCATAGCCAGAGCTTCTAAAAGGGCAAGAAGCGCAAGGCGCATCTTACTTCGACATCCCAGAAGGCCAAGGCTTGGCTGAAGGCTTCTGGGGGTGTGAAAATAAGGGCAACGGCAAAATCATCACAGTCTTCTGGGAAGACAAATGACATATCCCAAGATGTCTGCCTAAATTGTGGCAAACGGGGTCACTGGAAGCGTGACTGCCGTATGGACAAGGTAGACATGAAGGAAGTGAAGACGGGCAAGGCTCCGACTTCAGATATGTTTGTTAGAAACATGTCCACTACTAGATTTAAAATTGGATTTTGATACTGGATGTGGAAAATACATAAATATGTACTGATGTACGAAATCTGCTGATTAGCAGGAGACTAGCTTTAGATGAAATCGACCTACGAGTCAGAAATGGGACGAGAGTCGCTGTTTTAACCGTAGAAACCTAAATTTTTGAACTACCCTGGTGCATGTACTTAAATTATGAGACTGTTACTAGTTTGATTAGAAATATTATCTCTATATCTAGTTCAACTCATTGCGGGTATGCCTTTATATTCTAGAACACTAAGTGTTTTGCTTATAAAGATGATATTGAGATAAGCACATTAGATGTGAATAATAGTATTTATATTTAGAATATAAAACATATAATATGACAAACAAAAACTCAAACTGAATAAATCTGTTGAGACTTAAAAGTGGCATTGTTTTCTGGGAAACATTAACGAGACTCGTATATCCACACTTTCGAAGAGTGGATACTTGGACAGATTTGATCTTAATTCATATGACATCTGCAAATCTTATTTATTAGGCAAAGTGCTTAAAACGCCTTTTAGCGGTAAAGGATATACGAGCCACCGAGCTGTTAGCCCTCGTCATGGTGACGTATGTGGGCCCATGTCTAGCTAGGCTAGAGTTTTTTATAATTACTTCGCAACCTTTACGAATGTTGCATCTCGTTATGGTTACGTGTTTCTTATGAAACACAAATCAGAAACTTTTGATAAATTCAAAGAGTTTCGACACGAAATAGAAAAACAGACTAGTAAAAGTATTAAAACATTACGGTTGGACCATAGTGGAAAGTACTTAAGCAATAAGTTTCTTGATTATCTGAAAGAGTATAGTATTCTTTCACAGTGGACTCCTCCCGGAATACCTCAATCGAGTTGTGTGTCCGTACGGAGAATCCGAACTTTGTTGTACATAGTAAGGTTAATGATGAGTCGCTCTGAGCTACCAATTTCCTTCTAGGGATACGCATTAAACAGTGCAATACTTATTTTGAATAAGGTTTCATGAAAATCTGTTAGACAGACTTCATATTAAATATGAACAAGAAAGAAACCGGGTTTCTCATTCCTGAAGATTTGGGAATGCTGGGCATATGTTTGGATGGTGCCAAACTAGAACCCAAACCGGATAAGTGCCTATTTGTAATTAGTTATCCTAAGGAAACCAAAGTATAGTACTTATACAACTAATAAGAGAACAATTCAATTGTTGCTCTCCATGCGATTTTCCTAAGAGGAATTCCTATATGCAGTGGTAAGTGGGAGGAAAGTAAAACTCGATGAAAATCAGAGTAATACTATTCCTGGCACCGACTCCTTTACGGAACACAAACAGTTCATCAGGGATGAAACTGTACCAATAATCTTCAAATACACAAGAACCGCGTAGGTCGGAGAGATTCAGAAAATAACCTGAGAGGTATGGGTTTCTGATCTCACCACATGTAGATATCAATCTTATTGAGGAAGAAGAACCGGCTACGTATGAGGAAGTGATACAAGGTATCGACTCCTTTTATGGAAAAGTGCCATGAAGTCCGAAATGGATTCCATGTATACCAACTAAGTTTGGACACTGGTTGATGTACCAGAAGGCATTTTGCCTATTGGTACTAAATGAGTCTTCAAGGAAGACATACATGGATGGCAACATATAAATGTACACAGCTAGGCTTGTACAGAAAGGGTATCGTCAACGACATAGTGTCGACTACGACGAAATTTTTTCACCTATTGCCATGATTAAATCCATTCGGATAATGCTTGCTAATGCTGCATGTTTCATTTATGAAATATGGCAGCTGGACGTCAAAACCGCTTTCCGTAATGGAAACCTTTTGGAGGATGTTTATAAACATCCTGACGGTTTTATCGTACCAAGACATGCAAACAAGGTTTGCAAGTTAATTCAATCCATTTATGGATTGAAGCAAGCATTACGTTCTTGCAACCAACGTTTTGATGAGATTATAATGGTATATGATTTCATTCAAAACAAATATGATTCTTGTGTATGTAAGAAGGTTAGTGGGAGCGCACTGACAATGAATGTCTTATAAGTTGATGATGTATTACTTTTTAGCAATAACATTCCCATAATATAATCGGTGAAAGCTTGGCTTTCATTAAAATTCTCCATGAAATACCTAGGAGAAGCAGGCTTTATTCTAGGAATAAAGATATATTGGGATAGATCTAAAAGCTGCTGACAACCCTCCCAGAGCTCGTATGTTTTTAAAATGTATGTGACCTGATGTCTCATATGCTTTGAGCATATGTAGACGCAATAAGGCCAATCCATGTGATGGTCACTGGATTAATGTAAAGAACATCTTTGAGTATCTTGGACAAACTAAGGATGCTTTCTGATAATATGGGGAAAGGAAAACTTGAGGTGACTAGGTTCACCGCTGCAAGTTTCAAAACCGATAAAGACGACTTTAAGTCACAATAAGGGTACATATTTAGTTTGAATAACGGAACAGTGAGCTGGAAATCTTCCAAACAAGATACTATTGCCGAATAAATAACAAAAGCGGAATATTGCCGCAGCTGAGGCAGCAAAAGAAGCATTTTGGATCTATATAATCCTAATTGGATTAGGTGTAGTTCTGTTAGCAGCTAAGCTGGGCTATAGCACAGGCTAGGGAATCGCGGTCTCATCAACGATCCAAGAATATACTTCAATGATTTCATCTGATTCGTTAGATCATATATCGTGGCGATGTGATGATCGAATAAATCGCATCGGATGATAATCTTGCAAATCCGCAGACGAAAGCTGTTTCTCAGCAGAAGTTTGAGCAACCCATACATAGTTCACGTGTTAGACACTTAAGTGATTGGCTATAGGCCAAGTGGGAAATTGTTGGACAATTATGACCCATATCATAACTATTTATACAGAACATGGTGTTGTTGTACAAATTAATTATGTGACAAAGGAAATTGCACTTTTATCATTTTGTAATTAGATTACTTGGATATATAAATGATAAAAGTCCATATGATTAGTACCGGATTAATAAGATATGAGACATTATTAATCCACGTAAGGTTTAATCATTAAATATCCAGAGTCGTATTATTATCGAGACTGGACATCATAATACGGAATATGCTAGTATTACACTTGTGCGTGATATGGAAGCGTAATAGCATATTTATCATATATTTGGGGATTAAATACTCATGCAAGTGTAATAGGATGTTCTGTTTACCGATGGTACGGGAACAGCTTCGCTCTGGATAGACCCCTCGGAATCCCATTGGTAGTATGACTATGTGTCTATGGGAATCTGAATCAGGGTAGGTGTATTTGGTCTTAACCTGAGACTTGTATCGCTAATACTTGTGACAATCAGTATACTTTGGTTTTGCTCGTCCGAGGCTTTAACAGGTTCTGTGTACGCCTCTTCTGGGTATACTGAGAATCGTATTGTATTGGGTGTGATGTCAAGATGGAAGTATCACTTCAGTCATATGGAGATGATGATCACGTTGGGATACGAAACTAATACTCTTAAGTACTGCAGTCATCGGGATAATATGACTAGGTGATGATTATCCGATTATAGAGACTAGTTGCCAGAGATCCGATATATGCTTCGTACGGGGTAGACACAATTCCAGCCCTAGGCCTAGGATTTGACATCCGATACTGGATCGTAATACGCAATACTTAGTATACTACGTCTGATAAAGATTATGTATATTCCATGTTGAATATATTTCTGGAGAATTGGGTAGGCACGGTGATTTGCTATAAGCCAACCATGTCTTGTAAATCGGTAGGAACGTGGTACCGGGTACGCACTTGTTCGAATAGTCCGATGATCATATTTACTGCCAACATATCCAGGGATCTCTTGGGTCACTTCCCAAAGATTCACCGATGAGATTTGACTCGAACAGAAAATTAATCTGGGATTAATTAAGAGAGAGAAAATTAATCTGGGATTAATTACGGTAAGAATTAATCTGGGATTAATTAACAAAGAAAGAATTAATCTGGGATTAATTGCGTCGAGAATTTATCTGGGATTAAATTCATCGAGAATAGAGATCGCAATTAATTTGGAATTAATCGGTAAAATAAATTTAATAGTTAAATTAGATTTTTCTATTTAATTTATTGAATTGGGCTAAAATAATATATTAGATATATTAATTGAAATTAGATTTAAATGCGGAATTAAAATTGGATTTTAATTCGAACGAATTAATTTAGAATTAATTCGTAAGCGACATACGTAATAATATTGCGAGACATTATTATTTAATTAAATTGGATTTAATAAAGTCGTAACGGTAAATTTGTTTAATTTGGAATTAAACGAACCCGGGCCCGAGCGAAGTTGCGTGTTGGATTCTCCGACTTAAATTTGGAATTTAAAATGGGACCCACCAACTTACATCACTAGTCAATCTTGAGTGATGGAAGCTTTTAAAAGCTAACTTGTCCAACACACTTTGTAATTTCTTTTTGGAAAAGGATATACACATTTTGCTTGTTGACTTTTGGTAATTGATTTTGGAAATCAAGAATATCAAACAACTTCATTTCTCTATTCCTCTCACTTTTCCGTGAGTATGCTCTTCCCTTCTCCATTGATTTTGTTTCAAAATCAAACTTTGCTAGCACATCAAGCGTTAAATGAGGTGATAGGGAAACCAATCCATGAGTTTGGAATGCAAACACAAAGCTTGGAGCTTCCATTACATCCAACAAATCCAAGAAAAGTCTTGAAACTCATCCAATCAAAGTAAGTTTTTCTGCAACTTTCTTTTGTTTATTCACACACAAATCACTCTTAGACGATCTTGGCATGTTCTATGAACACTTACAGACTAGACTACTAAATGAGCTCACCAATTAATAGTCTGTTATGAATGGTCCTCGTAGGTCCAATGCCGAGGCAAATGTTGTCGAATCTTCTAAATCTGCAATGAAGAAGAAGAAATGCAATTGGAAGGCAAAGGCAAAACCAATGAAAAAGAAGAAAAACAAAGGCTCTAAAGGAACTAATGCCAAATGAAAATGTTTCCATTGTGAACAACAAGGGCATTGGAAAAGGAATTGTCTGAAATACCTTACAGATCTTAAAGAGAAGAAGAATACAGGTAAATACGATTTACTTGTCATTGAGTCTCTTTTGGTGGAGGATGATAAAACCATATGGATTGTTGATTTTGGTGCCACTAACCATGTTTGTTGTTCTTTGCAGCTACTTGACTCATTGAGGGACCTTTCTAAAGGTAGCTTTACCATGAGAGTTGGGACATGGGATGTTGTTTCAGCAAAAGCAGTGGGAGATTCCAAGTTAAACTTTTTATAATAGTTATTTATGTTTAAATGGTGTGCTGTATATTCCTGGTTTCCGCAGGAATTTGATTTCTGTAACAAAACTTATGGAATGTGATTTTTCTATTTCATTTAATAATAAGTCAGTTATTATTAGTAGAAATGGATTAAATATATGCACGGGAAACTCCGAAAATAACCTATATGTATTAAGGCCGTTAATGCATGAATCACTGCTTAATACTGAAATGTTTAAGATTGAAAGATCTAAAACTAAACGAAAAAAGATTTCTAATGATGATACCTATTTATGGCACCTTAGACTTGGTCACATTAACCTTGACCGGATAGATAGTCTAATTAAGAACAGAGTTTTAAATCAGTTAAAACTCGGTACTTTACCTGTCTGTGAGTCATGTTTAGAAGGCAAAATGACCAAGAGATCTTTTACTGGAAAATGGATAAGAGCTAAATAAACACTTGAACTAATACATTCGGACATTTACGGACCAATGAATGTAAATGCCCGAGGTGATTTTGAATACTTTGTCACTTTCATTGACGATTATTTATTATATGGGTATGTTTACCTAATGCAGCACAAGTCAGATATATTTGAAAAGTTCAAAGAATATCGTGCTGAGGTTGAAAAATAATTAGGTAAAAGTATCAAAATTCTACGATCAGATCGTGAAGGAGAATACCTTGATAGAGATTTCAAGGAATTCTTAGTTGAGCATGGAATTATTTCACAGCTCACAGCACCTGAAACACCTCAACAAAACGGTGTTGCAGAAAGGTGAAATCGGACCCTACTAGATATGATGAGATCAATGTTTAGTTATAACATTCTACCTAGTTCATTTTGGGGGTATGCATTGCAAACTGCAATGTATATCCTGAATGTAGTTCCTTCTAAGTCTGTTTCTACGACTCCCTTAGAGTTGTGGAATGGTCGTAAAGCTAGTTTGCGACATTTTCACATATGGGGGTGTCCAACACATGTGCTAAAGAACAAGACTACTAAGTTGCAACCACGTTCACAGGTGTGCCTATTTGTAGGCTATCCTAAGGAAACTAGGGTGGATTCTTTTATAGTCAAGAAGATAATAAAGTATTGGTGTCGACAAATGCTACATTTCTTGAGGAGGATTATATGAGAGAGTTCAAACCTCAAAGTAAAGTGTTACTTGAGGAGTTACTTACTAGTACGACCAGTACACCATTGTCAAATGTTGACAAAGACATTACACCTTCTACATTTGATAGTCAGATGCAAGTTTATCAGGATACCATACCACCTAGACGTATTAGGAGGATTGTGAGACAACCTGAACGTTATCTAGGAAATATTGAGGTGCAAGTTGTTGCATCTTGTGATGGTATTGATGATCCATTGACCTATCGTAGTGAAATGGAAGATAGTGATAAAGAGGAATGGCTCAAATCCATAAACCTCGAGATGGAGTCTATGTACTCTAACTTAGTCTGGGAACTTATAGACCAACCTGATGGAGTAAAACCCATAGGTTGCAAGTGGATCTACAAGAGAAAAAGAGGAATAGATGGGAAAATACAGACTTTCAAGGCTAGGCTAGTGGCAAAGGGTTATACCCAGAAAGATGGAGTTGACTATGAAGAAACTTTCTCCCCAGTAGCAATGCTAAAATCCATCAGGATTCTTCTTTCCATTGCCGCATATTATGACTATGATATTTGACAAATGGACGTCAAGACTGCATTCTTGAATGGAAATCTTGATGAGAGTATCTATATGGTACAACCAGAGGGGTTCATTACCCAAGGTCAAGAGTAAGAAGTTTGCAAGTTGCAAAGGTCCATTTATGGACTTAAGCAAGCATCTAGATCTTGGAACATAAGGTTTGATGCTACGATCAAGTCTTATAACTTTGAGTAGAACATCGATGAGCCTTGTGTCTACAAGCGCATCATTAATGGGAATGTGGTTTTCCTTTTGTTATATGTCATTATGAATGATGTAAAGATATTATCGGACGTGAAAATTTGGCAAGCTAACCAATTCCAAATGAAAGATTTGGGAGAGGCAAGTTATGTACTTGGGATCCAGATCATTCGGGATTGCAATAAACGACTGTTAGCAATGTCTCAAGCAACTTATATCGACAAGATTCTTGTACGATTTGGTATGCAGAATTCCAAGAAAGGTAATTTACCTTTCAGGCATATAATTCATTTGTCTAACAAACAATCTCCTAAGACACCTCAAGGAGTTGAGGAGATGAGACGTATACCATATGCTTCAGCAGTTGGAATTCTTATGTATAATATGTTATGCACGAGACCGGACATCTGTTTTACAGTGGGAGTAGTCAGTAGGTTTCAATCCAACCCAGGATTAGATTATTGGGTAGCGCTGAAACATATTCTCAAGTATCTTCGGAGAATGAGAAATTATATGCTTGTATATACAAGTCAGGATATGATTTTGAGATGATATACAGACTCTGATTTTCAGATAGATGTCGATTCTAGGAAATCAACATATGGATCAGTGTTTACCTATGTGGTGGGGCTATAGTATGGAGGAGCATAAAGCAATCTTGTATTGCTGACTCCACCATGGAGGCTGAATATGTAGCATTTTGTGAAACATCTAAGGAAGCAGTCTGGCTCCGTAAGTTCTTGGCAGATCTGGAAGTTGTTCCAGATATGGATAAACGGCTTACACTTTATTGTGATAATAATGGTGCAGTGGTGAACTCCAAAGAACTAAGAAGCCATAAGAGGGGTAAGCATATTGAGAGAAAATATCACCTCATTATGGAGATAGTGCAGAGAGGAGATGTCGTTGTCACACAGATTCCATCCGCAGACAACCTGGCTAATCTGTTTACAAAGACCTTATCGGCTAAAGTGTTTGAAGGTCACCTAAAGGGTTTAAGATTACATGACATGTCCCATTTTCTCTAGTCCAAGTGGGAGTTTGTTGGGATTTATGTCCTAAAGCTTTATGTATTGTAAAGCGGAATTGATTATTGTTATAATAATAAATACATTATTTATTTTATCAAAGTTGTTTGATTTATATCGCATATTGTTCAATTGTCTTGTTTACCTTGATTACTATTGTACCTTTAGACTTAGTGTATGTTAGATGCATGAGAAGATTTAAGTCTGAAGTTAGTAATCTAAATAGTCCACATGGAGCAAATAAATAGGGTACTTTGTTTGTGGTTTATCTATAGCTGCGGTCCATTCTATACTTGTATGACGACATTGATCAGGGATCGTTCATGTGGTGACATGGGAATGAAGGCACATTGTATGATGAGATCATATAAGACTGGACTCAGATAAATACGAATTTCTTTTAATATCCGTTAACCGAAGAAATTTATTTTATCTAATAGATGATCATATATGGATTCGATCCTAATCCTGAGTGTACTACGAACTCATGCATGACAGGCTATGTCCTTTGATTTATTATGGTGAGGTTGGTGTTGCATTCCCGGCTAATAACTACGTATTTTGGGGATATGGTTCGGTGTGTAGCTGGGAACGTTTTACATAGATATGGAATTCACTTTTTCTTACGAGAAACAGAAGAATATCATTTTTAATAGTTAATTCGGGACTTGAACAATTTGAGCGCTCAACTTTTCTATTACGAATAGAAAGTCTTATATTCATAATTATTATGAATTAATTGTTCATTAGAGAATCAATGGTGCTTAAGAGACAAAATATTTAGATGGGTTTAACATATTTTTGACCCGACTCTATTTATGAGATATTCGTGAAGGGCTATATCCATATGTAATGACTATATCCATGGACATCGAAGTTATTCGATTTTATTTTATCCATCTACGGTAACGGGAGTTCAACTTTGAGTTTTTAGTGGAATAATGCGGAGTTAATAATTCATAATATTTGATTAAAGAGTTTAATTAATATTTCGGAATTATTGGGGCTCGGAACCGTAGGTCCATTTGGTCCCCGTGCTAGCTCGATTAACTGTAGCAAACCTAATATAATTAGATTGTCTAATTATATGCTCACTTTATATTTATATATTATTAATGAGATTAATAATATTTATTGTCACAAATGAAAACTATGTTAAATTAGTTTAACTTAATGTTTTCTAGAATTCTTTGATTATGAGATAATCAAGTCTTGATTATGAGATAATCAAGTTAGTAATAATTATGAGATAATTACTACAATATAATTGAAGGTAATTTAATCATTATTGAGATGGTGATTTTTATTTACCTTAGGAGACAAAGCCATATGACTTACCATATCATCCAAGCAATTATGTCTGTTAGGTGGCTTGTATACACCTAATAGTTTTGTCATTAGCTAATGCATTTTATGTTTTGGTATGACATCCACATTTATATGTTTTCCATTGAAAGAAAGCATTAGATGTTTAATGACAAAGTCTTTGTCTTTAACTTATCATTTCTTATGCTTTGGCATGGCATTCACATTTTTGTGTTGGCCATTGCAAGAAAGCATTAGATGCTTAATGACAAGGTTAGTTGGATTGTGTAAGAGAATATAATCTCTACCCATTTCTCTCACTTCCTAAGGTTAACATTTTGCAAACATTCACACAAGTGTTGTGAGAAAGATTTGAGAGAAAATAGAGAGAGTTCAAACATTCACAAGTGTTGTGAGAGTGTTTGAAATTCCTAAAGCCAAACACAAATTGTGACATCTTGATTCTCTAAATCGTTTAGAGTTTAATCTTTGTGAGCGAAGCCCACCTTCGGTTTGTTGGTTTCGAGTCATAGTTCGGAAGATCGAGTGGTTAATCCAAGCGTTGGACACCAAAGGATTGATCTTGGCTACTACAACAAAGGGATAAGGCAAAGAAAATTTTAAAAATCCATACCGGACCCGGTGCAACCACAAGCAACTTCCGCCGCGCTAAGGAAAGTCGTTTCCTACAGTCCCTTCATCATTGTGTCTTTCCCATAAGACACTACTTAAGGGACATGTCTCTCCAACACTAAACTATATATTTAGAGAATTTATAACAATCCCCAAATTCAATCTTGATAATTTCAAACAACCTAAAGTACAATCCAAATCATATTACCATAAATTACATTAATAAGCACCATTTATTGAGAATTTTGAATACACCATTTATAACCCTAATATGTAAGAATTTCGAATTGAGAAAAATGGACTTCATGCTAGGGATTTCAAAATTGAATAAAAATAGGAATTAGAGACTTACTAAATTGGAGCTTGCGTGAAGGAACCCCAAATTTTATCATTTGGGGGCATGGACGTGAGCAATTAGAAGGGAAAGAGAGAAAATGAATTTTTCTTTTTTTGTGAATGGCATTTAGAAGCTTCATGAGGTTTGAAGAAGAGTAAATAATAGTTGGTTTATATAATAAAGGGAATATTTTTATGAATTAAATATTAATTTATTCAATCACATGTCAAAAAAATGAAGGCAATTCATCACTTTACTGAACCGGCAGTAAAACACACATTTTTGACTTAGTGCTATTCCGATTTTGAAAATATGCTCAACACAAAAGTTGCAGGATCACTAAAAATGAACATCAGTAGTCTAAGTTAGGACCAAAATACCAAGTGTTGTCAGTGACGCAATAGAAAAATGATAGCGTACCAGAACTGTAAATAATCCACCAGGTTTTGGAAAAAAGATTTTCTCGAATACATCGCACTCGATCATGATTTTTTATGATTCATAATACATCACTCTTGCTAAAAATGGTCATCGCGATCTCGCCGTAGCGACCAGAGTGTTGCATTTGGGGACTAATCATGGCTATAACTTAAAAAGTGATAATGCATTTTCCTATTAACATTGTTTTACACCAAGGTTTTGGATTGAGCTTTTATTTTTTACCTTAGATGTGAGTGTCATGATTTATGTTTTTTTATTGATGATATAGCACTAGTGGATGAGTTCAAAGGACGTACAAAGACTAAACTTGAGATATGAAGAAGAACCTTATAATTTAAAGGATTGTGATTAAGTAAATTAAAAAGTAGACACATAATGTGTGAGTTTAATAAAATTCATATAGGTAATGCAACTGAAATTAGAAGTGGTGGCCAACCAATCTAAAAAAAAAAAAAAAATAAGTGTTTTAAATACTTATGCTATGTGTGTATGTTATCTTGTGTGATTGCATCGTTCCTTTAACACTTAAATAAATATTTTATAGGACAATCGCTTGAACTATAATATTTTATGGGGCACAAAAATATTTTATTGAGTTTAATGGGATAATAATTTTGTATAGAGTATAATGGTGATAAAATATACATATAACCGACTTTACCGAATAAAAAAAATATTTTTGTTTGGTTGGTTTCTTTTTTAAGTTTATATTAATTGCAATAGGAATTATATTTGAGATAAATATACATCAACTTGTGGGGTAGTTAAATGTGTTTATATTATCATGATTTAATATTTTTAGTACATAAGACTTTATCATGGTAAGAAATGGCAGAAAATTATATGGAATGGGGCCTTCGGTGATCCTCTCCATTAGGATCCAAGATTATAAAAAAAAAAAAAAAAAAAAAAAATTAATATTTAGGATGAATACGGAATCGTTTAATACCCATTTTTATTCAGAAAATGGACGATAATTGGGTGCAATCCCCATCCATTCTCCACCACTCCTCATTTCATCATTTTTTTTTAAAAAAAATAATTATAATAAACATGAATGTAATAATTGACCTAAAATTATGAAGATTGACGTGGTTGATTTTGTAAATGATTTTTACATTGCAATTTATGTAGTGGACTAATTTATTAGATATTATCATTTTTATAAATATATCTAAATATAATTTTTGGCTAATTTCATGGACTGTGTTAATATTTTATAATATTCATGACATTGATTTAATTTAATAAAGTATTCATGATATTGATTTAATTTAAAAAATCTATTTTAAATGAGTCTATTTTAAAATATATATATATTATATATATATATATATAATTATCATATATTTAAGGTTAATGCCACTCATGTATCTATATAGGGAAAATAGTAGGGGTGGCAAAACGAATCAACGAATCGAATTTGTATCGAATCCTAAACGAATTGAATCAAAATATGATGGATTCGTATTCGATTCGTTTATTAAACGAATCTTAATATCATGATTCGTATTCGATTCGTTTATTAAACGAATCGAATACGAATATTCATTTATTCGTTTAGTCAATGATATTATTTAATAAAATAATTTACCACACTTGATTTACATTAATTCTTCATAAATATATACATAAGAAATATGTAATTAATGTATTTACTAAAAATACCTCACCAAATATCGAAAATATTACTTTTTCTATGATAATTAGCTATAATTTCTCGAATCTTAATTGAAAATTAACAAGAACTAGTAAATAAAAATAATAAAACGAATCCTAAACGAATAAACGAATCAATGAGCTTAAATCCGTATTCGATTCGTTTAATAAACGAATCGAATCGAATTGACCCATTTATTAAACGAATCCATTTTTTTCAAACCCGTATTCGCTTTAAAGCAAATCGAATCGAACGAATAAACGAATCCTGACCCAAATTGCCACCCCTAGAAATTAGCCAAACCAGCCAACAAAACAAGACATTTTTTCCCTCAATTAGCCATAACTAGGTTTTTGTATCCATTCTAGCCAATAATCACATAAAGTGACCAAAATGTCTTCAAAATAACTTTTCACCTTCAAATGAAAAACACTCACGTTCTCATTTCACTTCAGTTTTTAGATTTCACTTTTCACTCTCTTCTGAAACCGAATGGACTATTCAAATAAGATAAATCTTGACTTTTCTTTTTCAGATTCAAACAAAAATAATTAATTTTTCTTGATGTTTTTTTTTTTTATTTTGTATATGAAATGTATGTGTTTTCTTGATGTTTTGGTTCAATTTTATGCTTCCATATTATTTTGTTGTTGTTTTGTTGTTATTTTATCATGTGCATACTCTATGTTTGATAAAATACCAATTACATGAAGTTGGTTCTTAGAACAGTGTGGCAACAACTATCGTACACCAGTCGCACATAAAAAGTCGCACATAAAAAATAGGTGTGTGATGGTTGTGCGACATTTGTTGTCGCACTGTTATAAGAACAGTATGATATTAGTATGACAAAATTTGTCACATTAATTATCGCATTGTTATAGAACAAAATTCAGTGCGATATCAGTTGTCGCAGTATTTATCGCTACACGACAGTTGATGTCCCTCAATCAAAGAGTGCGATATATTGTGTTGCACATATCGGCAGTTTCTTTTATTTTTGTCTGAAATGTTATATTGTTTATTTTTAGATATGTCGACACACCCATTGGCTTTGTCTATACCAGTTGAGGATCATTTCTGAGGTCGGGTAACAAACATGATGAAAATACGAAGAGTTTTTGATTCCTAATGAGCAATTTGACTGAGCCACAATTACAAATATTCAATGAATTAATTTTTGGATATTTTCTTGACATGGATTTAGAGTTTAGCGGAATGATGATGCACAATGTGTTATTCAACAGAGTAATCCAATCCGAAGATGATGAAGAAAATCAAATCTTGTTTCGGATTAGAGATGAGTTCACTCAGTTTTCAATCTGTGAGTGGGCTTTAGTAACTGGCCTTCAGTGTGGTTTAAATTCTAGAAGTGTCTACAAGAGTTACAACATGTGTGATCAATATTTTCCTCTTTGATCTCGAGCCAAGTTGCGAGATGTGGATGATAGGGATCGTTTTTAGGTTTTCAACGGGGAAGACGATCTTGGAATGTTATATATGTTGAATGCAAGCGAATATTAAAGAGGAAAGAGAGAAAGTTCAAAAGAGAGCATGAGGAGAATCAAGACACGTAGAGGAAAATTACAATATGAATGGATTTGTTAACGGTTTTCAGACATGGGCATTCAAAGTAATTCAAGGGTTTTTGAATCAATATGCCGAAAAAAGAAGAGAAATTCCCACATTCCACGAATATTGAAGTGGAAACCAAAAAGGAAGCCTTTTGGATTCTCAATTGATCATTTTATTCCAACATTCGGATGATGTTGTGCGTATTATTCATAAAATTAACTTTATATAAATTATTTTACCAGTTATATATTGTAAATAGTATAATATGTTAATTACAGTTGAAAGTTAAACAAATATTGACGCCGAGATCTATTGGGAAACATTTACCCTCTTGTCAATCCATCAGACGTATTTTACGGAATACGCCAAGATAGATCAAAGAGGTATGTACTTTTACATTATTTACTATTGAGCGGAAAATATATCAATATTTATCGCCTATTTTACTTAATATTTTGTTTAGTTTCTCGGGTTTGATGAATATTTTGATATGTTTTAGTTTATTTTACAGATAAAATAATATTGGGACACAATGAAATCATTTAGGACGAATTGTGGGTCAAATAAGGGCAAAAATTAGTCTTGACATATTAATTTTGGAGATTGGAAACTTGAAAGGGCGTTTTAACGAAGTACAATTTTGGAAATTCCAATTTTGCGCATCTGTCGTATTTTGGACATAACATTTTATTCCAATATCGGATTGAGCTGATTCAAGTTCCAGATTAAAGAAGACTCAAAGTTCTACAACTTTGAAAGACAAAATAATTTCGAATTCTGAAGATTTCATGCCCGAAATTGATGAACCATCCAGAAGTGTGTTGTGTGTAATTATTAAAGTCATTTTCAATCATTTTCGAAGCAAAAAAAACAATTAATAAATAAATAATAAAAATTATCAAATCACCACCAAACATGATAAGCAATTAGTGGATCAATTAATAATGGATTTGGTGGAGCAATTAGTGGAGCAATTAATAATAGATTTGGTGGATGATTTGATGGAGGTAAAATTTTGCCTATAAATATCAAGTCATTTCATTTGTAAATTCATACTTTCTTCTAAGGAATTCCTTAAGAATACTAAGAAGATTGTATCTTGTTTGTTTATTTACAGCTTTCAGTAATTAATTTCCGATTTCGCACTTTCTTTTCTTTACTTTTCAGTTTTTACTTTCCGCAATTTACTTTTACGCACAGTACTTTTCTTTCTTTAATTTTCAGTTTTTACTTTTCAGTAATGAGAAGGTAACTCCCATTTGCTGGGGTAAAAGGTAAAACTTTTATTACTATTATTTAGATTAATCTCCCTTAATTATAACATATAAATTAGTTAAAACCTGACTTAACGAGGATACTGCCATATTGGTCGGTTGGTAATTATTTAAATTGGTTTTAACCTGACTAAACTGGATACCGTCTGATTGGTCGGTTGGTAATTAATTATTAATTTGACTTAATCTGGATACCGCATATATGGCTGGTTGGTAATTATCATGCAAAGTTAATATTATATTAAGAGAGATATCTAAAATAGAAGTAATAAAAGTGGATCATTTTACCTCAGCATTTTCTTTTATTGTACTTTTACTTTATTTACTTTTCAGCAATTTACTTTCAGCATTTACTTTTCAGCAATTTACTTTTCAGCAATTTACTTTCAGCATTTACTTTTCAGCATTTATTTTCAGTATTTAATTTCAGCATTTACTTTCCGTCATTTACTTTTAGCAATTTACTTTTCAGCATTTACTTTATGTCTTTTATTTTATTTAAGTTTTTACTACCCGTAAATATGTGTCGTAACTAAGCCAGTTATCTGGGGTTGTGATGAATTCTAATTCACCGATTTATAAGAGGTTATTTTATAGTTTGGGTAATTTAAAGGTTTACTTATTAGGTCTTAAGCTTAATGCGTCTTGTTAATTGGCCACTAATAAGATTGATCTGGTAAATCTAAAATAAACTTGACAAATGAATTTTAGGTTTCAGCCTTAGACTTAATAGCCCACGATCTTCCTTGAGGATAAAGAACCCTTTAATATATTTCCTTACAGGATAGACATATACCTGTCGGGCGGGGGGGGGTAGTCATAATTGGAACTTAAACTTAATATATCCAGGTAATTTGGTTGACATAGACATATGGTTCAATTGGGTTATATTGGGTATTTGCGTCTGACTATCGACAGAGGCTTTCGCATAATTTAGTGTTCCAGGTTAGTAAACCGATATATTACACAAAAATGAAATAACCACTTCATCTTTTAAAGATATTAGAAGATTCACAACCCTAGATAGTTTCCTAATATTGAATTTTCTTAAACCTACTTTCGTGCAATTTTATTTACTTGTTTTTAAATTTAGAACTATCACCATTTCAAATCAATCAAACAACATGTTAGATACTAGTAATCATTTGACCTCATAAAATTAATAGATTAGGTATTAAGTCCTCGTGGGATCGATACTTTTTATACTACTTGAACGATACGTGCGCTTGCGTTATACGCGTGTGTGTAAGCACCGGTCATTTACTTAAGTTATATAATTACACTTAGTCTAATTATAATTGTAAATATTTACAGTATAAATAATGGATGGAAGGTCATAGAGAGTATTTCTCCCAAATGACATACCTTGTACCACCCAATATTTTCAGCCACAACACCAATCATAAGATAATCAAATCACTCCGCATGATAAGCACAATAGTTCTCACCTGTCCTCACACAATGACCAAAATATTCCTCATCACTCCCCATATTTTCAAGAGCACAATATTCCTCATCCATCCCCATATATTTAGGAGCATAATATTCCTCATCAGTTCCCACATTTTCAGCAGTCCACTCAACAAGTATAGTTCCCTTATGATCATCAAACAAAGTATGAGTACTTTAGTCAGCCTCATCAAATAACACACGAGCAGTTTAATCATAGCGAGATGCTTCGTAGACTAGGACTATTTGTTGTTACTATCGAAGTGTAAAATAGACAATTCTCTAACTTCCAGCATAATGTTTTGGATGAACCGCGTTCCGAGAGGACAGAAGTTGTGCAATTCAGAAAGAGGATGTTCCATCCATGAAAGATGTCATCACACATTTTTTGGGTTGCACATCTCGGCCATCTGTCGAGGTATGTATTGTATCTTCCAATTGTGTGAGTATTATTCAATTTTGACATATTTATAGAGCGTATGAGGAAGAAGCTGCGATTGTGATATGAGACTGTTAAAATATGCGACAAGACTTATTGTATGTGGCACAGTACGATAACATATTGATAGTGAATGTCGCACTATGTGATAGATATCGTGCGATAGGATTATGTAATGTCACACTATTTCTATTGCACAATGCATAATTATGTCGCACACATGTGTCACGTTTTCATAGTTTGTATATTTATGACATAATTGTGCGATAAAACATGTGTTTTTCTTAAGATCCTTAGATGGCATCACCGGATCACCCTCTACTAGCTTCGATCATATGCAGCGTGGTCCATAAATTGTTGAAAATATGACCAACCAGTCTGAAGCCGTAAGTAAGTTTAGACGGCCATTGAAGAAGTCTTCACTACTCTCAAGTCCATATGTAGCTCTGCCAAAGAAGGCAAGATTAGTACAACATATTCCAAATCCTTTGAAATATGTCAACATGCCATATGTATTTACATGAGAGATGATATAAGGGAGAATTGGAGATTATTGGCACCAAACATGCTCGAGCATTTTATAAGTCGTTAACTGGCTTTAGTGGATGATAAATACATGAAAGTGTACTTTGAACATCACTTACTCGGCTTAATTATCTTGTATTTAATCTTAATTAGAGTTTATTTTGTGTTTTGCTATTAGGAGCAATGGAATATGAAGTTTAGATCAATTACGCGTGTTTCGGGACCTTACAGACGCATCGGAAGCACGCGGGAAGAGCATAAACGAAGAAAGCGCGAAACTAGAGAAGCAGACGTGTGTCGCGACGCGCCTCTCACTGGCATCGCAACGCACCCCAGTAAACAGCACCCATATATTTTCCCTCAGGATTTTCACCCCAGCGCCCAAAGACCGGCGTCGTGGCGCCCCAGATGCCCCAAAACCCTGATTTTTGACGTCTTTGATGCGTATTATGATTCCTAGGCCTCCCTATATAAAACCAACTTCGTCCAAACCCTAAAGGAAGAGAAAAAAAGGAGAGAAACAAGAGAAAAACACACATCAAAGAGCCACAAACAAAAAATCAAGGGAGGAGAATGAAGAACTTCAAGGAAAACATGACGTCTCTCCGATCTATCAAGGTTGTATCTCTTTTTTCCATGGAGATCTAATCTCCTAGGCAAAGCTAAAGATGAACTTTTGTATTTAAATTCTTATGTTCATGTTGTTGATTCTTAAAGTACTTTTTAATGTTTAATACAATTGATGGTTGTTGTTCTTTATTATCTTTCGCTTTATAATCCAGAAACTTGTTTTGTCAACTCCCATATAGATCCAGTCATGCTTCTTCTATGTGTGATTTGTGAAACCAGTTGTGACTGGTCAAGTTGTTTTATGTGTTGGTCTTCTGCTGCAGTATTGCCTGAGGGTATATTGTCGACATTCGATAGCTCGTAATGATACCTTTTGTGTGCTGTTAACATAGAGAAAATAATCATTGATTACCTTAGAATTTAATGTGTTTAGAATTGAATATCTTCCAATAATTGGTTTGGGATGTGAAATCTTCAATTGAGTAATAAAACGGAATCAATAACTGAATATAGGCATTTGATACAAAAGGGATTCCTAACACTTTGCTGTTTATCTCTACTGATATTTCCCATAGTTTTATTTTATATTACGAAATTCAATCTATCTCTTTCTATTAAGTTACTGCTAATGTTTTTGTTTGAGTAAAGTAGTTCATGTAACCATCTCTCTAAGGAATCGACACCCTAACTATACTGCGATAACCACAAGTAACCGCAAGTACTTTTTGGGCGTAATCAGTGGAGAAAGACTGTTCAATGATGATGTGAGTATTTTATAATTTATAACAGAATTTTTCCTTTTAATTAACGGGCTTTTTAATTAAACTTATATATTTGCGATTACAGCAAATCGATTCGTATTTTCGGTTGATTAGAGAACAACAGGATAAAATATGGAAATAAATCAACGAGCTGTGATTATGGATACATGGTTTTATGTAAATATCTTGATATTTCTTTTTAGATTTTTTGGTTGGTGATGATGATTGTTTATGTCAATTTTGATTGTAGGTGTTTGCATATCAAGCTTGGAATAAATGTGGAGGTGACATTAACAAGATTGCATTCAACGAAAATTTCCTTTCATACTATCATACAAGTCCAGTGTCATCGAGGTCTTAGACGACGGTTGATTATGTAAGTACAATGTTATTTTAAAAATGCTACAAGTTCAAAAATTTATATTAATTTTTTTTTTACAAATATAATATAGGTATTTATGCCGGTCAACATCAAGGGTGAGCACTGGGTCATGGGAGAAGTCAGTCTGTCAAATCTGAATTTTCTATTCATGTATAAATGGGTATTCCGATAGAGAAATTCATACGGAAGTCCAATTATTGAAGAAAATTATCCTAGTTTGGTTTGTCCAAAATGACTTCTACAGTACCCAGCCTGAAATAGATAGCACTAGAAGCTAGAACATGATGCGGCTTGCCGAAGGCATCCAATAAAAGACCGAAAGTAGTTATTATGGTGTATTTATCATAATTTTTATTTTATATAGGATTTGTAATCAATTAACCCAATTTAATTCGGGATACGGGAAATATTTTACGAAGAAAATATACTTGAAATTGTTTAGTGATCATATATTATAATATCTGAATTTTTCACATATATAAAATTTTCTTTATAAAGTGATTGTTTAGTGTTTTGTGATTATGTGCTCCGGTTTCGTTTTGTGATAATGTAAATACTATCGCATTATAAAATTGACCGGCGTAAACACACACGTATAACGCAAGCGTACGTATCGTTCAAGTAGTATAAAAAGTATCGATCCCACGAGGACTTAATATCTAAACTATTAATTTTATGAAGTCTTAATTTTAAATAGTGAATATATTGTTTTTAAGGGAGATTAATCTAAATAGCAATAGTAAAAGAATTACCTTTCACCCTAGCTGGGGAAGTAACCTCCTCATGGTGAATAGTAAAAAATGTAAAAAGTAAATTACTACTATTACAAAAAGTAATTAAAATTATTACAAAACTAAAAACTAAAAATTAAAAGAAACTTAGAGAGAGAAGAACTCTTTATTTACATCAAAGAAATGGGAGAGAATGGTTTTAACAAAATCTGAAATTTCGAGCTCAATTTATAGGCACGGATAGGCCTCGGGCGTCGTGACGCCAAGAGCTTGGGAGTCGCGACGCTGGAACAATGATTCGTGGCATGCTCTCGGCTTGACACGTGGCGATTCGAATAAGAGGCGGCTGAGAGCTCAATTATGATGCTGACGTGGCGATGACGTTGCGAGGCGGCTGGGATCACTTGTCGGCACCGTAGGATTGCGACAGGTGTCACGGCGTGATTGGCTGATGATGACGTGGCATGTTGACTCGGTTGACCTGATGATGTGGATGATGACGTGGCAAGACGCGTGGTAGAGTTGACTTGTTGACCGGATGACGTGGCGACACGTAGGATGACATGTGGCATACGTGGAAATAGTAATTGTCGGCACCGTAGGATGATGACACGTGGCGCGGCTCACGTTAGCAGATCGGCTGTGATGGTGACACGTGGCACGGCGCACGTTAGCAAAGTCACACTTCTCAAATTCTGACCCGTTGACCCGGCGCACATTAGCATGACTTGGTGCACGTTAGGCGTCGCGACGCCAAGGGTTTGGGCGTCGCGACGTGGTAAATTACCAAAATGCCCTTTTCGTCCAATTTTCACTGTTTTGGCCCAAATCACCTCCAGAATGTCCTGAAACTTTATTTATCTACAAAATAACACAAAACACATCAAAATATTCACAAAACTCAAGAAACTATACAAAATATTAAGTTAAATGAGTGGGAAATAGTGATAGATTTACCACTCATCGCACCCCCAAACCTAACATTTTGCTAGTCCTCGAGCAAAACATAATATAAAATAACATAAATAAATTAACTAAGCCACTTTCGTATGGATCACGGTTGCATTTAGCGTATGCAACAAGCCTTTAAACCCCTAGGTGTCCCTAGTGGACGAGTTGTAGTCTCGTGAGGGTTTACAGCAATGATACCCACAAACATTTTACAAAAGTAAAAAGGTAGTAAAACTAATGCACACAAGAGCAAAAAGACAAGCGAAAAGAGAATAAAGAAGTTAGTAACTAATCAGGTGAAACTTCTACTCCAAGTTACTAGTTGTTATGTTTCATTCTAAATTACTAAATAAGTAAATTCTCCGATCATTTTTACCATTCTTCATATACACAGCCAACATAATATTAAACAACTCATTTTTGCCCACAGCAGTCATAAGTGTAGTTGATAAGAGAGTAATATTTTTGTCCTAAAGTTCTATCAGATTTCACACCTTTTTGTAGCAATGGAATAATTTTTCTCATTTTTCTGATTTTTTCTTTGATTTTTCTCTATTTTTTATTTATATACAATACCTTCCGTCTATGTAGCGAGTGTTGGGTCGGTGACTCCCAAACCAGTTGGCTTTAGGGCACCAGGTGTTAAGACACCCCTACGGACTTAATTACTCAGACTTCAGATATATATATTTTTGCAGCATCTTCAATCCATGTAACGAGCTTTGGGCCAGTGACTCCCAAACCAGTTGGCTTTAGGGCACTAGGTGTTAAAACACCCTTACAGACTTAATAACTCGGATCTCAGACGTTTTTTTTTTTTTTTTACTCCATTGCTTTTTGAGATGTTTCCTCCAATTAAACTAGAGCACTGAATATTACAAACTTTTCAATTTCAGCTCATGTCCGTATGTTACTATATATGTTGATAATATCTGTCAACTGAGCATATGAAGATCCATTTTAGTCCGTTTTAAGGAGAATTCACAAATTAAATAATTCAAAATGAAATAAACAAAAATTAACTTGTTTCGAAATAGGTTTGAGATACGTCTCAGGAGTGGAAACTCTTTACTCAGCTATTTCTTACCAATTTCACCTTTTTAGTCAAATAAAAATGCAAAATATTTTTGTAATTTTTGAAAATTTTCCAATTTTTTGTATTTTTCGAAAAATTTTGGACTAAAAATAAAAATAACACACAAACTAAAAACAAGGTACTAATCAACTAATTCCCTCCCCCAAATCTAAATGAGACATTGTCCCCAATGTCTTAAACAGTAGAAGAAGAGTTTAGAAATAATACCTGGTTAGCTGAAAATCTACAGGAATTTAAAGGTTAAGATCCAGATTAATCTGACGCCTCTTACCACGATCGTCATCAGACCAATTTATCTTTGAAAGAATAGGGTCAACTCGTGGTTCATAGGCTATGAGTTGGTCTATTAGATCCGGAGCAGTTCTGGCAGTAAAGAGGAGTTCTTTTAAAGGTTTTGACACGAACCATTTCTCCGAGCATCATCAAGAAACACACAAAGAAAATCATAAAATCCATCAACGTTGAGCAGTCCAATTAGTTTCTGGTGTATGTTCAGGTTCGCCCAAGATAGTACTATAAAAATTTCCTCCAATGTACCCAAGCCACCTGGCAAAGCAATAAAAGCATCAGCACGGTTAATCATTTCTACCAAACGTTCAGACATACCTGGCACGATCAGTTCCTCTTCGTTTGTCAAGGGTTTTGGGATGATTCCCAAAACGTGACTGCCTCCTTCCTGTATAGCCTTTGAAACGATCCCCATAAGTCCAAGATTTCCTCCCCATATATTAAATGCATATTCCTTGCAGCTAAGACTCGACCCAATTCATGTGCTGCTTCTATGTATTGTGGTTTAGTACCAACACTACTACCGCAAAACACACAGATGTTTTCAACTCGTCTTCTTGAAGTGGCTTCCATATTTTACTCTGGATGTCTTCAAAAGTGCAATGATGAGTTGAATTTATAATACCTGAAAAGGGTGAGTAAAATAATAGCACTAGTACCAGCCAAATGAAAATTATTAGTTAAACAAATCGTGATAGTCAAAAAAAGTCTGGATCCTGTCGGAGAAAATATAACAAAACAAATTACAATTATTAGGAAAAGACAAAGAGATATAATATTTACAAGAAAAGTAGCAGCTTGATCGACGTCTATGCGTCAGGGACAAGCTTCCCATCCAATTTTCTTATAAATTGGCAAACATGGTCTTTTTGAGTCAGATTCCCGAGACTTAACTGTTGTCTTTCTTTTTGAAATTGTGTATGTAATTTTCGAAAGGCTATGTGAACATATCCACTGGGATGCGTCTAAAGAGTTGAAGATATGTCATCTAAAGACTCCTTACTCAAGCCATCCCTAATGAATTTAATTTTGTCTTCGCGATTATCAGACACCATTCCTAAAGAACGACAACGAGTATTGCAATTCCAGCGTGCACATTGTAACAAACACCCATTTGCTTAGCTCTACGTTTCTTTGCATAGGTGCTTCTTCCAAAACCAGACAGATGTGAAATAAAAGAATCAGAAGACTCACCTGCCAATCGGACCCGTGCTTCAATTACCCAACGAATATCATTAGGAACATCGTGAATTGTTAGTAACCTCATCCGTTCCAAGCGAGCTTTGTAGACTTTCATCAGAGATTTTTGAGGGAGAGAATGAAATTGCTTGTGAAGATTTACGAGAGATTCTTCCATCTTGAAATTTAATTCGGGATACGGGAAATATTTTACGAAGAAAATATACTTGAAATTGTTTAGTGATCATATTATTAATATCTGATTTTTCACATATATAAAATTTTCTTTATAAAGTGATTGTTTAGTGTTTTGTGATTATGTGCTCCGGTTTCGTTTTGTGATAATGTAAATACTATCGCATTATAAAATTGACCGGCGTAAACACACACGTATAACGCAAGCGTACGTATCGTTCAAGTAGTATAAAAAGTATCGATCCCACGAGGACTTAATATCTAAACTATTAATTTTATGAAGTCTTAATTTTAAATAGTGAATATATTGTTTTTAAGGGAGATTAATCTAAATAGCAATAGTAAAAGAATTACCTTTCCCTAGCTAAAATACAGTAAAAAAATTACATGGTGGAATAGTAAACTCATGGTGAATAGTAAAAAATGTAAAAATAAATTACTACTATTACAAAAACAAAAAGTAATTAAAATTATTACAAAACTAAAAACTAAAAATTAAAGAAACTTAGAGAGAGAAAACTCTTTATTTACATCAAAGAAATGGGAGAGAATGGTTTTAACAAAATCTGAAATTTCGAGCTCAATTTATAGGCACGGATAGGCCTCGGGCGTCGTGACGCCAAGAGCTTGGGAGTCGCGACGCTGGAACAATGATTCGTGGCATGCTCTCGGCTTGACACGTGGCGATTCGAATAAGAGGCGGCTGAGAGCTCATTATGATGCTGACGTGGCGATGACGTTGCGAGGCGGCTGGGATCAATTGTCGGCACCGTAGGATTGCGACAGGTGTCACGGCGTGATTGGCTGATGATGACGTGGCATGTTGACTCGGTTGACCTGATGATGTGGATGATGACGTGGCAAGACGCGTGTAGAGTTGACTTGTTGACCGGATGACGTGGCGACACGTAGGATGACATGTGGCATACGTGGAAATAGTAATTGTCGGCACCGTAGGATGATGACACGTGGCGCGGCTCACGGTTAGCAGATCGGCTGTGTGATGGTGACACGTGGCACGGCGCACGTTAGCAAAGTCACACTTCTCAAATTCTGACCCGTTGACCCGGCGCACATTAGCATGACTTGGTGCACGTTAGGCGTCGCGACGCCAAGGGTTTGGGCGTCGCGACGTGGTAAATTACCAAAATGCCCTTTCGTCCAATTTTCACTGTTTTGGCCCAAATCACCTCCAGAATGTCCTGAAACTTTATTTATCTACAAAATAACACAAAACACATCAAAATATTCACAAAACTCAAGAAACTATACAAAATTTTAAGTTAAATGAGTGGGAAATAGTGATAGATTTACCACTCATCACACCCCCAAACCTAACATTTTGCTAGTCCTCGAGCAAAACATAATATAAAATAACATAAATAAATTAACTAAGCCACTTTCGTATGGATCACGGTTGCATTTAGCGTATGCAACAAGCCTTTAAACCCCTAGGTGTCCTAGTGGACGAGTTGTAGTCTCGTGAGGGTTTACAGCAATGATACCCACAAACATTTTACAAAAGTAAAAAGGTAGTAAAACTAATGCACACAAGAGCAAAAAGACAAGCGAAAAGAGAATAAAGAAGTTAGTAACTAATCAGGTGAAACTTCTACTCCAAGTTACTAGTTGTTATGTTTCATTCTAAATTACTAAATAAGTAAATTCTCCGATCATTTTTACCATTCTTCATATACACAGCCAACATAATATTAAACAACTCATTTTTGCCCACAGCAGTCATAAGTGTAGTTGATAAGAGAGTAATATTTTTGTCCTAAAGTTCTATCAGATTTCACACCTTTTGTAGCAATGGAATAATTTTTCTCATTTTTATGATTTTTCTTTGATTTTTCTCTATTTTTTATTTATACAATACCTTCCGTCTATGTAGCGAGTGTTGGGTCGGTGACTCCCAAACCAGTTGGCTTTAGGGCACCAGGTGTTAAGACACCCCTACGGACTTAATTACTCAGACTTCAGATATATATATTTTTGCAGCATCTTCAATCCATGTAACGAGCTTTGGGCCAGTGACTCCCAAACCAGTTGGCTTTAGGGCACTAGGTGTTAAAACACCCTTACAGACTTAATAACTCGGATCTCAGACGTTTTTTTTTTTTTTTTACTCCATTGCTTTTTGAGATGTTCCTCCAATTAAACTAGAGCACTGAATATTACAAACTTTTCAATTTCAGCTCATGTCCGTATGTTACTATATATGTTGATAATATCTGTCAACTGAGCATATGAAGATCCATTTTAGTCCGTTTAGGAGAATTCACAAATTAAATAATTCAAAATGAAAAAACAAAAATTAACTTGTTTCGAAATAGGTTTGAGATACGTCTCAGGAGTGGAAACTCTTTACTCAGCTATTTCTTACCAATTTCACCTTTTTAGTCAAATAAAAATGCAAAATATTTTTGTAATTTTTGAAAATTTTCCAATTTTTTGTATTTTTCGAAAAATTTTGGACTAAAAATAAAAATAACACACAAACTAAAAACAAGGTACTAATCAACTAATTCCCTCCCCCAAATCTAAATGAGACATTGTCCCCAATGTCTTAAACAGTAGAAGAAGAGTTTAGAAAATAATACCTGGTTAGCTGAAAATCTACAGGAATTTAAAGGTTAAGATCCAGATTAATCTGACGCCTCTTACCACGATCGTCATCAGACCAATTTATCTTTGAAAGAATAGGGTCAACTCGTGGTTCATAGGCTATGAGTTGGTCTATTAGATCCGGAGCAGTTCTGGCAGTAAAGAGGAGTTCTTTTAAAGGTTTTGACACGAACCCATTTCTCCGAGCATCATCAAGAAACACACAAAGAAAATCATAAAATCCATCAACGTTGAGCAGTCCAATTAGTTTCTGGTGTATGTTCAGGTTCGCCCAAGATAGTACTATAAAAATTTCCTCCAATGTACCCAAGCCACCTGGCAAAGCAATAAAAGCATCAGCACGGTTAATCATTTCTACCAAACGTTCAGACATACCTGGCACGATCAGTTCCTCTTCGTTTGATGGTTCAATAAGATTTGCCTCTGCCAAGGGTTTTGGGATGATTCCCAAAACGTGACTGCCTCCTTCCTGTACAGCCTTTGAAACGATCCCCATAAGTCCAAGATTTCCTCCCCCATATATTAAATGCATATTCCTTGCAGCTAAGACTCGACCCAATTCATGTGCTGCTTCTATGTATTGTGGTTTAGTACCAACACTACTACCGCAAAACACACAGATGTTTTCAACTCGTCTTCTTGAAGTGGCTTCCATATTTTACTCTGGATGTCTTCAAAAGTGCAATGATGAGTTGAATTTATAATACCTGAAAAGGGTGAGTAAAATAATAGCACTAGTACCAGCCAAATGAAAATTATTAGTTAAACAAATCGTGATAGTCAAAAAAAGTCTGGATCCTGTCGGAGAAAATATAACAAAACAAATTACAATTATTAGGAAAAGACAAAGAGATATAATATTTACAAGAAAAGTAGCAGCTTGATCGACGTCTATGCGTCAGGGACAAGCTTCCCATCCAATTTTCTTATAAATTGGCAAACATGGTCTTTTTGAGTCAGATTCCCGAGACTTAACTGTTGTCTTTCTTTTTGAAATTGTGTATGTAATTTTCGAAAGGCTATGTGAACATATCCACTGGGATGCGTCTAAAGAGTTGAAGATATGTCATCTAAAGACTCCTTACTCAAGCCATCCCTAATGAATTTAATTTTGTCTTCGCGATTATCAGACACCATTCCTAAAGAACGACAACGAGTATTGCAATTCCAGCGTGCACATTGTAACAAACACCCATTTGCTTAGCTCTACGTTTCTTTGCATAGGTGCTTCTTCCAAAACCAGACAGATGTGAAATAAAAGAATCAGAAGACTCACCTGCCAATCGGACCCGTGCTTCAATTACCCAACGAATATCATTAGGAACATCGTGAATTGTTAGTAACCTCATCCGTTCCAAGCGAGCTTTGTAGACTTTCATCAGAGATTTTTGAGGGAGAGAATGAAATTGCTTGTGAAGATTTACGAGAGATTCTTCCATCTTGAAATGACTTAATCTGCAAAAACTAAACACACAAAATTAAATCACACCAAATCATAATATATACACAAATTGCATGGGTTGCCTCCCTGCGAGCGCAAAGTTTTAAAGTCGTCAGCTAGACTTTTACTTCTTGAACGTTAGGCTGGATCTGAAAGTGTGACACTTTCTTTTTATCGCTCAAATGATTCTCCCCAGTAGTGTTTGACACGCTGACTGTTAACCTTGAATGTGTTGTTGGTGTTAGGATCCAGTAACTCAACAGCTCCATAAGGTAAAACCTGAGTGATCACAAATGGACCTGACCACCTAGATTTCAACTTTCCAGGGAAAAGTTTCAACCTCGAGTTGTACAATAACACATGTTGCCTTGGTTCCAACTGTCTGTGAATTATTTTTTGGTCATGCCATTTCTTTGTCTTTTCTTTGTATAATCTGGCATTCTCATAAGCCTGTAGGCGAAATTCCTCCAATTCGTTAAGTTGGTGAAGTCTTTTCTCTCCTGGAGCTTGTGAATCAAAATTCAACTTCTTCAGTGCCCAGTACGCCTTGTGCTCAAGCTCAACTGGCAGATGGCACGTTCTCCCAAACACCAAGCGATATGGGGACATACCAATGGGTGTCTTGTAAGCTGTCATATAGGCCCATAATGCATCATCTAGTTTTGTTGACCAGTCCCTCCTTGTTGATCAAACTGTTCTTTCTAGGATTCTTTTGATTTCCCTGTTTGAAACCTCAACCTGTCCATTTGTTCGTGGATGATAAGCTGTGGCAACCTTGTGAGTAACTCCGTATTTGGATATGAGTGCATCGAAGTATCTGTTGCAAAAATGAGAGCCACCATCACTGATAATTGCCCGAGGTGTTCCGAACCGAGTGAAAATATTCTTTTTCAGGAATTTGATCACGACTTTTGAATCATTGGATGGCAGTGCAATTGCTTCAATCCATTTGGAGACGTAGTCTACAGCAACCAGGATGTACAGGTTTCCGAATGATGGAATAAAGGGTCCCATGAAATCAATACCCATACATCGAATATTTCCACTTCTAGAATGTTTTGCAATGGTCCTTCGTTTCTCCTGGAAATATTTCCCATTCTCTGGCACCTGTCATATTGAAAAGCAAAAAGATAAGCATCTTTAAAAATAGTGGGCCAGAACAAACCTGATTGTAGGACTTTGGTTGCAGTTTTGTTTCCGCTGAAGTGTCCGCCATATGGTGATGAATGACAGTGCTGCAACACACTGTTGATTTCTCATGTGGAACACATCGTCTCAGTAGTTGATCAGAACAGCGTTTGAATAGGTACGACTCGTCCCAGACATAGTGCTTGACTTCTTTGAAGAACTTATTCTGTTGCTGAGTTGTCCATTCCAACGGCCATTTTCCTGACACAATGTAGTTGACATCAGGGGTGGCAAAACGAATCAGCGAATCGAATTCGTGACGAATTCTAAACGAATCGAATTGTAATGCACTAAATTCGAATTCGATTCGTTTATTAAACGAATCCTGATACTAGGATTCGAATTCGATTCGTTTAATAAACGAATATTCGTATTCGATTCGTTTATTCGTTTACATAAATCAAACGAATCGAATTGAATTTATTATTCGTTTACCATTCGCATCCGATTCGTTTACTATTCGCATCCGATTCGTTTATTATTCGCATTCCATTCGTTTATTCGTTTATATCAAAATTAAACGAATCGAATAATTCGTATTCGATTCGTTTAATCAAAATAAAATACAAAATGTTAAAATCTATTAATCTAACCATCAATTCCATACCATATTCATTGTTATAGTCTTAAAATCCATAAAACAATCTCCAAAATTCAAATTACAAATCAATTGCATAATAATTAATAACACTTAAAATCTTCAAAACACATTTTGATCAAAATATCAATACATATTGTGTTTCATTTGTTGTTTGGCAAACTTTTTTCTATCTCATCTTCCATTTCAATTGAATTATCTAAATCATCAATGCTTGGAGAGTCATCAATGCTTGGAGAGTCATCAACTGTGTACACCCATATCCCTGTAAATAAAAAGAAGTAAATGCAATAGTAGATCAGCAAATATAGCAGCACAAATCAGCAAGAGTCAAAATGATTGAAGGGTTTGGAGATTTGGAGATTTGGAGTTTGAATGAGAAGGAAAGGCAATATAAGTGATTTATATAGAAAGTTTGTGAAGAAATGACAGAGAGATTGGTATATGTGGTTGACCAACTCCAACTGAACTAAAGGTTGTTTATAACTGAACAGATTATGGATGTAATCAAGATAATGTTTTGATTTTCTTAGATTTTTTTTAAGTTGCTTAAGGTTTAAATCTTGTTATGCCTTTTCAACAGTAAACATATGTTATGCCTTTTCTTATGCGACTAATTTATTAAATGCTCACAGTAGAAGGAAAATCAGCACTACATTAGTGCAATAAATTTGTCTGCAAGAACACAAATCTACCAATTAGTTGAGAGTAGATGAACACCAGAACCCACTTCAAATCTACCAATTGTAAGACCGAAATTCATCAAAAAAAATAAACACATTCAAAGTCAAAGCTTGAAACCCTCCAATTCAGCAAACCACAGAAATCAGAAAATTAAAAAAAAGTGTGAAATAAAACATAAAAAGAAACAGGGGAAAAGGGGAAATACAACATCACAAAGAAAAAAAAAACGAAGATCTGCTTTCATTTGTAATTAACAGTTAAATTAACAAAAAAAAAAACGAAGATCTACTTAATAGTTAAATTAACAAACCAAAATTAAAGAAATCATCTTACCTCAACAAACGAAGACCTCGTGCTGGAAGAGGAGGCGACGGCTGCTGCTGAAAAGTGAAAACGAAGATCTGCTTTCAGTTGTATGGTTCAGTTGAGAGAGTTTTAGGTTAAAGTTAGAGGAGGCGGCGGCTGCTGGAAGAAATAATAGAAAACCTAAATGGTTTTGTTATGTATAATTAAATTTTTAGGTTAAACTTAAATTACTAAAATATCCCTCATACAATTAAACCATATTTGAAAATTTTAAGGGTAAATTTGTAATAATATTAAACGGGTATTAAACGAATTCGATTCGGATTCGATTCGTTTATGATTCGTTTAATAAACGAATCCTTAACGAATAAACGAATTGATGATCTCAAATTCGGATTCGATTCGTTTAATAAACGAATCGAATCGAATTGACCCATTTATTAAACGAATCCATTTTTCCAAACCCGTATTCGCTTTAAAGCGAATCGAATCGAACGAATAAACGAATCCTGACCCAAATTGCCACCCCTAGTTGACATAGTCAGCATACCAAGGGACTTCCTGTTGTTTTATGGCAAAAAGTTGTTCATCTGGAAAAGTTTCCTTGATTGAAAGATCTTTGTCAGCTGTTTCTCCATTCTCGAGCCTCGATAGATGATCTGCCACCTGATTCTCTATTCCTTTCCTGTCTCTAATCTCCACGTCAAATTCTTGCAGAAGAAGTATCCAATGGATCAATCTGGGTTTGGCATCTTTCTTCGTGATCAGATATTTGATTGTTGAATGATCTCTGTAGACCACCACTTTGAGACCCAACAGATAAGAGCGGAATTTGTCAAAAGCGTACATAACTGCGAGCAACTCCTTTTCGGTGGTTGTGTAGTTGAGTTGAGCTTCATTTAGAGTTCTGCTGGAATAATAAATGGTGTGGAAAATCTTTGCTTTACGTTGTCCCAAAACTGCACCTACAACAAAATCACTAGCATCGCACATAACTTCAAATGGAAGGGTCCAGTCTTGTGCTACAATGATGGGGGCGGATACCAGCTTCTGTTTTAAGATTTCAAAAGCTTCCTGGCATTCTTTGGTGAAGTTAAAAGGCACATCCTTCTCCAGAAGATTGCAAAGAGGTTTTGCAATTTTGAAAAGTCTTTGATAAATCTCTTGTAAAAACCTGCATGTCCAAGAAAACTTCGAATACCTTTAACTGATGTTGGTGGAGGTAGTTTTTCAATTGTCTCTATCTTTGCTTTGTCTACCTCAATCCCCTTTTGTGAGATCCGGTGTCCAATAACAATGCATTATTGCACCATGAAATGGCATTTCTCCCAGTTGAGTACCAGGTTTGTATCTCCGCACCTTTGTAACACATGTTCCAAATTTTGCAAACAATTATCAAAAGAATCTCCAAACACAGAAAAGTCATCCATGAATACCTCCATACTCTGCTCCAGCATGTCTGAGAAGATGGACATCATGCAACGCTGAAAAGTGGCAGGGGCATTACATAATCCAAATGGCATCCTACGGAAAGCAAAAGTACCATAGGGACATGTAAAGGTAGTTTTCTCCTGGTCTTCTGGTGCGATGGCAATCTGATTGTACCCTGAATATCCGTCCAGAAAGCAATAGAACTCATGTCCTGCCAGTCTATCTAACATCTGGTCAATGAATGGTAGCGGAAAATGGTCCTTGCTCGTGGCTTTGTTCAGTTTCCTATAGTCCATGCATACTCTCCATCCAGTTACTGTTCTTGTTGGAATCAGCTCGTTCTTTTCATTGGTAATTACAGTAATTACTCCTTTCTTTGGTACACACTGCATAGGACTCACCCAACTGCTGTCTGAGATGGGGTAAATGATGCCAGCATCTAACCATTTGATGATTTCTTTCTTTACGACTTCCTTCATGATTGGATTGAGTCTCCGTTGATGCTCCACTGTGGGTTTGTACTCATCGTTCATCAAAATTTTGTGTATGCAAAATGATGGACTAATGCCTCGAATGTCTGCTATAGTCCAGCCAATGGCTTTCTTGTGCTCTCGTAACACTCTCAGCAACTTTTCTTCCTGCTCCAATGTTAGTGAATAAGAAATAATAACAGGTAATTCAGAAGAGTTTCCAAGAAATGCATACCTAAGATGGCTCGGAAGTAACTTCAACTCCAACTGTGGTGGTTCTTCAATCGAAGGCTTGATTCGATCTTTCTTTGGCAGTTCCAAACTTTCAACTAGTGGTGTTGCTTTGAATCGGAATGATTTGTCAAAGTAGTTGATACATTCCAGGATTTCAGCATCTAGCTCGCTGTCAGTCATGTTGGTGATGCAAGCTTCAAGTGTATCTGTGGGATTTGGCTCAGTATTTTGAACGATACTTTCAACAACATCAACTCTGAAGCATTCTTCTTCCTTTTCATCGCTCGGGAATTTCATGGCTTTGAAAACATTAAATGTCACTTCTTGGTCATGCATTTTCATGGTCAGTTCTCATTTTTGCACATCAATCACAATTTTACCTGTAGCCAAGAATGGTCTCCCAAGAATGATAGGTATTTCTTTGTCTTCTTCCATGTCAAGGATGATGAAATCTGCTGGGAGAATTAGTTTGTCTACTTTCACCAGCACATCTTCAACAACACCTATTGGAAATGCAAGTGTTCGGTCAGCAAGTTGCAATGAAACTGAGGTAGGCATTGCTTCTCCAATCTGTAGTTTCTTGTAAATAGAAAAGGCATCAAGTTAACACTATCACCTAAATCACATAAAGCCTTACCGATATAATGTTCTCCAATGGTGCATGGAATTGTGAAACTGTCAGGATCTTTCAACTTCGGGGGAAGTTTCCTCTGAATAATGGCGCTGCATTCTTCCGTTAATGCTATTGTTTCATAGTCTCCCAATCCCCGTTTTCGTGAAAGAATGTTTTTCATGAATTTGACATAACTGGGCATTTCTTCCAAGGCTTCTGCAAATGGGATGTTGATGTGCAGCTTTTTGAAAACCTCCAGGAATCGAGCAAACTGCTTGTCCAGTTTGTTTTTCTGAAGACGCTGAGGAAAAGGTGGAGGTGGAGTGATCTGTTCTTTTTCCTTTGCTTCTTTTTCCTTTGCCTCTTTTTCCTCCATCTGATTCTCAACTTATTTTGGAACTTCTTCTTGGGACATCTTGATTCCAACATCTTTGTTGATTTCAGTACCGCTTTTCAAAGTAATGGCTTGACATTGCTCCTTCCCTCGGTTCCTTGGATTGGGTTCTGTGTTACTGGGAAGATTACCTGGTGGTCTGTAACTCTGAGCATTGGCCAGTTGTCCGATTTGATTCTCCAGTGCTTTAATGGAAGCTGATTGGCTCTGAAAGATAGCATCGTACTTTTTTAACTGAGCCAGTACTTCTGCTATTCCTGGTTCATTTGCCTGCTCCTGGCCTTTATTCTGTTGCTGGAATCCAGGTGGTGGATAGTTCCGCTTTTGGCCTGAATTGTTGCTCCATGAAAAATTAGGATGATTCCTCCACCCTGGGTTGTAGGTGTTGGAATAAGGATTGTTCCCCTGTCTGTTGAAATTGTTGACAAAATTCACCGTTTCTTCAAGTTGGTTCGACTCTGGTGTTCCTCCATATGGTGAACTTGTGGATCCAGTGGTAAGAGTCTCCATAAATTTTCATATCTGATCTAGCTTGGTGTTGACTGCTGTATTGGCTCCACTTTCATAAATTCCTGCAATTCTTTGGATCATGCTCATTTCTGTTGGCCACAAAGAATTGTTGTTGGCCATTTCTTCGATTAGTTCCCAGGCTTGATCTTCTCCTTTTGCCATTAAAGCTCCTCCAGCAGCAGCATCGATTGTGGTTCTCATTATTCCAGGAAGTCCATTATAGAAAGTTTGGACTTGAAGCCATTTTGGAATCTCATGGTGAGGACATTTCCGGAGTAAATCTTTATACCTTTCCTAAGCTTCGTAGAGAGTTTCAGAGTCTTGTTGTACAAAGGATGTAATGTCATTCCTCAGTTTTCCAGTTCTGGCTGGTGGAAAGTACTTTGCAAGAAATTTTGTGGCTAAAGTGTTCCAAGTTGTGATAGAACCTGCTGGTAGTGAATGTAGCCAAGCTTTAGCTCTGTCCTTCAAGGAGTATGGGAAAACACGCAGTCTCATTGCTTCTTCAGCTTCTCGGTTGTAATTGAAAGTGCCGCAAACTTCCAGGAAGTTGCTGATGTGGGCATTAGGATCTTCAGTTGCATTCCCTCCAAACTGAACTGGATGCTGAATCATCTGAATGCATGTTTTGATGTCACCTGCATTTGCTGGTAAGGGAGGGAGTACAATGCAAGAAATGAGTCTGTCAATCACCTGAATGGTTCTGTCTCGAATGGGAATTGGTGGTGCAACCTCCAACGGTTCAGGTTCCATGTTAACTAAAGCTTATTGGCCTTCTCGTCTTTCCCTTCTCAACTGTCTGATGGTTCTTTCAATTTCTGGGTCAAGCGGTCGAAGTTCAAAACTTCTGGTTTGTCTCATGAAGTTTCTGAGAACCTGAAACACAAGAAAACAAAAACAATAAGTAAAAAGAAAATTAGATACAAGTAGAGGTATCTAACCCCTAAACAAATAGTAAAAGATAAATAAGTCCCCGGCAACGGCGCCAAAAACTTGACCGGCGTAAACACACACGTATAACGCAAGCGTACGTATCGTTCAAGTAGTATAAAAAGTATCGATCCCACGAGGACTTAATATCTAAACTATTAATTTTTTGAAGTCAAATGATTACTAGTATCTAACGGATTGATTGATTGATTTGAAATGGTGACGATTCTAAATTTAAAAGCAAGTAAATAAGATTGTCGAAAGTAGGTTTTAAGAAAAATTCAATATTAAAAACTATCTAGGGTTGTGATTTCTTTTAATATCATTTTAAAGATGAAGTGGTTATCTTAAAGTTGGGTAAAATATTGATTTATTAACCTGGAACACTAAATTATGTAAAAGCCTCTTCTGATGGTCAATTACAAATATCCAGTATAACCCAATTGAACCATATGTCTATGTCAACCAAATTACCTGGATTCATTAAGATTAAGTTCCAATTATGGCTACCACCGCCCGACAGGTATATTCCTATCCTGTAAGAAAATCTATTAAAGGGTCATCTATCCTCAAGGAAGATCGTGGGCTATTGAGTCTGAGGTCTTAAACTTAAAATCCCTATGTCTAGTTCATTTTAAGTTTACCTAATCAATTTTATTAATGGCCAGTTAATTAAAAAGCATTAAGATTAAGACTCAATAAATAAATCATTATATTACCCAAACTATAATCTAACCCCTTATAAACCGGTGATATTAAAAGTCATCACAACCCCAGATAACTAATTTAGTTACAACACATAACTAGGACTGGTAAAAACTTGAAAATAAAAGACATAAAGTAAAAATGCGGTAAAGTAAATACTGAAAAGTAAATTACAATAAAATAAAATGCTAAGGTAAAAGGAATTACTTTTACTACTACTAATTTAGATAGCTCCCATAAAATAATATATAAATTTGTGATAATATTACCAACTGACCAATCTGGCGGTATCCTGATTAAGTCAAATTAAGTCCAACCAGCCATTAAGGCGGTAATATTTGTCCATAAACCAGCCATAAAGGCGGAACCAAAATTAAATTACCAACCGACCAATCTGGCGGTATCCTTGATTAGTCAGGTTTAAACCAGATTAAAATTAAATTACCAACCAACCAATATAGCGGTATCCTTTTTAAGTCAAATGTTAAATAGTGAATATATTGTTTTTAAGGGAGATTAATCTAAATAGCAATAGTAAAAGAATTACCTTTCACCCTACCTGGGGAAGTTACCTCCTCATGGTGAATAGTAAAAACTGTAAAAAGTAAAGAAAGTAAATTACTATTATTATAAAAAGTAATTAAAATTATTACAAAACTAAAAACTAAAAATTAAAAGAAACTTAGAGAGAGAAGAACTCCCTATTTACATCAAAGAAATAGGAGAGAATGGTTTTAACAAAATCTGAAATTTCGAGCTCAATTTATAGGCGTGGATAGGCCTCGGGTGTCACGACGCCAAGAGCTTGGGCGTCGCGACTCTGGAACAGTGATTCGTGGCATGCTCTCGGCTTGACACGTGGCGATTCGGATAAGAGGCGTCTGAGAGCTCAATTATGATGCTGACGTGGCGATGACATGGCAAGGCGGCTGGGATCAATTGTCGGCACCGTAGGATTGCGACACGTGTCACGGCGTGATTGGCTGATGATGACGTGGCATGTTGACTCGGTTGACCTGATGATGTGGATGATGATGTGGCAAGACGCGTGGTAGAGTTGACTCGTTGACCGGATGATGTGGCGACACGTAGGATGACACGTGGCACACATGGAAATAGAAATTGTCGGCACCGTATGATGATGACACGTGGCACGGCTCACGTTAGCAGATCGGCTGTGATGGTGACACGTGGCACGGCGCATGTTAGCAAAGTCAAACTTCTCAAATTCTGACCCGTTGACCCGGCGCACATTAGCATGACTTGGTGCACGTTAGGCGTCGCAATGCCAAGGGTTGGGCGTCGCGACGCGGTAAATTACCAAAATGCCCTTTTCGTCCAATTTTCACTGTTTTGGCCCAAATCACCTCCAGAATGTCCTGAAACTTTATTTATCTACAAAATAACACAATACACATCAAAATATTCACAAAACTCAAGAAACTATACAAAATATTAAGTTAAATGAGTGGGAAATAGTGATAGATTTACCACTCATCAAAAATCTACTTTAAATAGTGCCTCTATCACTTAGTGCGCCATCTTCTGTGGCATAGAGTGACAGATTCTATTGCACGATAGACACTGTCGCACAATACGACGGCACATCACATAGTGGGACAGAATCTATCGCACTATGTGACAGAAGTTGTCGCACTGTTTTATAGCATACATGTTTATATATCAAAACACGATCTTGTAAATTTTTCTTATAAATAAACAATAAGATTGGTACAATTCCTTCGGTTATAACAAAACATATGCTTGTAATGCACATTCGAATATTTCTTACAAATATAAAAAATAATTGGTACAATTCATTCAGTTATAACAAACCATATGCTTGTAAAGAACATTCGAAAATTTCATAGAAATAAATAATAAGATTGGTATAATTCATTCGGTTATGACCGCGTTCATTGCAACGTGAACAGTGTTGGATTCACACTCTCTCACATGTAGAAGGTATAAGTTGTGTTTTATGACGACTAGACACAATAGTGTATTTCGGTAGCATTATTTTTCTTCTACAGAATCCTATGAAATTTCCCAATTATCTGGTTTTCTAAATAGATAAATATGATGTGAATATGTTTTAATTAATGTCTCATTTTTGTAAAAATCAGAACAAAGGGCAACATAATCGACAAGCTTGACTTGGCTTGCGTGGCAACAAACAGAACCTGGATTTTTGCTTCTCAAAACATAAGAGTAATGTGGTAGTTATGAATACAAATTTTTGGCCTTCATCATATCAAATTTAAGGCAACTCCTTTGGCCCAATATGTTTATATGTATGTCACAGATACATTATGCTCAACCTGTAAGTCAGCGATTATAGCTCTCGGAGGGTGTGATCGCTTCCCATCAATATACTTTTCCTTAATCATGTAACCAACAACATTACTCCTCTTTGTTTGCTGATGATTATGATTATTAACATCATTTTTACACATGTACAATTCCGAAAGACTCAAAATCCCCATTTACAACAATTTACAGCACAATAGGCTTCGAACTGCGTTGTTGACAACCTAGTCACAATAAATTCAAACTTTTACGTAATAGCCATTATGTATAATTCCCTCTGCATCATCTTTTTCTCATTAACAAGCTTGCCTTGAGAAATTCCAATTTCATTGTCATAATCAAAGAAATTTGGAGCGGACGTGTCATATGATAAAACCGAAGGCATGCCAATAAACTGATTGTGTGTAGTTGAGATGTTACTGTAATAATAACTTTCAGTGACAGTATGAAAACCTTTAATTTCTACAAATTCATCTAATTGTCCCATATGATAACCAATCTCATTAACTGGAGATTCATAATATCATGTTTCAAAACTTGAACTTGACACATCTATACTGTCATTGAATGTAGATGAATGTTTATTGAATAAAGGCACAGGTTATTGAGATGTTGGTTCATAGGCGAAAGGCTGGTGACCGGCGTGATCACACATGTATAACGCAATCGCACGTATCGTTCAAGTAGTATAAAAATATCGATCCCACGAGGACTTAATTTCTATTGTTGTTATTAATTATTGATACTATTTATTTACAAGTATCTAATTAAGATGAGAAAGGAATGATTTGTTGATTGGTTGGTTGAATGTGGATTTACTAAATAATTAAATAAATAAAGACACAAAAGAAAATACTAAGGAAAATAAACAAAATACACAAATATCTAGGGTTGTGATTCCACACAATATTTTTCTAATGATGAATTTATTTTCTTATATATGTGTAATAAATCAGTTTGCTAAGCTGGAACACTAAGATATGCAAAAGCTTCTTACGATGGTCAGATGCAAACACCCAAAGTAACCCAATTAATCATATTCATATGTTAACAAAGTTACCTGAATTCATTAAGTTCAAGTTCCAATTGTGGCTACCCCCGCCCGACAGGTATATTCCTATCTTGTAAGGAAATCTATTAAGGGGTTATATATCCTCAAGGAAGATCGTGAACTATTGAATCTAAGGCTGAAACCTAAAATCTCTTTTCCAAGTTCATTTTAAGTTTACCACATCAATCTTATTGGTGATCGGGCAATAAGAAGCATTGGGCTTAAGATTCAATAAAAAAAACTAAAGAATTACCCATAATATAATTAAATCAATTATTAAGCATGTTAATATTGTGTTTCATCACTTCTCTAGAATAAAAAGAAAATATTGGGGTAAGGGGATCCACCTTTACTATTTCTAATTTAGAAATCTCCTTATTATAATATAGAAATTATCAGTGATATTACCAACTGACCATATAGGCGGTATCCTGATTAAATCAGATTTTCAATTGAGTCCAACCGACCATAAATGCGGTGTTATCATTTGTCCATAAACTAGCCATATAAGCGGTAATTATCTGTCACCTAAAGACCGACCATATAGGCGGTGTCACATTATGTCAAATAAATAAAACCAGCCATTAAGACAGTATAACCTTTAGTTTAAATTATAATTTCCATATTATAATTAAGGGAGATTGATCTAAACTAAAATAATAAAAGCTTCACCTTCCCCCAGTGGAAATTTAACTACAAAACATAAAAGAAATGTAAAGAAAAGAAATTATTACTATTACTGAAAATAAAAATACACAATTAAAATACTGAAAATAAATACAAACAATATGCAATCCTTAAATTCCTTACAAAAACCTAAGTAAAGTATGAGAATTACAAATGAAATGGCTTGGTATTTATAGGCAAATCTAAAGGCTTCCACTAATTTCTCCATCAATTGCTCCACCAAACATGGCACCAAACATGACATCAAACATGATACCAATTTTAAAATGACTTAAATAATTACATAAAACACACTTCCGAATGTTTTATCAATTTTGGTCATGGAAACGTCAAAATTAAAAATTATTATGAACTTCAAAGTTGTAGATCTTTGAGTCTTCTTTAATCTGGAACTTTAATCACATCAATCCGATATCGGAGTAAAAGGTTATAGCCAAAACATCACAATTGTGCAAAGCTAAAATTTCCGAAATTGTACTTCGTTAGAACGCCATTTCAGGTTTTCAACCTCCAAAATCCATATGTCAAGTCCAATTTTTGCCTTTATTTGTTCCATATTTCTTCCTGAATAATTCCATTAAGTCCCGATTTTATTTTATCTGTAAAATAAACTAAAACACATCAAAACATTCATCAAACCCAAGAAACTAAACAAAATATTAGGTAAAATGAGCAATAAATATTGATATATTTTCCGCTCATCACACCCCCAACCTAACATTTTGCTCGTTGTGGGAACACAGGAACTGAGCGACGCATGCTGTTCCGGGCTCGCGGCCTGGTGGGTAGTACGGAGTAGCCCACGGGGGACTAAACCGGAGAATAATGGAGTCGCCACCCGGTGTGAACTGGGACAAAGATTTAAGGCCGCACTCACCCCTCGCAAGGGAAGACCTCAAACCGTTGGGTTCGGAATGGTCCCTTACTTATGCCACTTGTAATAAAATGATTTGTGCAATAATCTAACCAAGCCTAAGCAACATATTTCCAAGGATATTTTACTCCTAAGTTCGCATGCATAGGTACAAAGCTCATATCTAAGTTTACATATAATACATTTTCATATTTTGCATACAACCTATTTGCATACAATCTATGTCCAAATTTGCATACAACCTACTTGCATATAATCTATGTCTGAATTCATGCATAAAGATAAATTGACATACGGAAAGCATACAATTTCACATTGGTAGACACAGAAGCGCAAACAAATAACATTCATACAAGCATGCATATTAAGGAAAGACAATTAAGCGCATGATGGAAATAGATAACTAAAGAGGTAATGCAAATGCATAAGATAAAAAGAGACAACTATATGCTAAAATAGACATGTCGTGATGTGATGCAGAAAAGATATCTAGAATTGACACGAACACATGCGTGGGCCTTTTTCCAAGTGGTATGTGGAATTGTATCCCGAGTACAGATCATACTACCGTCCATTCGGAATCGGCTATGAAATTTATGTCTGGATTTCCATCATATATACCATGAGAAATAATGCCCAAATGCTATCATAACATGGGTACACCAATGATAATAGATCGAGCCAAGACAAGGATAGATGATGCAATCAATAGATGAAAGACGCGGCAAATATCGTGGTAAAGGTAGCCTTTTAGGCTTTTCTTCCCACAAATGGAGAACCTTTTAGTCCAACACCATAAGCCCATGCGCTTTTCATTACAATGCGTACAAAGATAAAGATAACTATATGGAACTTCGTATACCCGATTGAACACATCTTACATTCAACCGGATATACATCAACCGGCGCGGCAAAACATCGTGGTAAATGATTTTAACCCATCAGAATAGGGGACCTTTAATCCAACTTACTAAGCCCGTGCGCTCGATCACATCATGCATATAAAAAATAAAGACAACAATATCGAACTTCGTATACCCGATTGAACACATCTTACATTCAACCGAATATACATCAACCGGTGCGGCAAAGCATCGTGGTAAAGGGTTTTAACCCCTCAAAATATGGGACCTTTAATCCAACTTACTAAACCCATGCGCTCGATCACATAATGCATATAAAAAATAAAGACAATAATATCGGAATTCGTATACCCGATTGAACACATCTTACATTCAACCGAATATACATCAACCGGCGCGATAAAGCATCGTGGTAAAGGGTTTTAACCCCTCAAAATAGGGGACCTTTAATCCAACTTACTAAACTCATGCGCTCGATCACATAATGCATATAAAAAAAATAAAGACAATAATATCGGACTTCGTATACCCGATTGAACACATCTTACATTCAACTGAATATACATCAACCGGCGCGGCAAAGCATCGTGGTAAAAGGTTTTAACCCTTCAAAATAGGGGACCTTTAATCCAACTTACTAAGCCCATGCGCTCGATTACATCATTACATAAACAAATAACATGCGGAAATCAAGTAGCGAATAATAAACAAATCAAAACAACATAGAACGAAATATGCGCCTTTTACTCAAGTGATACGTGGAGTTGTATCCCGATTACAGATCATACTACCGTCCATTCGGAATCGGCTATGAAATTTATGTCCGGGTTTCCATCCTATATACCACAAGAGGCGACACATTTTTCGTTTTACTTAAGGGCCACAACATACATCATTCCACAATACATGCATTTACTATCTATTCAAGGGCCACAATCATGCATCAATAAACGACTCTCATGTGATAAAAACGAATAAAACAATTAAAAATATAGATGGAAATAATAGGAAAGGTACCCTCAGGTATAACCTTTTATGTCGACTTTCGGACTCGCGTTTCACGGAGATCGGAAGGGTTAAAGCTCCTCAACTTTTCTGGTTCACTGGTTTGCATTTTACCTCGCTGTTTCACTGCTCAAGCAACTATTTTGACTCTGTTTTGCTGCTGTTTTGCTGCTGTATTGTTGCTGTATTCGTTGTATTTTCTGGTCACTGTTCAGGTGTGCTAGTGGACTGTTTTGGCTCGATTTTGGGACTATTTTACTGGCCAGTTTCTGGGACTGTTTTGGGGTGATATTTGGGCTGTCTTGGGCAGTGCAGGGTCTGTTTTTAGTGTGACTTAGGGGACTGGTCAGTGAGGTTTTTTTGTGTACAGTTTGGGCAGTGGCGTTGAAGGTTGTGGTTGGATTAAGGGTTGTGAGGACGTGTTGAAGGCTGAGAGAGCTGCTGTGTATATGCGTTATATAAATGGTGAGGCATGTGAAAAGGCTTGTGAGGCAGTGTGGGGAAGTGACGTGCAGGGTGAAGACGTGATTTGTGATGAACGTGGCGTGTTGGTCAGGGAGAGTTGCTTACGGTTCTAGGGCAGGTGGCTTATGAGGGCTGATTACGTGAAAGTGTGGATGTTATGGAGATGGTGTTGTGGCGTTGCTTGTGTCGCTTGGGAGTGGTTCGCTGCATGGGTTCATGAGGAGGGTTGTTTAATGGCAATGGGCGTGAGTGGACGTTGAGGGAAAGGGCTGTGTGAGTGTCTTGTTTATTAGGTTTTGATCATGCGTGGGGTTATGGAGAGAAGGGATGCGCTGAAGGGTTAGGGTTTGTGTTTCATTTTATTTTTGGCCATAAATCTGAGGAGAGATGATTAGGGCTGCATGAGTATTTAGGGTTTATTGCTTTGGTGTTTTTGGTCACTACCGTCAATGAGAGAGGGGGAATGTCTTGGAAAATTGTTGTTTATATAGACAAGAGCTAGGGTTAGGGGTTTGCATGGATTAAAAAGGAAAGAAAATCAATTAATTGGGGATATGATTTGTTTATTTAGGAAGGTTATATATTTGATTGACTTTAATTAGGCATTTAATTTGTTAATTAGGTGAGTAAATATTTTAAATTGGTGAGTGATTTATTAAAATTTGATTTTAATTTGGATTTGATTTAGTTTAATTTAGGTAGGGATATATTTAATTTGTGTTGTTTAGGCATAATATTTGTTAAGTTAGGAATACAATATTTTTAATTAGGAATAATATTTTGTTGACTGATTTTAATTAGGCATGATTTTATTTAATGTTTTATTTAATTTAGTATATGATTTAATATTTTATTTAATTTGGTATATGACTTAATTAATTATTTTATTTAATTTGGTATATTATTTAATTAATATTTTATTTAATTGAGTTGTATTTTGAGGGCCTTGGGCGTGTGGGCCAAGTGTGATGGGCTAGGTGTTGTGTTGGTTTGGTGAGTGGGTTTGGGCCAAGGTTAAATGGTTCTAGGTTTTTTTAGGCCAAAGGTGCTTTAAAACGGAGGTCCAACGAGTGAGCTTGGAGCTAAACACGGATAAAATTTAACGAAATACCGATTCCCTTCCAATGACCGTTTCCCGCAACTTCCTCGACTAAAATGGTAGTGCCTCCAAATGAGACTCATCATAGGGACTCACATGCAAAAATACAATGCCTACACTAGTCCTCAAGAAAAACAACAAAATAAAATACAATAAACAATTAAAATTAAACTAAGCCACATTCGTAGGGATCACGGTTGCATTTAGCGTATGCAACAAACCTTTAAACCCCTAGGTGTCCCTAGTAGTCGAGTTGTAGTATCGTGAGCGCTTACAGTGACGATACCCACAAACATCAATCTAAAACTAATGCACACAAAAGCAAAAAGACAAGAGAAAAGAGAATAAACAAGTTAGTGATTAAACAAGTGAAACTTCTTATCCAATTTAAGAGTTGTTTTCTTTCTTTCTAAATTACCGAATAAGTAAATTCTCCGATTATTTTTATCATTCTCCATACACATACCTAACAAGGTATTAATCAATTCATTGTGCCCACAATATTCACAAGTGTAGTTGAAAAGAGAGTAATATTTTTGTCCTAAAGTTATATCAGAATACACATTTTTTTATAGCAATGGAATATTTTTTTGATTTTTTTTGGCATAATTTAAAGAAAGCAACATCTTCAATCCATGTAACGAGCTTTGGGCCAGTGACTCTCAAACTAGTTGACTTTAGGGCACTAGGTGTTAAGACACCCCCACAGACTTAATTACTCGGATTTCAGATGTTTCTTTTTATTTTTATAACATCTTTGATCCATGTAGCGAGTTTTGGGTCAGTGACTCCCAAGCCAGTTGGCTTTATGGCACTAGGTATTAAAACACCCTTACGGACTTAATGACTCGGATCTCATACGTTTTTTTCTACACTTTTTTTTTGCTTTTTAGATGCTTCCTCCAATTAAACTAGAGCACGGAATATTACAAACTTTTCAAATACATCTCATGGATGTATGTTACCATGCATGTTGATAATACCTGTCAACTGAACATATGAAGATCCAATTTAGTCAGTATTATGGAGAATTCACAAATTAAATAATTCAAAAAGAAATAAACAAAAATTAACTTATTACACAGCTAGATGTTAAGACACCCCTTAGCTGTGTAAGGAATTTCCACAGCTATCTCACACCAATTTCACGTGACTAATCAAACACAAAAATAATTTTTTTTTTTAATTTTTTTAATTTTTTTTGACTTTTTTTTTGAAACTTTTTGACTAAAATCAAATAAAAACAACACCATAAAAAAATTACTAGTCAACTAAAAATCAAATAAAAACAACACCATAAAAAAATACTAGTCAACTATTCATCTCCCTCAAACCTAAATGAGACATTGTCCCCAATGTCTTAAAAAGTAGAAGATGAGTTTAGAAGATAATATCTGGTTATCTGAAATTCTACATCTCAAAATATCAATTAAATGTTAAGATCCAGATTTTTCCGATTTTTTTTACCACGATCGTTATCAGACCAGTTTATCTTGGAAAGGATAGGGTCAATTTGTGGTTCAAAAGCTAAGATTTGGTCAATTAAATCTGGGGCAGTTATGGCAGTAAAGAGGAGTTCTTATACCGGTTTTGACACGAACCCATTTCTTCGGGCATCATCAAGAAATACACAAAGAAAATCATAAAATCCATCAGCGTAGAACAGTCCAATCGGTTTCTAGTGTATGTTCAAGTTCGCCCAAGATAACACTGTAAAAATTTCCTCCATCATGCCCAAGCCATCTGGCAAAGCAATAAAAGCATCAGCACGGTTAATCATTTCAACCAGTCGCTCGGACGTGCCTGACACAATAAGTTCTTCTCTGTTTGATTGTCCTATAAGATTTGCCTCTGCCAAGGGTTTTGGGATGATTCCCAGAACTTGACTACCTCCTTCCTGTACGGCCCTTGAAACGATCCTCATTATTCCAAGATTACCATTGCCATATACTAGGTGCATATTTCTTTCAGCTATGACTCTACCCAATTTCTGTGCTGCCGCAACGAATTCTAGTTTAGAACCAGCTCTAGTACCGCAAAACACACAGATGTTTACAACTCGTCTTCTTGAAGTAGCTTCCATTTTTTATGTATTTCTTTCTCAAATCTGGATGCCTTCAAAAGTGCAATGATGAGTTGAATTTATAGTACCTGAAAATGGTGAGTAATAATAGCACTAGTATCTTCCAAAGGACGATTATTAACTTAAACAATAAAATAAATCGTGAAAGGTCAAAAAGTCTGGATCATGTCGGCGAAAATAAAGATAATTACAAAAGAAAAGCAAATCAACGCAATTATTAAGGCAACCGAATTATGTACGCAATACGCCACTCGTTTGGTATATAAATCCATTAGGATGCGTCTCATGAATCCATTTCTTACTCAGCCATCACTAATGAATTAAATCTCATCTTTGTGATTGCCAAACACCATTCCTCCTTAAACGCTCCATATATGTTTTTCCTGAAAAATTCAAACAAAATTAAAAACTCTACAATATGTATACACAAAATAAAACATAAATTACAATAATAAAAATTGCATGGCTTGCCTCCCTACTAGCGTAAATTTTTCGTCTTCAGTTAGACGTTACTGAAGTCCAATAATCAATGAGTTTTCAGCGTGGTTTTGGATATCTGATTAAAGATAATCCCATGAGCGTTGCTTTTGAAGGGTCTCTTCCAACAGTAAAGAGGCAAAAAGAATTTTGTCTCATTCAATGCTCATGCCGCCTTTTTAAGCTTTGACGCTCCAGTGGTTCCTGAAAAGAAAGAAGGAAAATAAGAAGGTCTCGTATGGTGCCTGACTTTGAATGGGAGTTCCATTCTATCAAGCTTATGGGCGATGTCTTTGATTTGTACTCCCCAAAATAATGATGTTTCTCATGAATGCATGAGATCTTCAATATGTTCTGTCATTTGCTCCTCCATTTGTGTATCTTCCTCTACCTTTTCTTCACAGATGTATGTTAGGATTTCTGCATTCAGTTCTTCATATGTCATCTGTGAAATGCATGCTCCATAAGTGTCAACTTGAGGATGTAAAGATGTGTCTGATTTTAGGTCTTCATCCTCTGTGGTTGATATGACTGGGTCAGGTAGCTCTTCTTCAAGCATCAGTGTAATGCATGCTCCAAGATCCTCATTTTGATGATATAGAGTTTCATCCTCAATTTTTGTTGGTGCATACAGCTCTACTTCTTGTCCCTCGTCAGAGTCCAAATAATAAAAATCAAATTGAGACTTTGCTTGTTTAGGCTCCTGAACTGATACCTCTGATTCTTGATACTGTTGAGCCTCTTCCTCTGTTAAGGTGTCATTATGAAACACTTGGTACTCGAAGGCTTCATCAGTGTCATTTTCTCATTGAGATTTGTAATCCAGGTTTTCTATTAATTATCTATTTTGATCTGTCATTCTTTGTATGGATTCCGCTTGACTCTAAAATTGTGCATCAAATTGAGCTTCCCGTTCCTCGAACCAATCTTTGAGCATGTGGATCATCTAATCTTCCTCTGATGGTTTTGATTCTTGATGAATATAAGGTCGATGGTGGATAAGATGAAAAATAGAGATCAGGGAAATATGTAGGTTCATTATATGAAGGTATCTGATAGTTCTGCCATCCTGAATTATAGTAGTGGTTTATGCTCGGGTGGTTACCATCACATATCTCACATCTCCCCCATTGCGTTCTGTTGAGAAAATATAGTATTGCTTGTTTCTGACATCCAGTGATAGTTATTGGGCTGGACAACTGTTGGTTTCTAATTAGGTCCCAAAAATCATCAAATCAAGCACAAAAATGCATGAATACACAAAGGAGAATGGCAGAAACATACTCACAATGAACGGATCTTGCGACGCGATGAAGAACACTTCAATCTTCCTCCATGGTGAAGCTCGGCAGTGAGCTTATTAGGCAGTGGGCTGCTCGGTTTCACTGCTTGTTGTCCCTCCAAGATTCGGCCATGGATGACTCCATGGAAGCTCCAAGCTCCAAGCTTCAAAAACGATTCCATGCTCATGTGTTTGTTTCCATATCACCTTAGGAAGACTCAAGGTGTGCTAGCACTTTGATTTTGTAACAAAATCATTTCTCTTGCTTCTCTTTATCTTCGGCAGAACTAGAAAATGGAGAGAAAAATTGGCTCCAAGCCGTGTGCAAGAAGAATGAGGGAAAAAGAAAAAACGTGAGAGTGGAGAGAGAAGTAAAAAAGAAAGAAAAAGTGTTTGGTTTTATATTTTCCAAAATAAATTAAACCATATACCACCTTTTCAATTTCCATTTACCAAAAAGTTAAAAAGCAAAAGCCATTAATGATTTTCAACTACCACATCAATCACTCAAATCAATCAATCAAATTGTCACATCACTCAAAGTGACATGTGATTTGATGCTTGATGTCACTTGCGATTTGACACTCGATTTGACTTGCATGTTGCACTCGAATTCGAAATGCGAATGCGCTCGCAATCACACTCGGGCTCGGGTTCGCTAATTCCGAATTAACGAATTTTCCTTCGCGACGCAATTAAACGATTACGCCTAGTGAAATCACTATTCACTTCGCTAACGAATTAATTCTAAATTAAATCGTTCGCCCGAATTAAAATCTAATTTTAATTCCGCGTCAAAATCCAATTTCGCATAATATATCAAATATATTATTTTATTGACTAATTCCAAATTAATCATTCTCTCTCTTTAATTAATATTTTATCCCAAATAAAATATCACCGTAATTAATCTCAGATTAACTTTCTCTCTCTCTTCTAATTAATCCAAGATTAATTAAAGTGCGAGTCATACTTCATCGGTGAATCTTCGGGAAGCGACCCATGAGATCCCCAGATATGTTGGCAGTAAATATAGTCGTCGGACTATTCGAACATGTAAGTACCTCGTACTACGTTTGTACCGATTTACAAGACAAGGTTGGCTTCTAGCAAAGCGCCATGCCTACCCAATTCTCCAGAAATTTCCTTATAGGAATATGTGATCTATATCAAGCGTAGTATACCGTAGTATTGTGTATGTCGATCCAGCATCGGATGTTCACGTGCTAGGCCTGGGGCTGGAATTGTGTCTGCCCCGAATGAAGCACATATCGGATGTCTGGCAACTAGTCTCTATAATCAGATATACATGACCTAGTCATAATATCCTGATAGCTCGAGCATTTAAGAGAACGAGTTCCGTATCCTATGTGACCATCATCTCCATATGACTGGAGTGATACTTCCGTCTTAACATCACACCCAACACACTATGATTCTCAATATACCCAGCATTGGCTTACACAGAACCTGTTAAAGCCCTGGACGACCTCAACTAAAGTATATTGATTGTCGTAAGTATTAGCGTTGCACGTCTCAGGTTAAGACCAAATACACCTACCCTGATTGCAGACTCCCATAGACACATAGTCATACTACCAATGGGATTCCGCTGGGGTCTATCCAGAGCGAAGCTGTTTCCCGTACCATCGGTAAAACACAACCTCCTATTACACTTGCATGAGTATCCTATACCCAAATATATGAGAACTATGTCGTTGTGCCCTCACAAACGCGCACAAGTGTAATACTAGTCTTTTACGTATTTATCGATGTCCAATCTCGATAATACTCTGACTAGGGATATTTAATGATTTATCCTACGTGGACTGATACTGTCTCATATCATTCTCCGTCCAGGAACAAATCATAGGGACCTCCTATCATTTATATATCTTTGTGATCTAATCACAAATGATAAGAGTGCAATCTTCTTTGTCACATAGTTAATTTATACAACAACACCATGATCTGTACAAATAGTGACGCTATGGGTCATAATTGTCCAACAATCTCCCACTTGGCCTATAGCCAGTCACTCGAGTGCTTAACACCCGAACTATGAGAAAAGGTTTTCGTCAGCAGATTTACATGATTATCATCTGATACGATTTATTCGATCATCACATCGCCACGATATATGATCCGAACGAATCAGATGAATATCGAAGTATTTATCTGGATCGTTGATGAGACCATTAATTCTTTAGCATGTGCTGACGCCTAGCTCAGCTGCTAATAGAACTGTATCTAATCTAATTAGATTTGTTATCGACCCAAATGGCTTCTATTGCTGCCTCAGCTGCAGCAATAACCCGCATTTGTTGTTTATTCGGTAACAATATCTTGCTTGGAAGATTTCCAGCTCACTGTTCCGTTATACTATCTTTTATAGTACCGTTGTTACGACTTATAGTCGTTATCATGAAAGCCAAGCTTTCACCGATTATATTATGGGAATATCATTTCCAAGAAATGATATATCATCATTACTCAGGACAATCACTGTCAGTGCGCTCCCACTAACCTCCTTATATACACAAGAATTATTTTCGTTTTGAATTAAATCATACACTATTATGATTACATCAAAACGACAATTCCAAGAACCTAATGCTTGCTTCAATCCATCTATGGATCGAATAACCTGCAAACCCAGTTTGCTTGTTATAGTTCGACAAAACCGTCAGAATGTGTAAACATCCTCCGAAAGGTTTCCGTTAAGGAAAGCAGTTTTCCCGTTCAGCTGCCATTTTCATAAATGAAACATGCAGCATCAGCAAGCATTATCCAAACGGATTTACTGTGGCAACAGGTAAAAGGTTTCGTCGTTACCAACACAATGTTGATAACTCTACCTTTTCGCTACAAGCCTAGCTTTATACGTTGGTATGTTGCCATCCATGTATGTCTTCCTTGAAGACTTATAAAGTACCAATAGGCACAATGCATTGCGGTACATCAACTAGTGTCTAAACATAGTTGGTATACATGGAATCCACTTCGGACTTTATGGCACTTTGCCATAATAGGGAGTCGATACCTTGTATCACTTCTTCATACGTAGTCAGTTGGTGTTCCTCAATAAGATAGACATCTTTATGAGTTGAGATCAGAAACCCATACCCCAGGTTGTTTTCTGACTCTCTCCGACCTACGCGGTTCTTGTGTATTCGAAGATTAATGGTATAGTTTCATCATTGATGAACTATTTGTTTTCCATTAAGATTCGGTGCCAAGAATAGTATTACTCCGATTTTCATCGAGTTTTACTATCCTCCCACTTACCACTGCATATCGGTATTCCTCTCAGGAAAACCGCATGGTGAGCAACAATCTAATTGTTCTCTTGTGAGGTGTATAAGTAGAAATACTTATGGTATCCATAGGATAACCTACATTTGGCACTTATCCAATTTGGGTTTTAGTTTGGTATCATCCAAACATATGCCTAGTATACCAAAATCTACAGGAATGTGAAACCCAGTTTCTTTCCGGTTCATATCTAATATGAGATCTGTCAAACAGATTTTATGGAACCTTATTCAAAATAAGCTTTGCACTGTTAATGCTTATCCGTTGAAGGAAATGGTAGCTCAGAGCGACTCATGATTAACCTTATCATGTCCAACAAAATTCGGTCTCTCGTTTCGGACACACCGTCAAACTGACGTGTTCCGGGAGGAGTCCTCATTGAAAGATTACTATACTCTTTCAAGTATATGAGAAACTTATTGCTTAAGTATTTTCAACATGGTCAAACCGTGATGGTTTAATACTTTAGCCGATCTGTTTGTCTATTTCGTGTCGAAACTTTAAAAGTTTCCGATTTATGTTCTTCAAAAGAAACACACAACCATAACGCGATGCCACATCCGTATAGGTCACGAAATATTCATATCCACCTTTAGCCTAGCTAGACATGGGCCCACTTGCTTCACTATGAACTAGGGCTAACAGATCAGTGGCATTTACACTTTTACCAAGTAAATAGTGTTATAGGCACTTTGCCCAATAAACTAGATTCGTAGACTTTATTTGATTGGAATCAAATCAGTCCAAGTACCCACTCTTCAAAAGTGTGGATATACGAGTCTTGTTTAATTGTGTCCTAGACAATAATGCCACAATCAAGTTTCAATCTGATCAAATCAGTTTGAGCTATTTGTTTATCATGTTATATGTTTGAGATTTTATTTATATTCAAAATATAAATATTGTTATTCACATCTAATGTGGTTATCTCAATATCATCTTTATATAATAAAATATTTTAGTGTTCTAGAATATAAAGGTACAACCGCAGCGGGTTATACACTGATATGGAGATAATGTTTCTAGTCAAATTAGTTACATTATAACAGTTTCCTAATTTAGGTACATACCCGAGGGTAGTTCCTAAGCTTAGGTATCTACGGTTAAAATAGCGACTTTCGTCCCGTTTCCAATTCGCAGATAAATCTCAATTGAAGTCAGTATCCTGTTCAAAACAGATTCTGAACATCAATATATATTTATATACCATACTAAGTATCTAAAATCCAATTTTAATACTAGTAATGAGCATAATGTTGACAAATATTTTTGAAGTCAGAGCCTTGCTCGTCTTCAATTCCTTCATGTTTGCTTTGTCCAAACGGCAGTCACGCTTCCGCGATCCCGTTTGCCACAATTAGCAGACATTTTGGGATATGTCCTTTTATCTTCCTAGAAGATTATAATGATTTTGCCTTTGCCCTTTACAACATTCCAGAAGCCTTTGGCCAAGCCTTGGCCTTTTGGAATATTGAAGTAAGATGCGCCTTGCGCTACTTGCCTTATTGCAAACATTGACTTTATCTCCTCGAGATTAGTCATTAATTCTCCAAGAATTATTTATTGCAATTTTAGTATTTCAAAGATCTAAGTATAGATTTATGAAGATCCTTCAATTTCAGTATCATACTTTAAGGATCTAATCCTTAGTTCTGATTCAGAAATTAAGGAGTCTACTGCGACAAGCTTAATGGATTAAGCACTTAAGTTATCATTACATGAATATTCCAAATATCATGTTCCACTTATTTGCTTAACTCCAGGCTTAGGCATAATATGTTATTTTATTAAATAAAGTAACTTATTATTTTTCCAGGACCATCCTGAAATAATTCCCAATTTGAAAAATTATAGTCGTTCAAATACATTTTCTCCCAGGATTATGTTTTAAACACTAATCTTTCAATTATCTTGATTTTAATAGTCCAACTATTTAATCAACGATTTGTGGTACTATGTATTATATTGATTATTATAGTCCAACTATACAATCAAATATAATTTAAATCAATTAACCTCAATTACATTGATTACTATAATCCAATTATAAAATCAACTGTAAATTGAAATTAATTAATTCAAATATATTGATTACTATAATCCAATTATATAATCAACTATAATACAATCCAACTGTTAATTAAAACAACAATTTAAATATTAGCCCAACTAACATTTAATCTAACGACGAAATAATTGTGATTGAGCGCGTATGGCAAGTAATTAAACGAATATTGCAAATTCAATTCTTGCCTCCCACTATTTTTCGGCGAGCCTCTGACCCTCTGTCGAGTACTCGGGAAACCGCGTTTCCTAGTGGGCTAGGATCCCGTTAAATATCACACAATCTTGACTTTGGCCAACAAATTGTATGATAATTAACTAGGTAGATCTCTAAGATCGATTGGATCCAATCCAATTCCTATATCCGGTAGGGGGACATCCAAGTCCGAAACATATATCTTATATATGCCAATACATTCAATGTATTACCTAACCTTTTTCCTCTGAATCAACTAAGCCTTGGCTTTGGCACAACAAACTAGTGATCCCAGTCAAGCGCGACCCATTGACCATGGAAAGCTTCGTAATCAATGTCGATGGACAAGAAGTGGTCTTGACTTTGGCCAACAAACCACAACTTGGACAAGACACTGATATGGAACAAAGCCTTCATGATTCAAACACATCCTCGATGGACAAAGGCCTTGACTTTGGCCAACAAGCCAATGACAGTCTTAGATCTTGAGTAAGAATCACTCAATGGAAGAAAAAAACGCTTAATATTTGTGAGGGTTTTTCGCGTGCAAATTGGCAACCAATTTATTATCTTGTTAAGGTCTCATCATCATACACCCTTAAACATGCATTCTAAACACATAATAAAGCGCATATGAAAAATAATAATGATATGCGGATGGATACTTTACATTGATCGTAGATCAAATCTCTCAATTTTCTCTCCCGCTAGCACATGTATTTACTTCTACCCGTTACACTACACTTCTAAAGAAACCTCATTTACATTTAGGGGAATATGTGAGAAGAGATACACAAAGAGTATAGAGGTGATAAGGCTGGACACGCATGTCCAATTAATAAATCAAATTTATTACAACAATTTCTAAAATTACCCCACCCATCTAATATCCATCTGATATACAGTATTCATGCATCGCAACCATGTATTCACACAAGCATGTTATCAATCAATCTAATCAAATTAATTAATCTGATAATTAGTGATCATCCAATGTTCAAAAAACGATTTGATTTTGCTCGAGTCAAACTCGTTTTGCGAATAAGTACTCTAAGTACGAATTCTTGAATTAAATTAAACTACAAAATTAAATCCAATTCAATTTGTATTTAATATTATTTCACTATTTAATTCCAAATTAAATATTACACTTTATTAACGAACCTTTACGACTTAAATTCCAAATTCAATCGTTACGGGTCTCAAAGCCCGATTAACGTCCAACGTTTATTTAATTAAAGTCCAATGGGCTTTTAATTAATTTCTTTAAGGCGTAGACTTTTGGTCAACTCGGGTCAAACCGATAACCAAGGTCCAATCCGAGATTTACCCCATAAGCCCAGAAATCAATTTTGGCCCATTAGGCCCAATTAAATAATTAAGGTTCATTAAGTCATAATTGGACTTTATGGATGCGGTTTTGGGCCCAATTGGATCCAACCAAATTGGCTTAAACCTTACTTGGTACAACCAAGCCCAAAAGCCCAATTACAACCTTTAAGGCCCAAATCCAATTTCAAGCCCAATTAATTAACTTATAAAATTCCAAATTCCACAATTAATTAACCTAAGTGTAATACACAATTAATCACCCAATTAATATTTCTAAAACATCTATTAGCCTAATTAATCATGCACTTTAACATCAAATAGTGTCCAACACAATTTAATCAAAATCAAACCTATTTTCAAGCTTCTTCATTCTCGGCAATATAGGGGTTTTTTCATCCCGATTCGGTTTCAATCCAATTGAATCCACAATCATTATTTCCCAAATCATTTCAACTCATCCAATGAATCAAAATCAAAAATCACCATGAATTTCAAGAAGTCAATGAATTCGGCCAAGCCAAAATTTGGTAAAAATTTGTCCAAATCAAAATTCAATCCAATTAAACCTCAAATCAACTTTACCCAATTGTTTTAAGTCATCCAATGATCAAAAAATAAAAAATTACCAAGACATTAGGGTTCTATAATTTTCGGCCAAGCCTTCAATTTGGGGGAAAATTGATCCAATCCAATTTTCTTGAAATTGATCATGCACAACTTCAATTCAACCTCATTCAAGCAAACTAAATCAAACAATTTAACCAATTGATGCTTAAATCGATTTTGCCCAATTTCAAACCCTAAAATTTTCATGCTTGATGTAAGCTCAAGATACCATTATTGGTTTCTAATTAGGTCCCAAGAATCATCAAATCAAGCACAAAAACGCATGAATACACAAAGGAGAATGGCGGAAACATACTCACAATGAACGGATCTTGCGACGCGATGAAGAACACTTCAATCTTCCTCCATGGTGAAGCTCGGCAGTGAGCTTATTGGGCAGTGGGCTGCTCGGTTTCACTGCTTGTTGTCCCTCCAAGATTCGGCCATGGATGACTCTATGGAAGCTCCAAGTTCCAAGCTTCAAAAACGGTTCCATGCTCATGTGTTCGTTTCCCTATCACCTTAGGAAGACTCAAGGTGTGCTAGCACTTTGATTTTGCAACAAAATCATTTCTCTTACTTCTCTTTATCTTCGGCAGAACCAGAAAATGGAGAGAAAAATTGGCTCCAAGCCGTGTGCAAGAAGAATGAGGGAAAAGAGAAAAACGTGAGAGTGGAGAGAGAAGTAAAAAGAAATAAAAAGTGTTTGGTTTTATATTTTCCAAAATAAATTAAACCATATACCACCTTTTTAATTTCCATTTACCAAAAAGTCAAAAAGCAAAAGCCATTAATGCTTTTCAACTACCACATCAATCACTCAAATCAATCAATCAAATTGTCACATCACTCAAAGTGACATGTGATTTGATGCTTGATGTGACTTGTGATTTGACGCTCGATTTGACTTGCGTGTCGCACTCGAATTCGAAATACGAATGCACTCGAAATCACACTCGGGCTCGGGTTCGCTAATTCCGAATTAACGAATTTTCCGTCGCGACGCAATTAAATGATTATGCCTAGCAAATCACTATTCACGTAGCTAACGAATTAATTCTAAATTAATTCGTTCGCCCGAATTAAAATCTAATTTTAATTCCGCGTCAAAATCCAATTTCGCATAATATATAAAATATATTATTTTATTGATTAATTCCAAATTAATCATTCTCTCTCTTTAATTAATATTTTATCCCAGATAAAATATCTTAGTAATTAATCCCAGATTAATTTTCTCTCTCTATTCTAATTAATCCCAAATTAATTAAAGTGCGAGTCATACTTCATCGGTGAATCTTCGGGAAGCGGCCCATGAGATCCCCAGATATGTTGGCAGTAAATACGGTCGTCGGACTATCGGAACATGTAAGTACCTCGTACTACGTTTGTACCAATTTACAAGACAAGGTTGGCTTCTAGCAAAGCGCCATGCCTACCCAATTTTTTCTAGAAATATCCTTATAGGAATTTGTGATCTATATCAAGCGTAGTATACCGTAGTATTGTGTATGTCGATCCAGCATCGGATGTTCATGTGCTAGGCCTGGGGCTGAAATTGTGTCTGCCCCGTACGAAGCACATATCGGATGTATGGCAACTAGTCTCTATAATCGGATATACATGACCTAGTTATAATATCCCGATAGCTCGAGCATTAAGAGAACGAGTTACGTATCCTATGTGACCATCATCTTCATATGACTGGAGTGATACTTCCGTCTTAACATCACACCCAACACACTACGATTCTCGATATACCCAGCATTGGCGTACACAAAACCTGTTAAAGCCCTGGACGACCTCAACTAAAGTATATTGATTGTCGTAAGTATTAGCGGTGCAAGTCTCAGGTTAAGACCAAATACACCTACCCTGATTGCAGACTCCCATAGACACATAGTCATACTACCAATGGGATTCCGCAGGGGTCTATCCAGAGCGAAGCTGTTTCCCGTACCATCGGTAAAACACAACCTCCTATTACACTTGCATGAGTATCATATACCCAAATATATGAGAACTATTTCGTTGTGCCCTCACAAACGCGCACAAGTGTAATACTAGTCTTTTACGTATTTATCGATGTCCAATCTCGATAATACTCTGACTAGGGATATTTAATGATTTATCCTACATGGACTGATACTGTCTCATATCATTCTCCGTCCAGGAACAAATCATAGGGACCTCTTATCATTTATATATCTTGGTGATCTAATCACAAATGATAATAGTGCAATCTCCTTTGTCACATAGTTAATTTGTACAACAACACCATTATCTGTACAAATAGTGACGCTATAGGTCATAATTGTCCAACAACAACAGGCCTCAGAAAATCAGACTGTTGCTCCCTGATTTGGGGTGTATTTTCACCTCGTAAAGCTCGTAATTCTTTTATCACCCAATTAAGATCCATGTCAACCACCTGAAAATAAAAGAAATAAATAAAATTAAAGATAAGAATAAAAAAAAATTAGATACAAGTAAATTAGATAGCTTCAAAATTAATAACTCAAGAAAAATAAGTCTCTGGCAACGGCGCCAAAAACTTGACCGGCGTGATCACACATGTATAACGCAAGCGCACGTATCGTTCAAGTTGTATAAAAATATCGATCCCACGAGGACTTAATTTCTACTGTTGTTATTAATTATTAATACTATTTATTTACAAGTATCTAATTGAGATGAGAAGGGAATGATTTGTTGATTGGTTGGTTGAATGTGGATTTACTAAATAATTAAATAAATAAAGAGACAAAAGAAAATACTAATGAAAATAAACAAAATACACAAATATCTAGGGTTGTGATTCCACACAATATTTTTCTAATGATGAATTGATTTTCTTATATATGTGTAATAAATCAGTTTGCTAACCTGGAACACGAAGATATGCAAAAGTCTATTCCGATGGTCAGATGCAAACACCCAAAGTAACCCAATTAATCATATTCCTATGTTAACAAAGTTACATGAATTCATTAAGTTCAACTTCCAATTGTGGCTACCCCCGCCCGATAGGTATATTCATATCCTGTAAGGAAATCTATTAAAGGGTTATTTATCCTCAAGGAAGATCGTGAGCTATTGAATCAAAGGCTGAAACCTAAAATCCATTTTCCAAGTTCATTTTAAGTTTACCACATCAATCTTATTGGTGATCAGGCAACAAGAAGCATTAGGCTTAAGATTCAATAAACAAACTAAAGAATTACCCATAATATAATTAAATCAATTATTAAGCATGTTAATATTGTGTTTCATCACTTCTCTAGAATAAAAAGAAAATATTGGGGTTATGGGATCCACCTTTACTATTTCTAATTTAGAAATCTCCCTTATTATAATATAGAAATTATCAGTGATATTACCAACTGACCATATAGGCGGTATCCTGATTAAATCAGATTTTCAATTAAGTCCAACCGACCATAAAGACGGTGTTATCATTTGTCCATAAACCAGCCATATAGGCGGTAATTATCTGTCACCTAAAGACCGACCATATAGGCGGCGTCACATTATGTCAAATAAATAAAACCAGCCATTAAGACGGTATAACCTTTAGTTTAAATTATAATTTCCATATTATAATTAAGGGAGATTGATCTAAACTAAAATAATAAAAGCTTCACCATTCCCCCAGCTGAAATTTAACTACAAAACATAAAAGAAATGTAAAGAAAAGAAATTATTACTATTACTGAAAATAAAAATACATAATTAAAATATTGAAAATAAATACAAACAATATGCAATTCTTAAATTCCTTAAAAAAAAAACCTAAGGAAAACATGAGAATTACAAATGAAATGGCTTGGTATTTATAGACAAATCTAAAGGGTTCCACCAGTTTCTCCACCAAACATGACATCAAACATGACACCAAACATGGCACTAAACATTACACCAAATCCTTACCAAACATGCAAGCATGTTTGGTGGAAGTTTGACCATTTTTATTTTTTATTTTTTTATTATTTGTTTATTTTGAAAATGACTTAAATAATTACACAAAACACACTTCCGAATGTTTTATCAATTTCGGTCATGGAAACGTCAGAATTCAAAATTATTATGAACTTCAAAGTTGTAGATCTTTGAGTCTTCTTTAATCTGGAACTTGAATCACATCAATCCGATATCAGAGTAAAACGTTATGCCAAAATACGACTATTGTGCAAAGCTGAAATTTCCGAAATTGTACTTCGTTAGAACGCCATTTCAAGTTTTCAACCTCCAAAATCCATATGTCAAGTTCATTTTTTACCCTTATTTGTTCCATATTTCGTCCTGAATGATTCCATTGAGTCCCGATTTTATTTTATCTGTAAAATAAACTAAAACACATCAAAACGTTCATCAAACTCGAGAAACTAAACAAAATATTAGGTAAAATGAGCGATAAATATTGATATATTTTCCGCTCATCAGCTGGCTTATCAACGTCATATGACGTTCAATCAATACTTTAGAAGTCGTCATCACAAAAATACTTGTATATCCATTAGCTGTCCCCGGCCCAAAGTTCAAATAGATAAGAATCATAATTGTTTCATCATCAACTATTTCAACAGGTTCGAAAAGTGTATGGCTATTCAAATTCACGACAAATCTATCTTCATTGATATGTCTAAATCATATGGACATTTTTGAATAGACTAATAAACGCGTTCAATAAAATCTTTAAATGTCTCATCTTTTTGAAGAAAAATAGTTTTATTTTTCCCACTAACATATTCCATTCTGAGATTATCAGTCGTTCTGTCCCATTAACCATCAAACACCATCTTAATCACAATCATCACATTATCCATTATACCTCAAAATACAACAAACTATTTAAAGAATTACACTTCAATCACAGGGACTCATTGGCTAATTGTGCCTTGTTGTGTTGTCGCATAGTGCGACAAAGCCAACCGGTCAGTATGATGTTGTTGTCGCACAGTGCGACAAAGGCCATCGCACAGTGCGACAAAACACATCACACTGTGCGATAGGGCCATCGCATTGACAAAAAGTACCCGTCGCACAATGCGACCGTGTCCTATACACAGAATATGCAAATGACAAAATAATAGCAAAACAACAAAAAAACAAGATGGAAGCATAATATCGAACCAAAACATCAAGAAATCAGATGCATTTCAAGTACAAAATAAAAAACAACAAGAAAACTTACTTGTTTTTTCTTTGAATCTAAAAAAGAAAAATCAAAATTTGTCTTCTTTGAACAATCCCTTCGGTTTTCACAAGAGAGTGAAAAATGAAATCTCCGTGAAAAGTTATTTTGAGGGTATTTTGGTCACTATATATGATTATTGGTTAGAATGGATATAAAAATCTCAAATAATTATAACAGGACGGTGAGCTACCGTTAATCACAGACGTCGGATTATAATGGATATTAATAATTCAAAACTTTTCCACCGTCCAAAAAGCAAAAGCCCAAGTCATAAGCCCAACAACTCGTGTCTATCCAACCGTCTTTTCGTCCTGCAATTTGTCCAATAACTTCATTATTACATAAATTAATATAATAAATGTCCAAAGTTAGCCCTAACTATTTTACATAAACTACAAAATTACCCTTCATTCACATTTAAAATCCCATCTATAATCGCATACATACAGAAAATCGAAAACCGATAACTGAAACTGAATTTCACAAATTACAAACAAAAATGAGAAGTGTACAAGAATTAGCACCAAAAATAACATAAAAACACTCAAAAGTAAAATTATTTATTTTTAATTAAATTTTATTTATCTTTTTAATTTATTTGTGCTATTTTTTAATTAATTTTTGTGTACCTATTATTTTTCAATCACAAAACAAGCCGCCCCTCTCTCTCCCTCCAAAAACAATAAGTGAAAAAAAAATGGAGAAAACGACCACGACAAGCAGTACGTGTATCCTAGCCAATTTTACGAGATTATTTAATATCTATTTTTTATTCGGAAAAATGACGAAGATTACGTACAATCTATCCCCTCACTATCCCTCCTCATTTTATCATTTTTATTTTTAATTTTAATTTTTAGTGAAAATTTTAATTGTATTAAATATGGATGTAAATAGAAAGTATTCTTCTAATACTTAAAAAAATAAAAATAAATAATAGACCAAGATTATGAAGATGGACATGGACGTAGTTGATTTCTTAAATGATTTATATATTGTAGTGTAATGGACTAATCTAATAAATGTTATCATTTTTATGGATATATCTAAATTTGATTCTTAATTTTTGGATAATTTTATAGATTATGTTGTTGGGCGATTATGAGTTGTTTTGAATTTTAATAGGTTTTACATGAGTTTTTTAAAAATGAGTCTTTATCAATAAATAATAAAAAAATATACACGTTATATTATACACTAAAAAATGAAATTTATTTATATTTGGAACCTAATTTTAGATCAAATATGGAGATTCTAACCATCGTTTATGTCGACTCTCCCTAAAATTATCTCTGTTTTATTATAATACACTCGACATTGATTTAATTTAATAAATGTATTTTAAATAATTTTAATTTATTTTTAAATAAAATTATTAGTTACTCAAGATCCCTTGTATACATACTCTCACTCATCTCAAATAATTATATAATAAATAGAGACAGGTAAGTGTACGAATTTATAAACAGAGCGTTGGAGATGGAAACCGTTCCCTCTGCCATCGTTAATCACAGTCGTCGGATTATTATGGAAATTAATAATTCAAAATTTTTCCACCGTCCAAAAGCAAGCCCAAGTCATAGGCCCAACAACTCGTGTCTATCCAACCGTCTTTTCAACAATCCTAAAAAAGTCTCGATGCAAGTTGTCCAATAACTTATCATTAACAGAAATTAATACAAAAATAACATCAAAATTAGTATTAATGAAATGTCCAAAGTTAGCCCTGACTATTTTATTCAAATTACAAATTTACCCTCCATTCCCATCTATAAGCGCATACATACAGAAAATCGAAAACCGATAACTGAGTTTCACAAATCAAAAAACAAGCACTCTCTCGCCCTCACTACAAAATTTCAGTGCCTGTGAAAAAAAATAAAAATTGGCGACGATGGTCTCCGACAACTTGACGAGAGAGCAGTACGTGTACCTAGCCAAGCTAGCGGAGCAAGCCGAGCGGTACGAAGAGATGGTGGAGTTCATGCAGAAGCTGGTGGTCGGCTCGACCCCAGCAGCCGAGCTGACAGTCGAGGAGCGGAACCTCCTCTCCGTGGCCTACAAGAACGTGATCGGCTCACTACGGGCCGCGTGGCGCATCGTGTCGTCGATCGAGCAGAAGGAGGAGGGGAGGAAGAACGAGGAACACGTGGCGCTCGTGAAAGAGTACAGATCGAAGGTTGAGAATGAGCTTTCTGATGTGTGCGCGAGTATTTTGAGTTTGTCGGAAGCGAATTTGATTCCGTCGGCTACGGCGACTGAGTCCAAAGTGTTTTATTTGAAAATGAAGGGAGATTATCACCGTTACTTAGCGGAGTTTAAGGTCGGCGATGAGCGAAAAGCCGCTGCTGAAAACACTATGCAGTCTTACAAAGCTGCTCAGGTATTTTTTTTTTTTATAAATATTATTGATTATTGGTTAATTGTGATCATTAACAGTTAATTTTTGTTTAATTGGTTCGGTTGATAAGGATATTGCTGCGGCGGATCTTGCGCCGACGCATCCAATTAGGCTGGGGCTGGCTCTCAATTTCTCGGTTTTCTATTACGAGATTCTCAATCAATCTGATAAGGCATGCAGCTTGGCTAAGCAAGTATGTTTTGAATTTTGATTCTCTTTATTATACAGGCATGTGTTATTTATTAATATTTTTAAGATATTATAAAAATTTAATTTATTAAATTTTAAAATAATATTCTTAATATATTTTTTTAAACACGAACTTAAATACCATTAACCGACCCTCCTTTTCTCTTTCTGAAATATATGACTTCGAATTTTTTGATTTGAGTCAAAACGCGAATTCTATTATACTACTCGTTAGTCCAGCATGTTTGGGTATTAATGTGAAAATATGTTTGTTTTTTTTTTTTTTGGGGTATGCTTATGACTTCGTCAGAGAAAAATTTTAAAATTTAATAAAATATGTTGAAATTATAAGAAATTAATTTCAACAGTCAACAGTGTCTTTACGAACTCGACTTCCATGGAGTCAAATGTGGTTAATTTTGAATTAACTTACAAGTCTATTTCTATAGTCGTTTTTATGAAATCATCTCAAGCTTATGAAATAGAGTTAGGATGACAATGGAGTTGATTTACTCATTTACACTGGTTGAAAATATATTATATATTGAAAAAAAAAAAGATCATATCAGCTGCTTGTGTCAAATTTTGTTTAGCAAACATTATGGCCGTAATTTTATTAAATGAGGTCCATCTTAAATTATGCGAAAATTAAAAATATTATAATATTTTTAATTTTATTATTTTTTCATCCGATATTATAAAGTTATGTATTTTTCCATTCAAAATTTAAAAAATATATTATATTCCACCCGAACAATGAGCCCAAAAATTATCAAATTTCTACCTTTAAATTATCAAATTGATATATTTTTGTAACTCTAGGTGGAAAAATGATAAAATTAAAAATTTTATAATATTTTTAGAACTTCGCCTAATTTAAAATGGATGGGAGATAATTTCCCTTAGATTATTTGTCACTTGTAATAATGACAAAAATCCCTATGAGTTCTGGGCTTGTTTGGGACCCAAAACATATAAAAATCTAATTTAATCGATTTTGGGATTCAATTTAAAATCAATCATTTGAATTGAGTTCGGGTTAAGATCCCGATTGAGCTCTGAACCCAACCCGAATTAATAATTTAGGTTGAGGGCCCAGTTTGGAGTGGAGAAATAAGATTACGAAATCATAAATATCAAAAATAGGTATACATGATTTTCTAAGAACAATCTCTCATGCTAATGCCGGTGGTGTCATTGTCAGTCACTATGGTGGTTTCAATACTGGTTTGTGCATATCTGGGGAGCACTTAATGTTAAAAATAGAATGACGCTTCGATAATGTGACGTTCGCATCAATCTATATAGTAACTCATTGGTCCCACGAACCAAATTTTTTTTTTCCGCAGCCAATTCAATCCTGATAGATGTGCTTAAAGTTATAATGTTTCCTTGACAATCATGACTTTTGTGCTCACTTGTCTGATTCTCATTTCCAATGTTCTAAAACAAGCACCTTAGGCACATTTGGTGGGCCTAAACTGCCGTGTCCGGCTCTAAATTATTGGGGTCATTTCTTCGTCGGAACATGTGATTTTTGTTTTTTTTCTGTTTATCCAATAAATTTTTTTCGTCAAATTCGACCATTAACAGCCGTTGGCCCGTGGTCAACAGTCGTTGCCCATCTTTGATTTCAAAATTAACAGTAAACCTGTTTAATTTTTTCCTAATTACACAAACTTTCGAAAATCCCCAATTTTCCAAAAATACTGATTAAAAAAAACTCTAATTTTTTAATTGTTCCTGTTTTTAATCAAATTGAATCTCTAAAAAACTTATCTATCACTCAAATAATATTTTCCTAAGATGAATTTGTCGAAATTCCATCAAATCTTAACCCTATTTTCAGAAATCCTTTATTTCCGAGGAATTTTCGAGGCCCCGCTTAGGCACCCTAGGTTTTAGGCATTCAACTGCCGCCCAACTAGCTCCTACTCCGATCCTTTAAACAAAAATGTAGAATTCAAATCATCCGTAAATGGCAGAGATTCATAGAATTTCTCTTCGTTTGTATTTCTTTAGGCATTTGAGGAAGCAATTGCTGAGCTAGACACTTTGGGAGAAGAATCCTACAAGGACAGCACCCTCATTATGCAACTCCTAAGGGATAATCTCACTCTCTGGACTTCAGATATGCAGGTCAGTGTGTCTTTCCATCCATCCCTCGGCCTCTCTTTCTCTATTCAATACAGGCTGTAGTTTATAAGAATTTAGCTTTATTACTGATATTAGTTGTTAGGGCCTAAGTTGATGTTCGCTTCATGCAGGACCAGTTGGATGAGCCGTAGAAGGCGCTGTAAGCTTGGCCGGTCCTATACTTCTAATGGAGGAGGTGGGCTTTGAATGTCATTTGACTGTGCTGTTTAAAAGTGTGTTAATTTGAAGATGATGTTTTCATATTCAGACTAAACTTGTTTTTATGTTTTTTTTTTTTTTTTGGCGAAAGGTAATGAAAGATTTCATTAGTAAGGTCAACACATGAGATGAAATTATAAATACCATTTCAGCTCGAATATAATATTTATGATATCTTAAGACTCAAACTTAGTTAGATACAGTCTAACAATATAAAATTCGGCACACTATGTCCACATAACTTATCAAAAATCAAATTCATGCCTACAAAATACTTAAAGTACTAGAGGAATTATAGGATCGGCCTGATCATCCCATATTGACTAATACAAATTTTTGAACAGAAGTAGAATAGCACAATAGACGAAGTAAACTGACACGCTCAAAAATTGGTATTTTACTCATAATTATAAGAATGTCGAAGTAATAAAATAACCCGGTAAGTCCGGGGTCGATCCACAGGGAATAGACTTAGTAAAATAGAATGATAAGTAGAGCGAAAAAAAAGGTTTGATTTGTTGGAGTTGTGGGAAACTTTTAAGTGAAAATGTAGTAATAAAATGAAATGCTGGAGTTAGAAGATCCGCTTTTAATATTTCCAATCTAGAAATCTCACTTAATTATAATATATAAATTGTCCTTATTACTCAATTAATTTATCTCATGAATTAATTATGCCAATATATAGAACCGGCCATAAAGGCGGTAGTCATTTCTGTCGATAACTAGTCATGTCAAGGTACTAAGTATGCCAAAAACATAAAACCATCCATAAATGCGGTGATACCGTATTGAACCAGCCATATAGGCGGTGATACCGTTTGTCTATAACAAGTCCTGCCAAGGTACTCAATTATGCCAAAATCGTATAAAACCATCCATATAGGTGGTAGCAAGTTAAAAACCAGCCATATAGGCGGTAGCAAGATAAAACCAGCCATATATGCGGTGGCCAATTTTGTCAATAATTAATCTAGATCTAAATCAAATTTTAATCATTAGATTATAATTTATTTATTATAATATAGGCGAGATTGATCTAATTTTCATTATAAAAGCTTCACTCATTACCCTGTTGGACAATTATGACTCATAGCATCACTATTTTGTACAGAACATGGTGTTGTTGTACAAATTAACTATGTGACAAATGAAATTGCTCTTTTATCATTTGTAATTGGATTACTGGGATATATAAATGATAAAAGTCCATATGATTAGTTCCAGATTAATAAGAAATGAGACAGTATTAATCCACTAAGGTTTAATCATTAAAATATCCCTAGTCGTAGTGTTATCGAGATTGGACATCGATAATGCGGAATAGACTAGTATTGCACTTGTGCGTGTTATGAGAGAATAACGACATAGTTCTCATATATTTGGGTATTGGATACTCATGCAAGTGTAATAGGAGGTTGTGTTTACCGATGGTACGGAAACAACTCCGCTCTGGATAGACCCCTCAGAATTCCATTGGTAGTATGACTATAAGTCTATGGAAGTCCGAATCAGGGTAGGTGTATTTGGTCTTAACCTGAGACTTGCATCGCTAATACTTGCGACAATCAATATACTTTGGTTTTGGTCATCCGGGGCTTTAACAGGTTCTGTGTACGCCTCTTCTGGGTATATTGAGAATCGTAGTGTATTGGGTGTGATGTCAAGATAGAAGTATCACTCCAGTCATATGGAGATGATGATCACGCAGGATACGGAACTAGTACTCTTAAGTACTGCAGTCATCGGGATAATATGACTAGGTCATGTTTATCCGATAAAAGAGACTAGTTACCAGAGATCCGATATATGCTTCGTACGGGGCAGACACAATTCCAGCCCCAGGATTAGCATGTGACATCCGATACTGGATCGTAATACGCAATACTAAGTATACTACGCCTGATATAGATTACTTATTCCTTAAAAGAATATTTCTGGAGAATTGGGTAGGCACGGTGCTTTGCTAGAAGCCAACCATGTCTTGTAAATCGGTAAGAACGTGGTATCAGGTACGCACGTATTCGGATATTCCGATGACCGGATTTACTGCCAACATATCCAGGGATCTCATGGGTCGCTTCCCGAAGATTCACCGATGACGTATGACTCGAACATAATTAATCTGAGATTAATTAGATCAGAGAGAAAATTAATCTAGGATTAATTATGGAGAAATTTTATCTGGGATAAAATACTAATAGAAGAGAGAAAGATTAATTCGGAATTAATCGATAAAATAATATATTCGATATATTAAATGAAATTAGATTTCATGACGGAATTAGAATTGAATTTTAATTCGGGCGAACGAATTAATTTAGAATTAATTCGCGAGCGACGTGAATACTAATTTTGCTAGGCATAATTATTTAATTAAATTTGATTTAATTACGTCGCAACGGAAAATTTGTTAATTCGGAATTAGCGAACCCGAGCCCGGGAGTGTTTGCGGGCCCACTCCGATTTTGAATTAAAGTGGGGCCCACACTTGTCACATCACCTAGTCAACTTTATCAACTTTTTGTTGATAGAAGTAGATGAGATTTTGATGGTTGCTTGTTTCTTACACAAGCATTACTTAAGTTGATGTGATAATGACTTGTACCAACTTTTTGGAAAATTGGTAAATGGTAATTGATTTTTGAAATCAAATACATAACACATTTTTTTCTCTCTCATTCCTCTCCTTGGCCGAAATCGGTCTTCTTATTTTTCTCCATGGCCGAATTCAAGAGCTCAATTTTTTCTCTCCATTGGCGTGAAGCTTGGCTTATTGCTAAGTGATTTTGCTTAAAAAATCCAAGGTGCTAGCACATTCAAGGAGTCTTACAAAGGTGTTAGGGAAACATATCCATGAGTTTGGAATTCAAGGAGATGCTTGGAAGCTTTACATACATCAAAGGGGAGCTTGGAGCACAACACAAAGGCTTGGAATTTTTGTTATCTCCTACATCCAAAACCGATCAAAGTGAGTATTTTCCACATTCTTACTTTGTTGTATTCACATGATTTCTTGCTTAATTGATATTGGTTTGACCTAGAAAACCCAACAATGGTATCGGAGCCATAATTGAGCATGAAATTGAATTTAGGGTTCTTAAACTTTAATTTGAGATTTTGTGATTTGAGCATGATTTGTTCAAATTGTTTGTTTGAGCATGCTTATAATATGTTAACTTTGAGTTGTGCATGATCAATTTGAAGAAAAATTAATTGGATTAATTTTCCCCAAAAGATTAGGCTTGGCCGAATATGGTATAGAACCCTAGGTCATGGTGATTTTGATTTTGGACCATTGGATGTGTTTAAAATGATGGATAAATTGATTTGTGATTTAATTGGATTGAAATCAAAATAATTAAGAAAAATCCACCATTGCCGTGACCATCAAAGCATGGAAATGAATTGATTTTGTTTCAATTATGTTGGACATGAATTGATAATAATAAAGCATGATTAATTATGTAAATTGGTATTTTGGAAATGTTAATTTGAATAATTAATTATGGCTATACACTTTAGTTAATTAATTGTGATATTTGGAATGTTGGAGTTTAATTAATTAGGCTTAATTTGGAATTGGGCTAATAATGTTGTATTTGAGCTTAATGGACTTGGTTGGGCCAAGTTTGGTTTAGGATAATTGGTTGGATCCAATTGGGCCTAAAACCATTTCCATAAAGTCCAAATATGATTAATGGGCCTTTAAAATTTAATTGGGCCTAATGGACCAAAATTAATTTTGTGACAAATGGTGATTCCTTATTGGGCTTTGGTTGCCAAAGTCCATGCCTTATGAATTAATTAAAAGCCCATTGGACTTTAATTAAATTGACATTGGATGTTAATTGGGCTTTGAGACCCATTAAGATTAGATTTAGAATCTAAGTCGGAAAGACACATTAAAAAGTGTAATTATTTAATTTGGAATTAAATAAAGAATTAGTATTGAATACAAATTAAATTGGATTTAATATTGTAGTTTGATATAATTCGAGAATTCATACTTTGAGTACTTATTCTTAAAACGAGTTGGACTCGCGCAAATCAAATCGTTGTTTGAACATTGGATGGCCATTAATCAAAGATTAATTAATTGGATTAGATTGATTGATAACATGCTTTATGTGAATACATGGATGTGATGTATGAATAATGTATATCGGATGGATATTAGATGGGTGATGAAAATTTTGGAAATTGTTGTAATAAATTTAGAATTTATTAAATTGGACATGCGTGTCCCTATTACCTCTGGACTCTTTGTATTTCTCTTCTCACCTATTCCCCTCAATGTAAATGAGGTTTCTTTAGAAGTGTTATGGAATTGGGTAGAAGTATGAATAGTGCTAGCGGGAGAGAGGAAATGAAGAGATTTGTTCTAGGAACAAAATGTTTTAAATATTCATCCGCATATCATTATTAATTTATTTATCGCGCCTTATTATGCTTTTAGAATGCATGCTTAAGGGTGTATGATGAGACCTAATCAAAGATAATTAATTGGTTGCCAATTACGCGAAAAACCCTCAACAAATATTAAGCGTTTTCCTTCCATTGAATGATTCATTCTCAAGATCCAAGATTGGCACTGGTTTGTTGGGCAAAGTCAACACATTTGTCCACGCGGATGTGTTTGAATCATGAAGGCCTTGTTCCATATCGCATGTCTTGTCCAAGTTGTGATTTGTTGGCCAAAGTCAAGATCACTTCTTGTCCATCGGCATCGATTACGAAGCTTTCCAAAGTCAATGGGTCCCGCTTAACTGGAATCATTAAGCTTGTTGTGCCAAAGCCAATGCTTAGTTGATTCAGAGGAAAAAAGGTTAGGGAATATATCAGATATATTGGCATATATTAGATATATGTTTCGGACTTGGATGTCCACCTACTGGATCTAGGAATTGGATGAGATCCAATTGATCTTAGAGATCTACCTAGTTAAATATCATACAGCTTGTTGGCCAAAGTCAAGGTTGTGTGTTATTTAACGAGATCCTAGCCCACTAGGAAATTAGGTTTCCCGAGTACTCAACAGAGGGTTAGAGGCTCGCCGAAAAATAGTATGAGGCAAATATTAAATTTGCAATTTCGTTTAGATACTTGCCAATACGCGCTCATTTCAATTTTCATCATTATTTATAAATATATTAGTTGGACTAATATTTAATTGTTGTTTTAATTAACAGTTGGACTGTATTCAAACTACTTCATTTATAGTTGATTCTATAATTGGATTATAATAATCAATATATTTGAATTAACCAATCAAATAGTAGTTGATTATATAGTTAGACTATAGTAATCATTATATTTGATTGTACCCGAAATTGTTGATTGGATAGTTGGACTATTGGAATCAAGATAACTGAAAGATTAGCGTTTAGAACATAATCCAGGGAGAAAATGTCTTTAAACGGCTCCAATTTTCAGATTGGGAATAAAACCTCAGGATAGTCCTGGGAATTGAGAAGTTATTCTATTTGATAGAGAAACATCTCGGGCCTGAGCCCGGAGTTGAGCAAATAGTGGAGCATGAGTTTTGGAAGACTCATGGTGATGATAACTTTAATGCTCAATCCTTTATGCTTAATGCAATGACACTTTAATTTTGTCGTCAGAACAAATGATTAGATCCTTATACCATGATGTTGAAATTAAAGATTTTCATAGATCTAATCTTAGATCTTAGAAGTACGAATTGTAAAAGAAGCTCTTTCGCTCGCGTATGTCAGAGGGTACATCTGTCGAGCATTAGATGTCGCAGATGATTGCTGACATCAATCAGCTAGGTTAGCTGGGCATTACCTACGTGGCCGAGACTTCCAAAGATTTGATCTTATAGTCTCTGCGCGAATGCTGGGGCAGGTTCATTATGAACCAAGAGAAAAACTCTTAGAGAGTTGATGGCTATGCTCTAGAAGGCGGAGCCAGAGCTTCTAAAATGGGCAAAGGCAAAATCGTCACAGTCTTCTAGGAAGACAAAGGACATATCCCAAGATGTCTGCCTAAACTGTGGAAAACGGAGTCACTGAAAGCGTGACTACCGTATGGACAAGGCAGACATGAAAGAAGTGAAGGCGGGGCAAGGCTCCGGCTTCAAGTATGTTTGTCATAAACATGTTCACTATTAGTTTCAAAATTGGATTTTTGATACTAGATGTGGTACATAAATATGTACTGATGTGCAGAATCTGCTGATTAATAGGAGACTGACTCCAGGTGAGATCTACCTGCGAGTCGAAAATGGGACGAGAGTCACTTTTTTAACCGTAGAAACCTAAGTTTTGGAACTGCCCTTGGGGCATGTACTTAAATTAGGAAACTGTTATAATGTACCTAGTTTGACTAGAAACATTATCTATATATCTAGTATAACTCATTGCGGGTATACCTTTATATTCTAGAACACTAAGTGTTATTTTATAAAGATGATATTGAGATAAGCACATTAGATGTGAATAACAGTATTTACATTTTGAATATAAATGAATCTCAAACGTATAACATGACAAACAAATAGCTCAAACTGATTTAATCAGATGAGACTTATTTGTGGCATTGTTGTCTGGGACACATTAACAAGACTCGTATATCCACACTTTCGAAGAGTGGGTACTAGGACGGATTTGATTCTAATCAAATAATGTCTACGAATCTAGTTTATTAGACAAAGTGCCTAAAACACCTTTTACTTGGTAAAAGTACAAGTGCCACCGATCTGTTAGCCCTCGTTCATAGTGACGTAAGTGGGCCCATCTAGCTAGGTTAGAGGTGGATATGAAGTGGCATCGCGTTATGGTTATGTGTTTCTTTTGAAACACAAATCATAAACTTTTGATAAATTCAAAGAGTTTCGACAAGAAGTATAAAAACATACAAGTAAAAGTATTAAAAACATTACGGTTGGACCACGGTGTAAAATACTTAAGTAATAAGTTTCTCGATTATTTGAAAGAGTATGATATTCTTTCATAATAGACTCCTCCCGGAACACCTCAATTTGACGATGTGTCCAAACAGAGAAATCGAATTTTGTTGGACATGATAAGGTTAATGATTAGTCGCTCTGAGCTACCATTTTCCTTCTAGGGATACACATTTAACAGTGCAACACTTATTTTGAATAAGGTTCCATAAAAATCTGTTAGACAAACTTCATATTAGATATGAACAGGAAAGAAACCAGGTTTCTCATTCCTGAAGATTTGGGAATGCTAGGCATATGTTTGGATGATACCAAACTAGAACCCAAATCGGATAAATGTCTAATTTGTGGGTTATCCTAGGGTGACCAAAGTATAGTACTTATACAACTCACAAGAGAACAATTTAATTGTTGCACTCCATGCGATTTTCCTAAAAAGGAATACCTATATGCAGTGGTAAGTGGGAGGAAAGTAAAACTCGATAAAAATCGGAGTAATACTATTCCAGGCACCGATTCTTTAACGGAACACAAACAGTTCATCAGGGATGAAACTGTACCACAATCTTCGAATACACAAGAACCGCGTAAGTCGGAGAGAGTCAGAAAACAACCTGGGAGGTATGGGTTTCTGATCTCACCTTAAGTAGATGTTATCAAATTGAGAAAAACAAACTGACTACGTATGAGGAAGTGATACAAGGTATCGACTCCCTATTATGGCAAAGTGCCATGAAATCCGAAATGGATTCCATGTATACCAACCAAGTTTAGACACTGGTTGATGTACCGGAAGACATTGTGCCTATTGGTTAATATAAGTCTTCAAGGAAGACATACATGGATGGCAACATACCAACGTACAAAGCTAGACTTGTAGCGAAAAGGTATCGTTATCAACATTGTGTCGATTACGATGAAACCTTTTACTCGTTGCCATGATTAAATCCATTTGGATAATGCTTGCTAATGATGCATGTTTCATTTATGAAATATGGCAGCTGAACGTCAAAAACCGCTTTCCTTAAACAGAAACCTTTTGGAGGATGTTTACAACATCCTGATGGTTTTGTCGTACCAAAACAAGCAAACAAGGTTTGCAAGTTAATTCAATCCATTTATGGATTGAAGCAAGCATTGCGTTCTTGGAACTATCGTTTTGATGTAATCATAATGGTATATGATTTAATTCAAAATAAAGATGATTCTTGTGTATATAAGGAGGTTAATGGGAGCGCACTGACAATGATTGTCCTATATAATGATGACATGTCATTTCTTGGAAATGACATTCCCATAATACAATCGGTGAAAGCTTGGCTTTCATGAAAATTCTCCGTAGACTACTTGGGAGAGACAACCTTTATTCTAGGAATAAGGATCTACTGGGATAACTCTAAAAGTTATTGGCACTCTCCGAGAACTCGTACATTAAAAGATATGTACGCGACCTGGTGTCTCATATGCTTTGAGCATATGGAGTCACAATCAGGTCAATCCAAGTGATAATCACTGGATTGATGTTAAGAACATCCTTAAGTATCTTAGATGAACTAAGGATGCTTTCTTATGCTATGGAGAATGAGAACTTGAAGTGACTGGGTTCACCGCTGCAAGTTTCCAAACCGACAAAAACGACTATAAGTCGTAATAAGGGTACTATATAGTTTGAATATCGGAATAGTGAGCTGGAAATCTTCCAAGCAAGATACTATTGCCGAATAAACAACAAAAGCGGAATATTGCTGCAGCTGAGGCACCAAAAGAAGCAATTTTGGATCTATATAATCCTAATTGGATTAGGAGTAGTTCTGTTAGCAGCTGAGCTAGGCTACAACACAGGTTAAAGAATTAATGGTCTCATCAATGATCCAAATATGTACTTCAATTGTTTCATCTGATTCGTCGGATCATACATCGTGGTGATGTGATGATCGAATAAATCGCATCAGATGATAACCTTTAAAATCCACTGACGAAAGCTGTTTCTCAGCAGAATTTTGAGCGACCCGTACATAGTTCAGGTGTAGGACACTTGAGTGATTGGCTATAGGCCAAATGGGAGATTGTTGGACAATTATGACCCATAACATCACTATTTGTACAGAACATGGTGTTGTTGTACAAATTAACTATGTGATAAAGGAAATTGCTATTTTATCATTTGTAATTGGAAAACTGGGATATATAAATGATAAAAGTCCATATGATTAGTTCCGGATTAATAATATATGAGACAGTATTAATCCACTAAGGTTTAATCATTAAACTATCCCTAGTCCTAGTGTTATCAAGATTGGACATCGATAATGCGGAATAGACTAGTATTGCACTTGTGCGTGTTATGGGAGCATAACGACATAGTTCTCATATATTTGGGTATTGGATACTCATGCAAGTGTAATAGGAGGTTGTGTTTACCGATGGTACGGAAACAACTCCGCTCTGGATAGACCCCTCGGAATTCCATTGGTAGTATGACTATGTGTCTATGGAAGTCCGAATCAAGGTAGGTGTATTTGGTCTTAACCTGAGACTTGCATCGCTAATACTTGCGACAATCAATATACTTTGAGAATCGTAGTATATTGGGAATCGTAGTATATTGGGTGTGATGTCAAGAAGGAAGTATCACTCCAGTCATATGGAGATGATGATCATGCAGGATACAGAACTAGTACTCTTAAGTACTACAGTCATCGAGATAATATGACTAGGTCATGTTTATCCGATAAAAGAGACTAGTTACCAAAGATCTGATATATGCTTCGTACGGGGCAGACACAATTCCAGCCCCAGGCCTAGCATGTGACATCCGATACTGGATCGTAATACGCAATACTACGTATACTACGCTTGATATAGATTACATATTCCTTAAAAGAATATTTCTGGAGAATTGGGTAGGCACAGTGCTTTGCTAGAAGCCAACCATGTCTTGTAAATCGGTAAGAACGTGGTACTGGGTACGCACGTATTTGGATATTCCGATGACCGGATTTACTGCCAATATATCCAGGGATCTCATGGGTCACTTCCCGAAGATTCACCGATGACGTATGACTCGAACATAATTAATCTGAGATTAATTAGATCAGAGAGAAAATTAATCTAGGATTAATTATGGAGAAATTTTATCTGGGATAAAATACTAATAGAAGAGAGGGAACGATTAATTCGGAATTAATCGGTAAAATAATATATTCGATATATTAAATGAAATTAGATTTCATGACGGAATTAGAATTGGATTTTAATTCGGGCGAATAAATTAATTTAGAATTAATTCGCGAACGACGTGAATACTAATTTTGCTAGGCATAATTATTTAATTAAATTTGATTTAATTACGTCGCAACGGAAAATTTTATTAATTCGGAATTAGGGAACCCTAGCCCGGGAGTGTTTGCGGGCCCACTCCAATTTTGAATTAAAGTGGGGCCCACACTTGTCACATCACATAGTCAACTTTATCAACTTTTTGTTGATAGAAGTAGATGGGATTTTGATGGTTGTTTGTTTCTTACACAAGCATTATTTAAGTTGATGTGATAATGACTTGTACCAACTTTTTGGAAAATTGGTAAATGGTAATTGATTTTTGAAATCAAATACACAACACATTTTTTTCTCTCTCTCTCATTCCTCTCCTTGGCCGAATTTGGTCTTCTTATTTTTCTCCATGGCCGAATTCAAGAGCTCAATTTTTTCTCTCCATTGGTGTGAAGCTTGGCTTCTTGCTAAGTGATTTTGCTTCAAAAATCCAAGGTGCTGGCACATTCAATGAGTCTTACAAAGGTGTTAGGGAAACATATCCATGAGTTTTGAATTCAAGGAGATGCTTGGAAGCTTTACATACATCAAAGGGGAGCTTGAATTAAAGTGGGGCCCACTCCAATTTTGAATTAAAGTGGGGCCACACTTGTCACATCACATAGTCAACTTTATCAACTTTTTGTTGATAGAAGTAGATGGGATTTTGATGGTTGTTTGTTTCTTACACAAGCATTATTTAAGTTGATGTGATAATGACTTGTACCAACTTTTTGGAAAATGGTAAATGGTAATTGATTTTTGAAATCAAATACATAACACATTTTTTTCTCTCTCATTCCTCTCATTGGCCGAAATTGGTCTTCTTATTTTTCTCCATGGCCGAATTCAAGAGCTCAATTTTTTCTCTCCATTGGCGTGAAGCTTGGCTTATTGCTAAGTGATTTTGCTTAAAAAATCCAAGGTGCTCGCACATTCAAGGAGTCTTACAAAGGTGTTAGGGAAACATATCCATGAGTTTGGAATTCAAGGAGATGCTTGGAAGCTTTACATACATCAAAGGGGAGCTTGGAGCACAACACAAAGGCTTGAAATTTTTTTTATCTCCTACATCCAAAACCGATCAAAGTGAGTATTTTCCGCATTCTTACTTTGTTGTATTCACATGATTTCTTGCTGAATTGATCTTGGTTTGACCTAGGAAACTCAACATACCCCAGCAGAAAGAAATTAGATACTTATTTTGTAATTAAAAATACTCGTAATTTTATTACTGAAAGAAAAAGACATTATAAGAAGCTTTAAATAAATAAACACACAAGACACTCTCTCTCCAAAATCTATAGAGGAATTCAGAAAGAAAGTATGAAAATTTCTTCTGCTGGAGGCTTCAATTTATAGGCAAAGTTTGGTTGGCGCGTAGCGACGCCAAGGCTCTACGCGTCGCGACGAGAGTGCCACGTTGGGGACACGTGTTGAGAGAATAGCACGTTATGTGGTGTCTTCGTCTTATTATGTGTGTCGCGACGCGCCGACATTTTCGTGTCGCGACGCGGAAGCTGAATTTCCGTTGTTGCCATTTTCCAAGCCTGGTTTGTCCTGTCGAGCTTCCGAGACTCAAGTTTAGTTAGGATACAGTCTAATAATATAAAATTCGACACACTATCCACATAACTTATCAAAAATCAAATTCACGCCTACAACATACTTAAAGTACTAGAGGAATTATAGGGCCGGCCTGATCATCCCATATTGGCTAATACAAAATTTTGAAAAGAAGTAAAATAGCACAATAGACGAAGTACACCATAAGATTTTTATATCAACATATATACAATATATTACAAACTAACAACCGGTAAATATATAAAAAACTATTGATGCTCCGAGAGTACATCCATTGTTAAACCTACTAATTGAGTCAAATAGATCTTCTATATGTCGATGTAAATCCATTATTCCTACATAAACATAAACAAACAAAACAAAACATTCAACATAAATCAAAGATCTGGTGAGAAATGCCACCACTTAGGGTGAAACCACATATCCATGGATACCATAAAACATCAAAATAAAGATAAACATAATAGATAAAACAAGACAACGAAGTTGAAGAGAAAAAAAAGGCAAAAATAAAAGGAAAAAAGAACAAATTGTTAGTTTCATGAGTGTTGGCAACTTCCGTAACAAAATAAGTTCAATCGAGTTGTAATGTGTTTTGAAGATCTCGGAGCCATTGGACAAATATGTGGACAACATCAGATGAAGATATCCGAGATTCTATTCTTGCTGCCTTCTTATTTGGGTTCGAACGCTCAATATTAGTTTATCATTTGATATAAATCTTCCAAAGAGCACTCGTTCGAGTCACGTTCTTCATCATGTTCAAACGAAAATGACTAGAGGCTTCACGTTCGACTTGCATTTGTTATTGCGTTCAAACGGTTTTGCGGAACTACTCGCGTTCGTCACCTGTTATTTTGGTGTTTGAACGCCCGTGTGTTACTAGACAATTTTGAATGCATTTTGAAGCCAGTTTGAGACAAGGAAAACCCTACCTATAAAAAGAAACACATAGCCACTTTACCCTCGGTTGGTTATTTTGCAGGAAACATAACTCACAGAACCTAAACCTTTTTTGTTTCTTTCTTTCCAACAAATCACCTTGAAGACTTATTGATTCCATTGTCTTCTATGTTTTGGTAATTTTGTTCTTTGGTAACCATCAATACAATACACAATCCTTACCCAATACCTCAATTCATCAGTGAGAAAGTGATTGGAGATCGGAGTTCCGGCATCGCGAGTTCGCGGATTGGATTCACTCAGACACTTTAGAGGTTATGAAAAAGGCCGCTTAATACGGGTTTGAGAATTTTTTCGAGTTATTACAGTGTTGGGGTATTCGAGTTTTACATGTGTCACCAGTAAGTGAACCTATCATTTTGAAGTGTTTATAAATTTCAATTATTGCTATAATTGCCGTCTTTCTTAATTTCTCCACATCTGCTATACTTTTGTAAGAAGCCTAGCTGGAAACTAGTAAGCAATTTACTAACTTCTGTTACATGTTGTGTTTATTTTATTTACATGATATCTTGATAACTGCTATGGTGGTTAGAAATTGTCATGGACACTAGCGATTTCAAAATTATTATAGTATTTGTATGTTAAAGTCGGATATAAATATTTTTTTTTATTTGTTGATTAAATGAATCAGATATAAATATTGACTAAAGGTGAAATCTCGAGAGGAGGCCACAACGGGCTCAATACATAATTATTTCTCCTTTTCTGCATCTGGTGAGGACAACAATTAGAATGGAAGTTTATTTAGAGTCTTTATGACTCTCATTCATCACTCATCTTGAGTGACTTTTGTCCTCTGCTATATAGGAGGTGGGGTTTTCTATTTCTCGCGGGTTTTTTTTGTATAGCAGAAGACTGGACTCATTCAGAGCCATTTTTGCAGAAGTGGGACAATAAGCTTCAGAAGTGGGAGCTATTCATAACTGGGCTACTGGTAGAACTAACTCGGGAGATTGGTGAGCTAGTTGGCAGGTAGCTATGGATACAGAGGAGCTAATCAGGAAATGTAAAGCGATATCGATAGGAGAAAACTAGAGCACCAGAATTTCCTTTGGGAATGAGATGAATGAGAAGGGGATAAAGGTAATAGCATGGTGTTTAGTGGGAAAAGTCTTGCTCACAAGTGGGGTGAATAGAGAAGCTATGAGGATCACTTTACAACAACTATGGAGGACAGTTAGAGAAGTAAAAATTGAAAGCTTGGGAGATAATATCTTTATTTTCAAATTCGCCTCTAAGGTAGATAAGAGAAGAATTCTGGCAGGGGGCCCATGGCATTTCGATAGAGTCCTGATAGTGCTAAAGGAACCATCCGTCATTGGTGACATTTCTAATAAGGAATTCACCCATGCTTCATTTTGGGCACATATACACAATATCCCCATCATGTGCATGGATAAGCACACTATTGAAAAGTTGGAAAATCACATTGGTATAGTAGAAGAGGTCTGGACGGATACAGCATGGGAGTATTATGGTAAATTCATTATAATCCGAATCTTAATCAATATAACTAGGCCATTAAAGAAATTGATAGTTTTGGAGTTAGATAATGCTGAAGAGATCACGATGCCTATACTATATGAAAGACTGCCAGATTTTTGTTATGGGTGTGGATGCTTGGGACACCAGTTCAGAGAGTGCGCAAACTATAAAGGCCAACCGCAGCAGGATCTTCCGTTTGGTCAGTGGATGAAAGCTGTTCATTTACCTGAGAAAATTCCATATAGAGGCAAAAGTAAAGGGCAATCTGATATTGGAGACAATAAGAAAAACAAGAATGCTGAAGAGTTAGCAACAATGGGAGATACGCAGGGGAAACTAGAAACATGGAGAAACAATTTAAGTTTTAAAGAAACCATAGTTGGAGAAGGAAGAAGGTTGGACCAGGAAGGTACACAGAGCTCTGCCAAGCATGAGGAGTTGGTAGGGGAAACATTGTCAATATCATTCGCCAAAAAGGTCACAGCAGTAGGGAGGAATAGACCTGACACAAGGGCAGACGCTGACAGATTTATAAGTACAAGGGTGAAGGACAGTGCTATGGAGAAAATGGAGGGAATGCTTGGAGGGAAAGCAGAAACGTTGAATGTGATGGCACTGGGCTTATGCCATATAGGGGAAGCCCGATTCCAGCAGGCCTTGAAGAGATCTGAAAATAATGACGTGGTGGATGATGGGCTTTTTCAAAATCCATATATGTTAAAAAAGAAAAAGTGGAAACTTCAGGCAAGAAACAGAGGTGGCAGAGAGGAAACGAAAGCAGAAAGTGGTTTGAGAAAAAAGAGCAGCCTTGAAGGAGAGGGTTTAAGTCCAAAATCCAAGAAGCAAAAGAAGTCAGAGCTCATAGTGAATGAGGAGATCAGCCAAGAGCACCTTAATCAACAAGATGGGCATGAATGCAGATCAATTACAGAATCATCGGTGGCGGTTGACATGCAGTCCCGCCGACAACAATGATCATCATAAGCTAGAACGTTCGGGGACTGGGGAACTCTCAAACATTTAGAGTGACACAAAATATTCTCTAATTGCATAGACCTTAGCTTTTGTTGATCTGTGAAACAAAGCTGATGTCTAAGCAAATGAAGGCAGTAAGTACTAAACTAAAATTCGAGAATTGTTTTGCAGTGGATAGGAATGGGTTTGGAGGGGGGTTTAGCTTTATTATGGAACCCAAAGATAAATGTTACAATTACATCATTTAACTTACACCATATAGATTTCATTATTCAAGATGGTTATGTAATGAAGTGGCGAGGTACAAGGGTATATGGGCACCCAGAGTATGGTCAAAAGAAGCACACTTGGACTCTATTACGAAGATTGGCGGGGTTGTTTGATCTACCTTGGCTTTGTTTTGGGGATTTTAATGAAGTGTTGGATATGAAGGAAAAAGAGGGGGACTGGATAGAGATTGGAGACAAATTGCTAATTTCATGGTGGCAATTAGGGATTGTGAGCTTTCTAATTTGGGGTGTAAAGGTAGCCCATTTACGTGGTCTAATAGAAGGTTTGGTCCTGACTTAGTTGAGGAAATACTAGATAGGTTTTTTTGTAATGAAAAGTGGAGTACGATATTTCAGGTTGGCAACACTACTAATCTTGATTCTTGGAGCTCGGACCATAACCATATCATTGTCAAAGTGATTCCCAGAAGGATAAGGCTTAGCCATAATAGCAAGTCTTGGCAGAGGCTTCATTTTGAGGATTTTTGGAGTGTGTATGAGGAATACAAAGTAATAGTAGACAGAGAGTGGAATATGAAGAAAAATTAGCTTTGCGAAAATGTGATGGAAAGATTTGTGAATGCGGCAACCAACTCAATGAACCATCTCAAATTCTGGAGTACAAGGAAGTTCAGAAGTAGGCACAAACAGTTGAAACTGTTACTAAGTAAGTTGAGGCTGCTGAAAGAGGATGGAAGACGAGCAGAACAAGAAGAAAAACTGAGGAGAATTAAGAGAGAGATTGATAATTTGCTTGTAGAAGAGGAAATATATTGGAAGCAGAGATCAAGAGCTGACTGGTTGAAAGAGGGGGACAAAAATATCAAGTTTTTTCATGCGAGAGTTTCTGCTAGATGGAGGAAGAACAAAATCTAGGGAGTTGAGAACGATCAAGGAAGATGGATTGAAGAAGAAAATGAGGTGGAGGATATGTTCTGTGGATACTTTCAAAATATTTTTCAAGCACTCAACCTACTGAGCAGCAGATGGAGCAGGCCTTACAAGGAGTTTCTTCTAGAGTGACAACAGATATGAGTGCTCAACTGAACAACCTTTTGTTAAAGAAGATATGTCTGAGGCTTTAGCACAAATGTGTTCGACTAAAGCGTCGGGACCAGATGGTTACCAGCGGCCTTCTTTCAGAAACACTGGGCAACAGTTAGTCAATGAGTTACCAGAACATGTTTACACATCCTCAATGAGAGAGGTGATATCTCTTCCCTGAATCATACTTACATTGCTCTAATCCCCAAAGTGAACAAACCCATGACAATTAAAGAATTCAGACATATAAGCCTTTGTAATGTAGTGTATAGAATTATCTCTAAAGCTATAACTAACAGGCTGAAACGTATTTTGCAACATATCATCTCCCCAACTCAGAGTGCATTTATTCCCGAGAGACTTATCACTGATAATATCATTGTGGGATATGAATGCCTCCATAAGATTAGACATATGAATGGGAATAAGAATGGGCTAGTAGCATTGAAGTTGGACATTAACAAAGCTTATAATAAGGTGGAGTGGAACTTTCTTGCGAAGGCTATGACTAAGTTAGGATTTCCTAGATTATGGATTGACTTGGTGATGAGATGTATAACTAATGTCTCATATTCAATTCTAATTAACGGAACAGCTCGATGAATGATACATCCTCAGAGAGGATTGAGACAAGGCTGTCCACTGTCTTTGTACTTGTTTATTATGTGTACAGAAGTATTTTCCAATCTTCAGCATAACAGAATAAGCAGATCCGTGGAATCAGATTTAGCAATGAACTCAAAGTCTCCCATCTCCTGTTTGCGGATGACAACCTAATTTTTGCTAGAGCTTCTGTAACAAACTATAAGCACCTGAAAGTAATTTTTGACATGTATGCAGCAGCTTCTGGGAAAATATTCAACTATGAGAAAAGTTCTATGTTTTTTAGCTATAAAGTTAGAGATGATCAGAAAGCTTCAATCAAAGAGGTCTTCCAGCTACAAGTGGTTTCCCGGCATGAAAAATATTTGGGTCTACCTTCTATGATTGGGAGAAATAAATCTAGTTTTTTTCAATGAAATTAAACTTAGAGTGATAAAAAAAGTTTCCAATTGGCAGACTAAGTTGTTTTCTAGTGGCGGCAATGAAGTATTGATCAAAGCTGTAGCTCAAGTTATTTCAGCATATGCAATGAGTGTCTTCAAAATTCTACAAGGTCTATGTGAAGAGATTCAGAAATCCATTGCGTCTTTTTGGTGGGGATCTGTTAGTGTTCCTAGAACATGCCAAAGATCTCTACAACATGATTTAGTGTGTGAATAATCAAAATAAGATTGCGGAATAAACTTACATTGATTGGCTTGGATGATGGATTTCAAAAATTTATATGTTTTTGAAGAGCTCCAAGCTTTTCTTTGTGTTCCAAACTCAAGGAATTGGTTTCCCTATCACTTTGTTTGCTTTTTGAAGTGCTAGCTTACAAGAATTTTTGCAACAAAAACTCAATGGAGAAGGAATAAGCTCACGACATTAGCTAGAGGGAGAGATATAGATTTTTGATTTTGTAATTTTGATTTCTAAAATCAATTACCAAAGTCAACAACTAAAGTTGTGTATATCTTTTTCAAAATTAAAAACAAAGCGTGTTGGTTGTTGATTGAGTGTTGAATAAGCAATCCAAGCTTTCACTCAACCATTAACAACTTCCATCACTAGTCAAACTTGTTGATGTAAGTCAAGTGGGTCCCACCATTTTTAAATTCCAAATTTAAGTCGAACAACTCAACACACAACTTCGCTCGGGCCCGGGTTCGTTTAATTCCGAATTAAACGAAATTTCCATCGCGACGTGATTAAATCCAATTTAATTAAATAATTGTGCCTCGTAAAAGTATTACGAAAGTCACTTACGAATTAATTCTAAATTAACTCGTTCGCCCGAATTAAAATCCAATTTTAATTCCCTTTGAAATATAATTTCATTTAATATATCCAATATATTATTTAATCGATTAATTCCAAATTAATCGCGTTCTCTCTTCTAATCAAATTTTATCCCAGATAAATTCTTACCGTAATTAATCCAAGATTAATTTTCTCTCTCTTATAATTAATCCTAGATTAATTCTGTTCGAGTCAAACGTCATCGGTGAATCTTTGGGAAGCGACCCATGAGATCCCTGGATATGTTGACAGTAAATACGGTTATCAGACTATCCGAATATGTGCGTACCTCGTACCACATTCTTACCGATTTACAAGACATGGTTGGCTTCTAGCAAAGCACTGTGCCTACCCAATTCTCCAGAAATATTCTTTTAAGGAATACATAATCTTTATCAAGTGTAGTATACGTAGTATTGCGTATTACGATCCAGTATCGGATGTCACATGCTAGGCCTGGGGCTGGAATTGTGTTTGTCCCGTACGAAGCATATATCAGATCTTTGGTAACTAGTCTCTTTTATCGGATAAACATGACCTAGTCATATTATCTCGATGACTGTAGTACTTAAGAGTACTAGTTCTGTATCCTGCATGATCATCATCTCCATATGATTGGAGTGATACTTCCATCTTGACATCACACCCAATATACTACGATTCTCAATATACCCAGAAGAGGCGTACACAGAACCTTTTAAAGCCCCGGACGACCAAAATCAAAGCATGCTGATTGTCGCAAGTATTAGTGATGTAAGTCTCAGGTTAAGACCAAATACACTTACCCTGATTCGGATTCCCATAGACACATAGTCATACTACCAATGGGATTCCAAGGGGTCTATCCAGAGCGATGTCGTTCCCGATCTAACGGCTAACAGAACCTCCTATCGTACTTGCATAATATCCAATACTTAAATATATGAGAACTATGTCGTTCAGCTTCCATGACGCACACAAGTGCAATACTAGTCTATTCCGTATTATCGATGTCCAGTCTCGATAATACTACGACTAGGGATATTTAATGATTAAACCGTTCGTGGATTGATATTGTCTCATATCCTATTAATCTGGAACTAATCATAAGGACTTTTATCATTTATATATCTAAGTAATCTAATTACAAAATGATAAAATAGCAATTTCTTTTGTCACATAGTTAATTTGTACAAAAACCACAATGTCTTTTACAAATAGTGATGCTATGGGTCATAATTGTCTAACAATCTCCCACTTGGCTCATAGCCAATCACTCAAGTATCTAACACCTGAACTATGTACATGTCGCTCAAACTTTTACTGAGAAATAGTTTTCGTCAGCGGATCTGCAATGTTGTCATCTGAAGTGATCTTTTCGATCTTCACATCGCCACGATGAATGATCTCACGAATCAGATGGAACGTCGAAGTACATGCTTGGATCATTGATGAGACCGTGGTTCCTTAGTCTGCGCTATAGCCCCGTTATTGTCACAATACAAAGGAACGGGCTCAGCTGCTAACGAAAGTACTCCTAATCCAATTAGGAATTTACGGATCCAAACTGCCTCTTTTGCTGCTTCAGCTGCAGCGATATATTCCGCTTCTGTTGTTGAATCGGCAATAATCTCTTGCTTGGAAGATTTCCAGCTCACTGCTCCGTTGTTCAAACAAAATATGTACCCTGATTGCGACTTAGAGTCGTCTTTATCGGTTTGGAAACTTGCGTCGGTGAACCCAGTCACCTCAAGTTCTCCATCTCCATAGACTAAGAAAGCATCTTTAGTTCGTCTAAGATACTTAAGGATGTTTTTAACCGCAACCCAGTGACCATCACCTGGATCGGCCTGATAGTGACTGCACATGCTCAAAGCATAAGAGACATCATGTCGCGTACATATCATGGCATACATGATCGATCCGACTGCAGAAGCGAACGAGATCTGAATCATGTTATTTCTCTCATCTTGAGTCTTAGGACACATGTCCTTAGATAGAGAAACGCCATGTGACACAGGAAGCAGTCCCATCTTGGACTGATCCATGTTGAATCTCTTCAACACTTTGTCAATGTATGAGCTCTGGGAGAGTCCAAGCAACTTTCTAGATCTATCCCGGTAGATCCTTATTCCCAGAATAAAGGCTGCTTCTCCCAGATCTTTCATGGAGAATTTTAATGAAAGCCAAGCTTTCACCGATTGTAGTATGGGAATGTCATTGCCAATAAGCAATACATCATCAATGTAAAGGACAATGAATGTCAGTGCGCTCCCATTAACCTTCTTATATACACAAGGATCATCTTCGTTTTGAACGAAATCATGTTCTTTTATGATCTCATCAAAACGTTGGTTCCAAGAACGTGATGCTTGCTTCAATCCATAAATGGATCGATTTAACTTGCAAACCTTGTTTGCATGTTTTGGTACGACAAAACCGTCAGGCTTTTGCATATAAACATCCTCCAAAAGGTTTCTTTTAAGGAAAACGGTTTTGACGTCCATCTGCCATATTTCATAATCGAAATATACAGCAATAACAAGCATTATCCGAATGGATTTAATCATGGCAACAGGTGAAAAAGTTTTTTCGTAATCGACACAATGTCGTTGACGATACCATTTCGCTATAAGCCTAGCTTTGTACGTTTGTATGTGCCATCCATGTCCATCTTTTTCTTGAAGACCCATTTACAATCAATCGGCTTAACGCCTTCTGGTGCATCAACCAGTGTCCAAACTTGGTTGGTATACATGGAATCCATTTCGGACTTCATGGCTTCTTGCCATAAAGTGGAGTCGATACCTTGTATCGGTTCCTCATACATAGCCGGCTCATTATCCTCAATAAGATTAATATCTATATGAGGCGAGATCAGAAACCCATACCTCTCAGGTTGTTTTCTGACTCTCTCCGATCTATGCGGTTCTTGTGTATCAGAAGATTGTGGTACAGTCTCATCCCTGATGAACTGTTCGTGTTCCGTTAAGGAATCGGTGCCAGGAACAGTATCACTCCGATTTTCATCGAGTTCTACTTTCCTCCCACTTACCACTGCATTTAGGAATTCATTTTCAAGGAAAACCGCATGGAGATCAACAAATACCTTGTTCTCCTGTGGGTTGTAGAAGTAATATCATTTGGTTTCCCTAGGATAACCTAAAAATTTGCACTTATCCGATTTGGGTTCTAGTTTGGTACCATCCAAACGTTTTACATATGCCCAGCATCCCCAAATCTTCAGGAATGTGAAACCCGGTTTCTTTCCTGTCAATATTTCATATGGAGTCTGTCCAACAGACTTTGACGGAACCTTATTCAAAATAAGTATTGCACTATTCAATGCATATCCCCAGAAGGAAATTGGTAGCTCAGTTCGACTCATCATAGACCTTACCATGTCCAACAAAATTCGGTTTCTCCGTTCGGACACACCGTTTAATTGAGGTGTTCCGGGAGGAGTCCACTGTGAAAGAATACCATACTCTTTCAAGTAATCGAGAAACTCATTGCTTAAGTATTCTCCACCATGGTCCGACCATAATGTTTTAATACTTTTGCCGGTCTGTTTTTCTACTTCGTGTCGAAACTCTTTGAATTTCTCAAAAGTTTTTGATCTGTGTCTCATAAGATACACATAACCATAACGTGATGCATCATCCATAAAGGTTACGAAGTATTCATATCCACCTCTAGCCTGGCTAGACATGGGCCCGCATACGTCACTATGAACGAGGGCTAACAGTTCGGTGGCACGTGCACATTTACCACTAAAAGGTGTTTTAGGCATTTTGCCTAATAAACAAGATTCGCAGACGTCATATAAATTTGGATCAAATCCGTCCAAGTATCCACTCTTCGAAAGTGTGGATATACGAGTCTTGTTAATGTGTCCCAGACGACAATGCCACAAATAAGTTTCATCTTTGTTACTTAATTTATGCCTTTTGTCTGTCATGTTATATGTTTGAGATTGATTTATATTCAAAATATAAAGACCATTATTAATATCAGCACTGCATATCTCAAAATCATTTTTATAAACAAAACACCCGGTGTTTCTGAATACAAAAATATACCCACATTGGGTCAAACAAGATACAAATATAATGTTTCTAATCAAACTAGGTACATAATAACAACCTGATAAAGTAAGTACATGCCCGGAGGGCAGTTCCAAAACATAAGTCCCTACAGCCAAAACAGCGACTCTGGTTCCGTTTCCAACTCGTAGGTCAATCTCCCCTTAAGCCAGTCTCCTGCTTATCTGCAGATCTTGCACATCAGTACATATATGAGTACCACATCCAGAATCAAAAATCCAATTTTTAAAACTAGAAGTAGACATGTTTATTTCAATAAAAACATACTTGAAGCCGGTGCCTAGCCCGCTTTCACTTCCTTCATGTGTGCCTTGTACTCACGGCAGTCACGCTTCCAGTTACCCCGTTTGCCACACTGTAGGCAGACATCTTGGGATTTGTCCTTTGCCTTCCTAGAAGACTTTGATGATTTGGCCTTGCCCTTTTTCTTCTTCTTCTTCACAACTCCAGAAGCCTTTGTCCAAGCCCTGGCATTCTGAGATGTCGAAGCAAAGTGCGCCTCGCGTTTCTTGCCCTTTAAAAGCTCTTTTTCTGCCTCTTTCAGCATTGCCATCAACTCTCCAAGAGTCTTTTCTTGGTTCATCATATTGTAGTTCATGATGAACCCGCACCAGCTGTTAGGAAGAGACTGTAATATCAAATCTATGGAAGTCTCAGCCTCAAAGGTTATGCCCAGCTGACCCAGCTGTTCGATGTCAGCAATCATCTGTGACACATGGTGCTCGACAGATGTACCCTTTGACATACGAGAGCGAAAGAGCTTCTTCTGCAATTCATACTTTTGCGATCTAAGGTTAGATCGGTGAAGGTCCCTCAATTTCAACATCATTTCGTGGGGATCCAATCCCTTGTTTTGACGAAGAAATTGTGGGGTCATTGCAGCAAGCATGACGGATTGAGCAGTTGAGTTGTCATCACTGTGAGTCTTCCAAATCTCAAGCTCAAGTGGCTGCTCAATTCTGGGCTTAGGCCCGAGAGGTTACTCTATCGTATAGAGCATCTTCTCAGCCCCCAGGACAATCCTGAGGTTCATATCCCAGTCAGGAAAGTTCGCACCATTAAAGACATTTTCACCCATGATAATGTCCCCAACGTTGATCTTTCCAGCCATCTTAATTGCAATAGTCTAACTATTCAATTAACGATTTTAGGTACAGTCCAACTGTTAAAAGAAAATAATAAAATATTAGCCCAACTAATTAATGACCATCCAATGTTCAAACAACGATTTGATTTGCGCGAGTCCAACTCGTTTAAGAATAAATACTCAAAGTACGTATTCTTGAATTATATCGAACTACAATTTTAAATCCAATTTAATTTGTATTCAATACTAATGCGAATTTAATTCCAAATTAAATAATTACACTTATTTATGTGCCTTTTAGACTTAAATTCTAAATCCAATCTAAATGGGTGTCAAAGGCTCAATTAGTATCCAATACTATTTTAATTAAAGTCCAATGAGCTTTTAATTAATTCATAAGGCATGGGCTTTGGCCAATATGGATCCAATCCAATTCCAAAGCCCAATTAGGAATCACTTTTTGCCATAAAATCAATTTTGGCCCATTAGGCCCAATTAAATATTAAAAGGCCCAAAAGTTATATTTGGACTTTATGGAATGATTTTAGGCCCAATATGGATCCAATCCAATTGTCCTAAACCAAGCTTGGCCCAACCAAGCCCATTAAGCCCAAATACAACAAAATTAGCCCAATCCAATTTTAAAGACTAACTTTAATTAATATAACATTCCAAATATTACATTAATTTTAATTAAAGTGTAATAGCCATAATTAATTAGTTAAACTAATATTTCCAAAACACCAATTAAACTAATTAATCATGCTTTAATTAATCAACTCATGTCCAACACAAATTGAAGCAAAATAATTCATTCCATGCTTATCATGCTCACGACAATTTGGCATAAAAATATCCAATTTTGATTTCAATTTAATTAAATCAACAATTAATATACATATCATGCCATAAACTCATCCAATAGTCAAATTAACAAAGAATCACCATGAACACACCTAGGGTAGTATTCGGCCAAGGCTAAGGAATTGGGGAAAATTTTATCCAATTTATTTTCTCAATTCCTAAGATGCATAAATCTAATTCATCATCATCAAAACTCAACCAAACAACCAATTTGAAGAAATCATGTTCCAAACACAAAAACCCCAAATAAAGTCCATAAACCCTAAAGTAAAATCATGCTTAGAAAAGGCTCTGATACCATTGTTAGTGTTCCTAGAACATACCAAGGATCTCTACACATGATTTAGTGTGTGAATAATCAAAATAAGATTGCGGAATAAATTTAAATTGATTGGCTTGGATGATGGATTTCAAAAATTTGTATGTTTGTGAAGAGCTCCAAGCTTTTCTTTGTGTTCCAAAATCAAGGAATTGGTTTCCCTATCACCTTGTTTGCTCTTTGAAGTGCTAGCTTACAAGAATTTTTGCAACAAAAACTCAATGGAGGAGGGAGAAGCTCACGGCATTAGCTAGAGGGAGAGAGAGAGATTTTTGATTTTGTAATTTTGATTTCTAAAATCAATTACCAAAGTCAACAACTAAAGTTGTGTATATCTTTTTCAAAATAAAAAACAAAGTGTGTTGGTTATTGATTGAGTGTTGAATAAGCAATCCAAGCTTTCACTCAACCATTAACAACTTCCATCACTAGTCAAACTTGTTGATGTAAGTCAAGTGGGTCCCACCACTTTTAAATTCCAAATTTAAGTCGAACAACTCAACACGCAACTTCGCTCGGGCCCAGGTTCGTTTAATTTCGAATTAAATGAATTTTCCATCGCGACGTGATTAAATCCAATTTAATTAAATAATTTTACCTTGCAAAATTATTACGAAAGTCGCTTACGAATTAATTTTAAATTAACTCGTTCGCCCGAATTAAAATCCAATTTTAATTCCGCTTTGAAATCTAATTTCATTTAATATATCCAATATATTATTTAATCGATTAATTCCAAATTAATCGTGTTCTCTTTTCTAATCAAATTTTATCCCAGATACATTTTTGCCGTAATTAATCCCAGATTAATTTTCTCTCTCTTATAATTAATCTTAGATTTATTATGTTCGAGTCAAACATCATCGGTGAATCTTTGGGAAGCGACCCATGAGATCCCTGGATATGTTGGCAGTAAATAAGGTTATCAGACTATCCGAATATGTACGTACCTCGTACCACATTCTTACCGATTTACAAGACATGGTTGGCTTCTAGCAAAGCACCGTGCCTACCCAATCCTCCATAAATATTCTTTTAAGGAATACATAATCTTTATCAAGTGTAATATACTAATTATTGGATCACTAGCAACTAGTCTCTGTAATCGGATAATCATGACCGTGTCATATTATCCCGATAGCTGCAGCATATAATAGTACTAGTTCTGTATCCATGTGTGATCCTCATCTCCATATGACTGAAGTGATACTTCCATCTTGACATCACACCCAATACACTACGATTCTCAGTAAACCCAGAAGAGGCGTACACAGAACCTTTTAAAGCCCCGGGTGACCAAAACCAAAGCGTTCTGTTTGTCGCAAGTATTAGCGATGTAAGTCTCAGGTTAAGACCAAATACACCTACCCTGATTCGGATTCCCATAGACACATAGTCATACTACCAATGGGATTCCGAGGGGTCTATCCAGAGCGATGATGTTCCCGATCTAACGGCTAACAGAACCTCCTATCGCACTTGCATAAGTATCCAATACTTAAATATATGAGAACTATGCCGTTAAGCTTCCATAACTCGCACAAGTGCAATATTAGTCTATTCCGCATTATTGATGTCCAGTCTCGATAATACTACGACTAGGCATATTTAATTATTAAACCGTTTATGGATTGATACTGTCTCATATCCTATTAATCTGGAACTAATCATAAGGACTTTTATCATTTATATATCTAAGTAATCTAATTACAAAATGATAAAATAGCAATTTCTTTTGTCACATAGTTAATTTGTACAAAAACCACAATGTCTTTTACAAATAGTGATGTTATGGGTCATAATTGTCTAACATGATCATCTCAGAGAAAGAAGGCAATCAATTGGGTCAAATGGGAGAAGATGTGCCATGCGAAGTCCATGAGAGGGTTGGGGTCTAAAGATCTGACCAGTTTCAACCAAGATCTAGTGGCCAAATAGGGTTGGCGAATGATGCAAATTCCTAAACCTTGGATGGTAGGAATATTGAAGACGTGGTATTACATAACATCAGACTTCATGCAAGCAAAATTAGGGTCTAATCCTTCATTTTTATGGAGAAGTATCATATGGGGAAGGCATGTGTTACAACATGGAGCTCGTTGGCGAATTGGAAATGGAGATAAGATTCGAATACACAGAGATAATTGGATACCAAGATCCAACTTGTCTAAGCCAATTACATCTTTTGGTTTGGCACAAGATGAGACAGTCGATTCACTTATAAATTCTAGAAACCAGTGGGATGAGGATAAAATTATATCACATTTTCTGGAGATGGATGCAATTGAGATCCTAAAAATTCGTCTCCCAAAAAGACCCCAAACCAACCAAATTGTGTGGCACTTTGACAAGAAAAAGGTATACTCTGTTATAAGTGATAGGGTTGGTGCTCGAAGCGCCAATCCGGATCGTATTTATGTCCGATTCATGAGTATGAGCAATATATTTTTCTATAATATTACTTATTTTGGTAGCACCTCTTGTCTTTTATTATATATATTCGATCTAATTCATTAGAATGAAACTAAATCGTGTTTAGTGATATATACATATTAGACAAAGACCCGATAATATATAATGTAGTGCGCAATTACAACGTAGTTTGTAATTGACATTGGGAAGCGTCACTACTAGAAATATATTATCAAATTAAATTCCTGGTCAAGATTTACTGACACGGGTTGGTTAGTAAAATTCGTTGAGACCAGTACATGTCGTATATCGAACTTGGTCTGACGGTTTATCCCAATGAACCATGAGTCTTGGGAGACTCGTATAAACATGTAGTTGTTTATTTGATAAACATTGAACGACTCACCGAAGGTTACCTAATAGATGGTACACCAACGTCAATAGGAATCTTCTTGGGTTGAGTAGCATAATAATTCTTTGACTTGAGATACCACCGTGGATATATGAGTTATCTTCCACACTTAGATGGCAGTCACGTCACCGATCTATTAAGATCAGACCTCCACCTGTTCGTTGGGTGTGGACTCATGCTCATGATATCCTGTGTGTATCAAGATAGGATATGTCAGTCCTGTGTACATGACATAGGTATTCATTATATGATTAGCAATCTGTTAAATCCATGGCCGTGGAATACTTCGGAAGAAAGTTCTGAGTGTTATTTAGAAGATTTCTATTAAGATACGTCGACACGATTATACCTATAGAAATTTGACGTTTGTATCTATATCTCTGGGATAATCCGGATACCTGTGATGGAGGGATTATACGTATGTAATGACTTCGACCTGTATCATTCAGCGAGTTTATATGTGGTCATCATAATTTACTGGTGGGTGAATTATGGATAAGAAATTAGATTTTATGACGGATATGTCTGAATCTAGAGAGTCGCACTAATGAAATATACTCGTAGAGCACTGGGGCAACTGTTATGAATAATACTGATTATTTATAACTCGTTTAATGGTTAAATGAAAAATACATGCAATCGGGACCTAACGGTCATTTCTATATTAATGTGTATTTGTATTTAATTCTTGATTTTATTAAATATACATTAATAAAATATCAAATTGTGATATTTGACATATATCATTAATATATGTATTTGTGATATTTAATGTAAATATAATACATATATTTAAGATATATATATATATATATATATATATATATAATTATTTAATTGTTAAATAATTAAATTAAATAATATAACAAATATCTTAAGTCATCATTTGCTTTATTTAAGCTTTTAAATGGCATGATATTAGAGGTCCATTTGTAAGTTTACTTTATTAAAGATAATTGTTATCTTTATTAATGTAAACTTGTATCAATTGAATAAAACAAATTGAAATGCTTATTAACTTCCATGGCTCACGCCCAAGGGGCAAAAATTATATAAGTGTTTTTTGTTTTCAATGTCAAAAAGCAAGACAAGTTTTAGAAATATTTACTAAGTTAAAATGAGAGAATATTGAAGAACAATTGGAGAAAAAGTTCAAAAGCTTGGAGTTTTTGTAAGTTTTTCCAACAATCTTCAACTTAGAAATTGTTTCTATGATTCTATACTTCAACTTGTGTGGTTTAGAATTTTCTCTAATGTTTAATTATGTGAATTATTGTGCTGGAAATTTGTTTGAAGGTGTTTAAACATGTATGATTAATTAATAAGCTTATTAAATGTAATTAAGCTTATTAGATTAATTAGTAATTAAAGTTGCCATTCTAGAGTTGCTTAGCCATTCAAAATTAACCTAGAAATGTTCTTGAGTAATTTCAAGATGGTGAGACTTGATTGGTGTGGTAATGGATTGATTAAAGTGTTGAATTTTCAATTTAATATAAATTGTGAAATTTGAGTAATTTATGAAATTAGGGTTCTTAACCAAATCCAATTTTGGGGCGTTTCATATATGTAATGTAATTTGATGTATATTTGATGTATATTAAATTTGGGATTGATTGGATTTGATCTTGATGTGTTTTGAACAAATTGGGCCAAATTGCCATTAATAAAAGTTTAAGGGCTGTTTCAGTAGTTCTGGAAAATTTCTGGATTTTTTTTTGCAAATTGTAAATTCATGTATTAGACATGTTTAAATTATTTTGGGATTGATTTGGAATCAATTAAATATGTATTTGACATTTTAAGGACCAATATGATTAATTTGCAAAACTTTGGGGTCTCACGATAATTAATGATAAATCTAATTTTTCATATAAAAATTCAGTTTTTATTTATTGAGTAATTAGAATAAATTGGTTTATTTTAATTTCCCACGAAAAATATTTATCGGAAATTGTTTCGGAGTGAAAATACGCGAAAACGGTGAAAAACGGCGTTACCGGGTAACAGCTGCCTAAACGGTGAACTGGGCACAGTTCGGGCAGTCGTCGAACTGTCCAAATATTTTAGGGGCTGACCTGGGCAGTCCCTATATGTATTGGTCGGTCGGTTCAGCCGGAAACGCGTTTTATGCTATTTTACGGAAAAATATTTTCGCAAAAGTTTCGCGGTGTTTCTATATTATTTATGTCGTTATATGATATCAAATAAATATTTTTAGGTGAAATATGAATGAATTATTAATATTAGATATTGAATAATTTATTCGCAAGTTAAAAAATCTTAAACTACGATTTCGCCCGAATCACGCTCATTCCGCTGCGCCACTCTGATATGTGTTGGGTTTCTCTAAGTCCCGAGGATCGATTATCAAGCAAGAAACATAAGTGCGAATACATCAAAGGAAGTTGCGGAATACTCACAATGATCGGTTGAGCGATGCGAGGAACAACGAAACTTTTTAAGCCCATTGAACTTCATTGAAGCTCTCGGTAGTCCACTGCTTTTGTCCTCAAATTTTCGGCTTTTGCATGATCCATCAAGATCCAAGATTTGTTTGATGATTCCAAGCTCACAAGTGGGTTTCCCTATCACCTTTGTATGTCTCCATAGTGTGCTAGCACTCTTGATTTTTTCCACAAAAATCATCACTTGCTTCTCCTTGGTCTCGGCAGTAAGCAAAAACCAGAAGAAAAACAGCCCCTTGTAGGCGTGAGAGAGGGAGGAAGAAAGAAGAGAGAGAGTGTTATTTTGTTACTTAAAATGGTAAATGATTTTCCAAAAATCATATATACAAAATTGCAACCAAAAAGTCAAATGGCAATTATGCCAACCACTTCCATCAACTACCATCAATCAATCAAGTGACAAGTTGTCACATCACTCAAAGTGACTAATGATTTGACGCTTGATGTGACTAGTGGTTTGACGCTTGATGTGACTTGCGGGCCGCACTTAAGTTTGCAATGCGAGTGCACTCGCAAACACTCCCAGGCTTGGGTTCGCTAATTCCAAATTAACGAATTTTCCGTTGCGACGTAATTAAATAATTATGCCTAGCAAAATCACTATTCACGTCGCTAACGAATTAATTCTAAATTAACGCGTTCGCCCGAATTAAATTCTAAATTTAATTCCGCGTCGAAATCCAATTTCGTATAATATATCGAATATATTATTTTATCGATTAATTCCAAATTAATCGTTTTCTCTCTTTAAATAATATTTTATCCATGATAAAATATCTCCGTAATTAACCCCAGATTAATTTTATCTCTCTCATTAATTAATCCCATATTATTAAGTGCGAGTAATACGTCATCGGTGAATCTTCAGGAAGCGACCCATGAGATCCCCGGATATGTTGGCAGTAAATTCGGTCGTCGGACTATCCGAAGATGTAAGTACCTAGTACTACGTTTGTACCGATTTACAAGACAAGGTTGGCTTCTAGCAAAGCGCCATGCCTACCCAATTCTCCAGAAATATCCTTACAGGAATATTTGATCTATATCAGGCGTAGTATACGTAGTATTGCGTATTTCGATCCAGTATCGGATGTCACGTGCAAGGCCTGGGGCTGGAATTGTGTCTGCCCCGTACGAAGCACATATCGGATCTCTGGTAACTAGTCTCTATAATCGGATATACATGACCTAGTCATAATATCCCGATAGCTGCAGCATATAAGAAAACCAGTCACGTATCCTACGTGACCATCATCTCCACTATGACTGGAGTGATACTTCCGTCTTGACATCACACCCAATACACTACGATTCTCAATATACCCAGAGGAGGCATACGCAGAACCTGTTAAAGCCCTGGACGACCTAAACCAAAGCGTATTGATTGTCGCAAGTATTAGCGGTGTAAGTCTCAGGTTAAGACCAAATACACCTACCCTGATTCGGACTTCCATAGACACATAGTCATACTACCAATGAAATTCCGAGGGGTCTATCTAGAGCGAAGCTGTTTTCCTTACCATCGGTAAAACACAACCTCCTACTACACTTGCATGAGTATCCTATACCCAAATATATGAGAACTATGCCGTTATGCCCTCACAACGCGCACAAGTGTAATACTAGTCTTTTTCGCATTATCGATGTCCATTCTCGATAATACTCTGACTAGGGATATTTAATGATTAAAATATCGTGGATTGATACTGTCTCATATCATCTCAATCTAGGAACTAATCATATGGACCTCCTATCATTTATATATCTTGGTGATCTAATCACAAATGATAAGAGAGCAATCTCCTCTATCACATAGTTAATTTGTACAACAACACCATGATCTGTACAAATAGTGACGCTATGGGTCATAACTGTCCAACAATCTCTCACTTGGCCTATAGCCAGTCACTCAAGTGTCCTACACCCGAACTATGTACGGTTCGCTCAAATTACTGAGAAAAGACTTTCGTCAGCGGATTTACATGATTATCATCTGATGCGATTTATTCGATCATCACATCGCCACGATGTATGATCTGAATGAATCAGATGAATATCGAAGTATATATCTGGATCGTTGATGAGACCATTAATTCTTTAGCCTGCGCTGTAGCCTAGCTCAGCTACTAACAGAACTATATCTAATCTAATTAGATTTACTATCGACCCAAATGGCTTCTATTGCTGTCTCAGCTGCAGCAATAATCCACTTTTGTTGTTTATTCGGTAACAGTATCTTGCTTGGAAGATTTCCAACTCACTGTTCCGTTATTCAAACTTTATATAGTACCGTTGTTACAACTTACAGTCGCTTTATCGGTTAGGAAACTTGCAACAGTGATCCCAGTCACTTCAAGTTCTCATTCTCCATAGTTTTAAGACAGCATCCTTAGTTTTCTAAGAAACTTAAGGATGTTCTTAACATCAATCCAATGACTATCACTTGGATTGGCCCGATTGTGAATCCATGTGCTCAAAGCATATGAGACACCAGGTCACGTACATTTATTTCAATGTACGAGTTCTCGGAGAATGCTAACATCTTTAAATCTATCCCAGTAGATCTTTATTCCTAGAATAAAGGTTGTTTCTCCCAAGAATTCTACGGAGAATTTTCTTGAAAGCCAATCTTTCACCGATTATTTTATGGGAATTTCATTTCCAAGAAATGACATATATTATCATTATTTTATAGGACATTCATTGTCAGTGCGCTCCCACTAACCCTCTTATATACACAAGAATCATTTTCGATTTGAATTAAATCATACACCATTATGATTACATCAAAACGATAATTCATAGAACTCAATGCTTGCTTCAATCCATTCATGGATCGAATAACCTGCAAACTTTGTTTGCTAGTTTTGGTACGACAAAATCGTCAGGATGTTGTAAACATCCTCCAAAAGGTTTCCGTTAAGGAAAGATGTTTTGACATTTAGCTGCCACATTTCATAAATGAAACATGCAGCATTAGCAAGCATTATCCAAATGGATTTAACATGGCAATAGGTAAAATGTTTCGTCGTAATCGACACAATGTTGATAACGATACCTTTTCGCTACAAGCCTAGCTTAGTACGTTGGTACGTTGCCTTCCATGTATGTCTTCCTTGAAGACTTATATAGTACCAATAGGCACAATGCCTTGCGGTACATCAACTAGTATCCAAATATAGTTGGTATACATGGAATCCATTTCGAATTTTATGGCACTTTGCCATAATAGGGAGTCGATACCTTGTATCACTTCCTCATACGTAGTCAGTTCGTATTCCTCAATAAGATTGACATCCTTTCGAGGTGAGATCAGAAACCCATACCCCAGGTTATTTTCTGACTCTCTCCGACTTACGCGGTTCTTGTGTATTCGAAGATTATTAGTATAGTTTCATCCTTGATGAACTATTTATGTTCCATTAAGAAATCAGTGCCTTGAATAGTATTACTTCGATTTTTATCGAGTTTTACTTTCCTCCCACTTACCACTGCATATAGGTATTCCTCTCAGGAAGACCGCATGGCGAGCAACAATTACATTGTTCTCTAGTGAGTTGTATAAGTACTATACTTTGGTTTCCCTAGGATAACCTACAATTAGGCACTTATCCGATTTGGGTTTTAGTTTGGTATCATCCAAACATATGCCTAGCATTCCCAAATCATCAGGAATGAGAAACCCGGTTTCTTTCCTGTTCATATCTAATATGAAGTCTGTCAAACAGATTTTTATGGAACCTTATTCAAAATAAGTTCTGCACTGTTTAAAGCTTATCCGTTGAAGGAAATGGTAGCTCAAAGAGACTCATGATTAACCTTATCATGTCCAACAAAACTCGGTTTATCCGTTCGGACACACCGTCAAATTGACGTGTTCCGGGAGGAGTCCTCATTGAAAGAATACTATACTCTTTCAAGTATTGGGAAACTTATTGCTTAAGTATTTTCATCATGGTCTAACCGTGATGGTTTTATACTTTAGCAGATCTGTTTGTCTACTTCGTGTCGAAACTTTAAAAGTTTCTGATTTGTGTTTCAAAGGAAACATATAACCATAACGTGATGCCACATCCGTAAAGGTCACGAAATATTCATATCCACCTCTAGCCTTGCTAGACATGGGCCCACTTGCTTCACTATGAACAAGGGCTAACAGATCGGTGGCATTTATACTTTTACCAAGTAAAGGTGTTTTAGGCACTTTGCCCAATAAACTAGATTCGTAGACTTTATTTGAATAGAATCAAATTTGTCCTTGTATTCACTCTTCAAAAGTGTGGATATACGAGTCTTGTTTAATTGTGTCCCAGACATCAATGCCACACATAAGTCTCAACTGATTAAATCAGTTAGAGCTATTTGTTTGTCATGTTATATGTTTGAGATTTATTTATATTCAAAATATAAATACTGTTAATTCACATCTAATGTGTTTATCTCAATATCATCTTTATAAAATAAAACACTTTAGTGTTCTAGAATATAAAGGTATACCCGCAATGGGTTAAACCCTGATATATAGATAATATTTCTAGTCAAACTAGTTACATTGTAACAGCTTCCTAATTTAAGTACATACCCGAAGGGTAGTTCCTAAACTTAGGTATCTACGATTAAAACAGCGACTTTCGTCCCGTTTCCGATTCGCAGATTAATCTCAACTGAAGTCAGTATCCTGCTCATAGTAGATACTGTACATCAATGCATATTTATGTACCACCTCCAGTATCTAAAATCCAATTTTAATACTAGCAATGAACATATTTTATGACAAACATATTTGAAGTCGGAGCCTTGCCCGTTCTTCAATTCCTTCATGTCTGCCTTGTCCATACGGCAGTCACGCTTCCGCGATTCCGTTTGCCACAGTTTAGGCATACATTTTGGGATATGTCCTTTATCTTCCCAGAAGATTATAATGATTTTGCCTTTGCCCTTTTCCACACTCCAGAAGCCTTTGGCCAAGCCTTGGGCTTCCAGAATGTCTAAGTAAGATGCGCCTTGCGCTTCTCACCTTATTGCAAACTTTTGGCTTTATCTCATTGAGAATAGCCATTAACTCTCCAAGAGTTTACTATTGCAATTTAGTACTTCAAATATCTAAAATAGATCTATGAAGATCCTTCAATTTCATTATCATACTTTAAGGATCTAATCATTAGTTCTGATTAAGAAATTAAGGAGTCTATTTGGCAAGCATAACGGATTAAACACTAAAGTTATCATCACATGAATATTCCAAATATCATGCTCTACTATTTGCTTAACTCCGGGCTTAGGCCTAATATGTTATTTTATCAAATAAAGTAACTTATTAGTTTCCAGGACCATCCTGAAATTTTATTCCCAATTTGAAAATTAAAGTCGTTTAAATACATTTTCACCCAGGATTATGTTTTAAACACTAATCTTTTAATTATCTTGATTCTAATAGTCCAACTATTAAACCAACGATTTTAGGTACTATTTATTATAATGATTACTATAGTCCAACTATATAATCAACTATAATTTAATTTGTTAAATTCAATTATATTGATTACTATAATCCAATTATATAATCAACTATAAATGAATAGTTTGAATACAGTCCATCTGTTTATTAAAACAACTATTAAATATTAGTCCAACTAATAAATAATTTATTTGACGAAGAATGATATTTTATTTGAGCGTGTATGGCAAGTTATTAAACGAATATTGCAAATTTAATATTTGCCTCCCACTATTTTTCGGCGAGCCTCTAACCCTCTGTGGAGTACTCGGGAAACCGTGTTTCCTAGTGGGCTAGGATTCTGTTAAATAGCACACAATCTTGATTCTGGCCAACAAATTGTATGATAATTAACTAGGTAGATCTGTACGATCAATTGGATCCCATCCAATTCCTAGATCCAGTAGGTGGACATCCAAGTCCGAAACATATATCCTATATATGCCAATATATCCAATATATTGCCTAACCTTTTTCCTCTGAATCAACTAACCATTGGCTTTGGCACAACAAACTTAGTGATCCCAGTTAAGCGGAACCCATTGACCATGGAAAGCTTCGTAATCAATGTCGATGGACAAGAAGTGGTCTTGACTTTGGCCAACAAACCACAACTTGGACAAGACATCGATATGGAACAAAGCTCTCGTGATTCAAACACATCCTCGACAGACAAATGCCTTGACTTTGGCCAACAAACCAATGCCAGTCTTAGATCTTGAGTAAGAATCACTCAATGGAAGGAAAAACGCTTAATATTTTATGAGGGTTTTTCGCGTGCAAATTGGCAACCAATTTATTATCTTTGTTAAGGTCTCATCATCATACACCCTTAAACATGCATTCTAAACACATAATAAGGCGCGTAAAATAAATATAATAATGATATACGGATGGATACTTTACACATTGATCCTAGATCAAATCTCTCTCTTTCCTCTCTCCCGCTAGCACAAGTATTACTTCTACCCGTTACATAACACTTCTAAAGAAACCTCATTTACATTGAGGGGAATAGGTGAGAAGACAAATACATAGAGTAAGGAGGTAATAGGCTGGACACGCAGGTCCAATTAATAAATTCTAAATTTATTACAATAATTTCCAAAATTTCCCCACCCATCTAATATCCATCTGATATACATTATTCACGCATCGCAACCATTTATTCACACAAGCATGTTATCAATCAATCTAATCCAATTAATTAATCTGATAATTAATGACCATCCAATGTTCAAACAACGATTTGATTTTGCGCGAGTCAAACTCGTTTTGCGAATAAGTACTCAAAGTACGAATTCTTGAATTATATTAAACTACAAAATTAAATCCAATTCAATTTGCATTTAATACTAATTCGCTATTTAATTCCAAATTAAATATTACACTTTATTAACAGACCTTTACGACTTAAATTCCAAATTTAATCGTTATGGGTCTCAAAGCCCGATTAACATCCAATGTTAATTTAATTAAAGTCCAATGGGCTTTCAATTAATTTCTTTAAGGCGTGGACTTTTGGTCAACTTGGGTCAAACCCAATAACCAAAGCCCAATCAAGGAATAACCCCATAAGTCTAGAAATCAATTTAGGCCCATTAGGCCCAATTAAATAATTAAAGGTCCATTAGTCATAATTGGACTTTATGGATGTGGTTTTGGGCCCAGTTGGATCCAACCAATTTAGCCTAAACCAATCTTGGTACAACCAAGCCCAATAACAACTTTTCAAGCCTAAATCCAATTTAAGCCCAACATAATTAAATTCCAAAATTCCAATTTCACAATTTAATTACTCAAAGTGTAAACCATAATTAATCAACCAAATGAATATTTCCAAAACACCAATTAGCCTAATTAATTATGTTTATCTACATTAAAACATGTCCAACACATTTTAACAAAAATCAAACCCATTTTCATGCTATATTTGTCTCGGCAATTAGGGTTTTTACAAGTCCAATTCGGTTTCAATCCAATCAAATCCAATTCAACATTACCCAATTGATTTCAAGTCATCCAATGAATCAAAAATCAAAAATTCCAAGACATTTAGGATAGCATCATTCTCGGCCAAGCCTCAAATATTAGGGAAAATTTGTCCAATTCAAAATTCATCAAATTGACAATGCATAACACCATGTTATCAATATTTAAGCATACTCAAACATCCAATTTCATCAAATCATGCTCAAATACATTTTACCCAATTTTAACCCTAAATTCAAGTTTCATGCTTTTACTCGCTCTGATACCATTGTTGGGTTTCTCTAAGTCCCGAGGATCGATTATCAAGCAAGAAACATAAGTGCGAATACATCAAAGGAAGTCGCGGAATACTCACAATGATCGGTTGAGCGATGCAACGAACAACAAAACTTTTTAAGCCCATTGAACTCCATTGAAGCTCTCGGCAGTCCACTGCTTTTGTCCTCAAATTTTCGGCTTTTGCATGATCCATCAAGCTCCAAGCTTTGTTTGATGATTCCAAGCTCACAAGTGGGTTTCCCTATCACCTTTGTATGTCTCCATAGTGTGCTAGCACTCTTGATTTTTGCCACAAAAATCATCACTTGCTTCTCATTGGTCTCGGCAGTAAGCACAAACCAGACGAAAAATAGCCCCTTGTGGGCGTGAGAGAGGGAGGAAGAAAGAAGAGAGAGAGTGTTATTTTGTTACTTAAAATGGTAAATGATTTTCCAAAAATCATATACACAAAATTGCAACCAAAAGTCAAATGGCAATTATGCCAACCACTTCCATCAACTACCATCAATCAATCAAGTGATAAGTTGTCACATCACTCAAAGTGACTAATGATTTGATGCTTGATGTGACTAGTGGTTTGACGCTTGATGTCACTTGCGGGCCGCACTTAAGTTTGCAATGCGAGTGTGCTCGCAAACACTCCCGGGCTCGGGTTCGCTAATTCCAAATTAACGAATTTTCCGTTGCTACGTAATTAAATAATTATGCCTAGCAAAATCACTATTCACGTCGCTAACGAATTAATTCTAAATTAACTCGTTCGCCCAAATTAAATTCTAAATTTAATTCCGCGTCGAAATCCAATTTCGTATAATATATGGAATATATTATTTTATCGATTAATTCCAAATTAATCGTTTTCTCTCTTTAAATAATATTTTATCCCAGATAAAATATCTCCGTAATTAATCCCAGATTAATTTTATCTCTCTCATTAATTAATCCCAGATTAATTAAGTGCGAGTCATACGTCATCGGTGAATCTTCGGGAAGTGACCTATGAGATCCCCAGATATGTTGGCAGTAAATCCGGTCGTCTGACTATCCGAACACGTAAGTACCTAGTACTACGTTTGTATCGATTTACAAGACAAGGTTGGCTTCTAGCAAAGCGCCATGCCTACCCAATTCTCCAGAAATATCCTTACAGGAATATGTGATCTATATCAGGCGTAGTATACGTAGTATTGCGTATTTCGATCCAGTATCGAATGTCACGTGCAAGGCCCGGGGCTGGAATTATGTCTGCCCCGTACGAAGCACATATCGGATCTCTGGTAACTAGTCTCTATAATCGGATATACATGACCTAGTCATAATATCCCGATAGCTGCAGCATATAAGAAAACCAGTCTCGTATCCTACGTGACCATCATCTCCACTATGACTGGAGTGATACTTCCGTCTTGACATCACACCCAATACACTACGATTCTCAATATACCCAGAGGAGGCATACACAGAACCTGTTAAAGCCCTGGACGACCTAAACCAAAGCGTATTGATTGTCGCAAGTATTAGCGGTGTAAGTCTCAGGTTAAGACCAAATACACCTACCCTGATTCGGACTTCTATAGACACATAGTTATACTACCAATGGAATTCCGAGGGGTCTATCCAGAGCGAAGCTGTTTTCCGTACCATCGGTAAAACACAATCTCCTACTACACTTGCATGAGTATCCTATACCCAAATATATGAGAACTATACCGTTATGCCCTCACAACGCGCACACGTGTAATACTAGTCTTTTTCGCATTATCGATGTTTAATCTCGATAATACTCTGACTAGGGATATTTAATGATTAAACCTTCATGGATTGATATTGTCTCATATCATCTCAATCTAGGAACTAATCATATGGACTTCCTATCATTTATATATCTTGGTGATCTAATCACAAATGATAAGAGAGAAATCTCCTCTGTCACATAGTTAATTTGTACAACAACACCATGATCTGTACAAATAGTGACGCTATGGGTCATAACTGTCCAACAATATGACACCAACAAAATGGTATCAGAGAGAGTCTGATCCTGGACACCTGATATGATTAAGCTTTTATAATTCAATGTTTAGTTTAATCATTAATTTAAATATGCATGTATTTATTTAATTTGATTTAATAAATTAAAAACATCTTTTGTTGGAATATCTCCATTTAAATAAGGTTTTAAGAAAGTGACTACTATTAGGAATACTTGTTTCTTCGTTCGCCTTGTCAATACGGATGTAAATGTTTTCCTGATGCCAAAGCTATGCAGTTATGGTTGAAGGTAGTTCATTTGCGCTGGTAGAACTTATATGATAGAGACAAATTCAAGTGAAATTGGAAATCCTAAACGTGCCAAAGCTGTCAGGACTATATCGGTAGCTTGAGTTTGTCATTGACAATTTTAGCCTTGATACGTCTCCTTGTGAACGTGCCAAAGCTGTCACAACGAGAAACGATCAGGACCAAAATCAGGAGTCACAGCGAGTGTGATTGACAATGATTTGTCTACCCGTGAATATACCTAGGCGAGAACGTGCCAAAGCTGTGAGTTGAAGTATATTTATAGGGTCCACTTCCCATTATTGAAATTCGATTAATTATTGAAATTCGAGTAATGGGAGGCACTGCTAGGTTAAAAATCCATAACTAATGCAGTGTGTAATATTATGATAATCGTCGTTTATGTATTTTCCTTATTCTATTTTTTAGATATAATTAAACTTTTATCCAATGCATACATATTTTATATATGTTTTCTGACTTCAATTATGGTTGAAGAATTCTAGAATATGTTCTAGATTAGAATAGACTATGATATAACCATTCTAGGCAGAATAGTTTCTTATGCAGTAAAGATTGACATGAATTTGTTCATGTCTCGAGATTCTTCACTGGCATTAAGAAAACCCCATTAGGTATTTGTTTATCTGATAATGACGTTTCTTGGCTTTAATGATATTTAGAGGTCACGTGTCAGATACTATTTGCTTTTCAATTATTTACAAATATTGTAAATAGTTGAAGGTAAATAATAAAGCTAAAGAAAGAAGATGCGAATAGTTATGTATAGAAAATATCGATTTTCACAATACGACAACTGTAGATATTGGATATCAGATCTCTCGTCTAGTTATTTAAAATATTATTGAATGATTGTTTCGATATTTGATATTAGAACTAGCGACTATTTGATAGTTACTTGTTCTCTGTAAATAATTGTTACATATTTTAAAATGACTAATAGTGTCATTAACGAATAGATAAACATTAAGGAAAATATTCAGTTAAGTAAATAACTTAAAACATTATTTTATGAGATTTTATCATTTAAGTATTAGATGCTTATTTCATATGGTAAAGGATGGTCTGATACCAGATCATACCACATATCCTTATCCATTTAATAAATGTTGTATTGGGGAAGGTGATTAAATCTCATTTGACCAATGATTGTCATTGGACCGGAAAATTTATTAAACGGATACATTAGATGTATGTAGTTTAATGAATTGAAAATTGCTTAAGGTAGTTTTCTTTACTTCGTAACTTAGTTAATGAACTGTCATAACTTAGTTACGAGTTTCTGATGAAACTCAGATAGAATATTTTGACTGGTTCAGAAATATTCGTATCTTTAAAATTCACCGTGAGTCTTTGAATTATTCAAAGATGTTTGATATGATCAAACATATGAATTTAAGGCAATTAGTTCTAAGGTTATTCAATGAATATGATTCTTACTCAATATTATTCTTCTATGATTCAATCGTAATGGAATTGAATAGTGGGAGAAATCGAATCTTATACGATTTGATTCGTTTGATATTGAGTGTTACCAAATTAGTTTCCATACTCTTGGGGATATGCTCCAGTAATACTAGTTCATCATTTTAATTAATGTTCCATTAGTTTCTACAGTTACGTATATGATATGTATAGGTAGAAAATTTGAATCTTGAAAAGTTTGAGATTTGAATCTTTCTTTTGTATAATGGTTATATAATCGACTGTACTTGCGCCTTAGAGGTACAAGTAAGAGTTTATCATTTATTCTATTTAATTGAATATTGTATTCTATTTGATAGAATATCTTTTCTACGATCTCGAGTAATAAAATTATTTATTACTTAGTGTAAATAGTTGTTAATTGTAGAAAGTTGACTTATTGAAGAAAATATGGTGAAAATGTAACTGATATGAATTAATATGAACTGAGAAATACATAATAATATGATGAGAATTTAATTGCTTCCATATAAGTGCTATAGGATGTCAGAATCATTCGCAAAGTATTTGATACTTAATGGTTCTGTTGTTTTCTTATAGAAGAAAATTATCCTATAACGTATAGTGGGAATGATATTTGATATCGATTCCAGAAATTAGCATTAAACCATAGATCTAAGATTGTTCATAGCTTACTACGATCAAGTTTGAAACTTGATTGAGCTTTTATTATGAATCGTTCATAAAATGTGCAAATGGTTTACGCAGCAAAAGCACAGTGAGCTTATTAAAGGTTTGACCTTTACAGTATGACAGTGAGAAAAGTTATACTCATCAATCTATTGTAGATTCTGAGGAAACTTGTCTCTAGTCGCACCGATTGAACAATTTAATATATGTTGGTTAATGATGATATTAAATTGTACATTTTAGCTAAAGAATACAAAGTGGCGTTTCTAAATGGTTTCTTCAGATAAGAGATCCATTGTGATTTCTTAGTTTGAAGAATTCGTTTTGGAATGGCCCTGGAATTTATATTTTGCTAAGATTACAATTTACTATAATAGCTTATAGAGCCTATTGTAGACTTGGATGAGCTTTCTGGAAATTTGAGTTTTCTAATTTTGATATCAGTCAGATTGTCTGATTTTATCAAAGTATAGAGAATATATATGAGATAGAAGGGTTAGTGGGAGCGTACAAATTTCTTTCTAGTATTTTACATCATAATGACATTATCATTATTAAGGTAATAATGAGATGTTAATGAGGTAAAATATTTACCTGAATCTTATTTTCTCAATGAGAGCAGTGGGAGTGGTCTCTATTATATTTGATATAAAGTTTTGTATAAGATATAAAGCCAAGAGACTTGTGAGATACTCATATTAATCGTACATTAGATATGATTTAATAAAGGTCACAACAAGACTATATGTATGACAGTTAGTATAACTATTTGACAGTTAGTGTGTGTCTTATGTATAATATTCATCTTTTTTAAATGATGATTCTTTTTTTTCGAAAGAGATATTGATTAGAATGTTTAATCAATCTTATGCATCATAGGATGATGACATAATGAATACTATATTGAATGCAATTAGAGATATCAATTTAATTGTAATTGTTACGAGTTATTTTGATACTCTCTAGACCATAAGATGTGTCTTGAAACATGTTCTTTATCATTTTTGAGATATTAAGAACGATTTTCTAATTAATGGAGAATAAAGTTCGCAACCATTATGATCAGATTAGTTTTGAGTCTAGTTATGAAATTAGACAGTCTACGTCATGAAGAGTCAGAAAAGATGCAGTGAGAGTGTCACATATGATTCTATTATATGAGTGGAATTAGTTGCAACTTATGAAGTATTGACTTATGAAGTTGCATAGTGACCTCGTAGATTAGAAGTTTGTTATTAGTGTTGTGCTTGCGGTTGTCTTCATAGTATTTTGGATTTGATCCGTAAATACTTATACAACTTAGTAGTTGAAGCACAATGTTAATGTGGCGTCTGAGTCATATTGATATAGAACTTAGTTTCTATAAAATATGAATGATGCTGACTAAAGGAAACAATTGAGTTTGTTTGACAAACTCAATATGTCATAGCGGGCTTACTTGTTGTTGCCTACCTTTTGAGCGCTAGGTGAGTTCTTGAGGGCAATTAGTATGTGATACATATTAAGATGTGCATATGATATTGTGGATTGGCATTAGAGAAAGTGGGAGAAATTGTTAGGGTTGGTGCTCGGACCGCCAATTCGGATCGTATTTATGTCTGATTCATGAATACGAGCAATATATTTTTCCATAATATTACTTATTTTGGTAGCACCTCTTGTCTTTTATATATATATATATATTCGATCTAATTCATTAGAATAAAAAATCGTGTTTAGTGATATATACATATTAGACAAAGACCCGATAATATATAATGTAGTGCGCAATTACAACGTAGTTTGTAATTGACATTGGGAAGCGTCACTACTAGAAATATATTATCAAATAAGTTCCTGGTCAAGATTTACTGAATCGGGTGGTTAGTAAATCCGTTGAGACCAGCCAGTCGTAAACAGATTGGTATGATGGTTTAATCCTGTAAGAACCAGAAGTCTCAGGAGAATCGTATAGACGGTAGGGTATTTATTGATAAACACTGAACGATCTCACCAAAGATTATGTCATGTCACGACCCCCTCCCTAGAGCGGGCCCAACCCTAGAAAGAGGTTCGAAGACTTCTTTAGCTCGAGCATTCTATATGACAAACAACCACTCAAATGCACACAAATATTACATCACTTATTATAAATCCAAACAGTATACATGACTGTTGTGGTTTACAACACAATATTACAGAAATAAATACAATAGATGACACAAATGTCTGGTCCAACCCAAATATACAACTGTGGCACGTGGATCCAATTCTGGTACTGCTACTACTGAACAGACGGACTACCTGAAATGTTATGGGAAAGGGGGGTGAGCTTATAAAGCTCAGTAAGTAAACACTCATTCTCTCAACAAGACCTCACCAACAAAATAAGATTATATAATAAATATATATAATATAATATATGAAAATAACATATATTATTATATCATCGCACACAATCCTCCCACAACAATTACCAACATCCATCAAACATGGCTACTACTCCGGGTCTAGTATAACAGAGGATTGAAACCAATGGGAGAGTACCTCAATGACAACTCCCAAGGTTTCCAACCATATCAACTCGTAAAATGTGAGTAAAATATACTCAATGAGGAAGCCCCCGTACTCCCACATATCAAAACCAGTAGGAGAGTACCTCAATGACAACTCCCAAGGTTTTCTATCATCTCATATCATCTGATGTATCATCACATCTCATCTCAAATCCGACCACTATTATACCAAACCCGGCAGCATATCACAACAACACACATCATCCAATACAATCACCTCTCGCATCCAAACAAATCAAACTCATCTCAACAATCATGATTTCATATTATCATGCTTTCAATATCTCAATATAATATCTCACAAATATGAAAATATATATATAACAATATATATATATATGATAATGCCAATATATATTTATATATATATTTACCAACTCACACAACAACCATCAATCATCAAACAAATGTTAAGAGAATCACCACAGAGTGTACTTACCTCGATTCACGCAAAAGTCAATAACGATTATTAGCCCGAAATTCCAAACAACAAAGCTGAGAAGAAAACAGCAACGAACGGCTCTGGAACTAATTAGGATGCTCAGCGAGGCAAGCGGGCCCCACAACAAAGATCGGGCCCCACCACCAAAAAGCGGACCCCACAACCAAATATTTTCTACGGCGAATATATATATCAAAACGCTCGAAATTTCGAGAGCAATAATCTGATGCGATCGGATCGTCGATCCAACGGTCAGATCTCAATCCCAACACAATTCCCGAAATACCGAAGCTAAACACGGAAAACAACCCAAACGATGTCGGATCGGGAAGTGACCACTGGCGTTGGAAAGGTCTCGGCCTGAAACGTGCTCACTCGCCGGAGGTGGTCGTCAGAAGTGGCCGGAGAAACGGCCGGAAACAGCAGAAGAAGAAGCGGCGACGTGGCGTCCTGCTCTGGAGGCGCGTGGCGGCGCGTCCGACGGCTTCTGGGATCGATCTTGGCGGCGACGGAAAGCTGGCGGCGGCAGCTACGCGGCGGTCCGGCGCGTGAAGAAACCGACCAACGGAGACACATCAGCGCGATTTGAAGTTTGGCGAGAAAGAAAATGAAATAGGAGAGAGAGAAGGAAGAAAGTTTTGTTTTTAAATGCAATGATTCCTTACGAAAGCGCACACCAATATAAGCAGGTAAGGTTTATAAATTAATATTTTTTTTTTATGCAAGCCAGCTGTCACGATTCTCACAATCTACCCACCTTACAAAAATTTCGTCCCCGAAATTTCTAAATCCTCAAACAGTTCTGGATATTTCTCCTTCATATCCTTTTCTAATTCCCAAGTTGCCTCTCGAATATGATGATTAGACCATAAGACCTTTACAAGAGGAATCTGTCTGGATCTCAACTCTTGGACCTTTCGTTCTACAATCTTCATAGGTTTCTCTTCATAAGTCATATTCTCACTCAACTCGACCGGCTGGTTTTCCAGGATGTGAGTAGGATCTGGTACGTACTTTTTCAGCATCGACACATGAAATACATTATGAATCCTTTCTAACTCCGGTGGTAATGCCAGACGATAAGCCACCTTGCCCAATCTCTCCAATATCTCGTAAGGACCAATATAGCGGGGTGCTAACTTTCCCTTTCGACCAAATCTCAAAATTCCTTTCCAAGGAGAGACCTTTAAAAGACTCTATCCCCCACTTGGAACTCGAGGTCTTTCCTCCTACGATCGGCATAACTCTTCTGTCGACTCTGCACCTCTAACAGTCTAGATCGAATCAGCCTGATTCTTTCGGATGTCATATTAATCAATTCTGAGCCATGAACCTGTCTATCTCCAACTTCCCCCCAACAAACAGGGGTTCTACACCTCCTCCCATACAATGCCTCAAATGGAGCCATACCGATACTTGCTTGAAAGCTGTTGTTGTAGGCAAACTCTATCAAATGAAGGTGACCATCCCATCCTCCAGCAAAAGTCAAAACACATGATCTCAGTAGGTCCTCCAATGTCTGAATAGTTCGTTCTGACTGTCCGTCAGTCTGAGGATGGAATGCTGTGCTCAAAGTAATCTTCGATCCCATCGACTTCTGGAAGCTCTGCCAAAAACGAGAAGTAAATCTGGCATCTCTATCTGATACAATTGTAGTCGGTACTCCATGTATCCGCACAATCTGCTCCACATACAGTTCTGCTAGTCTTTCTGGTCCCCATGTAACTCGAATCGGTAGAAAATGAGCAGACTTAGATAATCGGTCCACTATCACCCAAATTGCATCGAAACCCTTCCGTGTCCTCGGAAATCCAACTACAAAATCCATTGCAATATTCTCCCATGGCCACTCTGGTATAGGTAGAGGCTGGAGTAATCCGGGCTGGATGTTGATGTTCTGCTTTAACTTGCTGACAAATCAAACACCGAGATACAAACTCTGCAATATCTCTCTTCATTCCTGGCCACCAATAATTTTTCTTCAGATTTTGATACATCTTGGTGCTCCCTGGATGCATATTATATGGAGCATCGTGGGCCTCATCCAAGATTTCCCGTTTGAGCGATCCCGAATGTGGTACTACAACTCTATCCCCCAAAAGTAATACATCCTCTGAACTTAATCTGAAATTGGAAGTTCCCCCTTAGAAATCTCCGATCTCCACCTCCCACACTGATCATCCTCACTCTGGGCTGTTTTAAGTCTATCCAACAATGTAGGTCGAACCTTAATATGAGCAAGAAGGCCTGCTCCGACAGATATCCCGAAGGTCAATCGTAACTCCGCTAGCTCCTCGAACATCTTCTGTCTGACTCTTAGAAACTGTAATTCACCCACATTTTTCCTACTAAGGGCATCAGCAACGACATTGGCCTTCCCTGGATGATAATTAATGTGCAATCGTAGTCACTAAGGAATTCCATCCAACGTCTCTGTCTCAAATTTAACTCCTTTTGAGTGGGAAGGTATTTCAAACTCTTATGATCAGTAAAAATCTCACACTTAGCACCATATAAGTAATGTCTCCAAATCTTTAAAGCATGAACAATTGCAGCCATTTCCAAATCATGAGTAGGATAATTCTTCTCATGGGTCTTCAATTGTCTCGAGGCATAAGCAATCACCCTTCCATGTTGCATCAGTACACATCCTAACCCCTGATGTGATGCATCAGTATAAACCACAATCCATCAAGCCCGGAAGGCAAAGTAAGCACTGGTGCAGTAGTTAATCTCTCTTTTAAAGTTTGGAAGCTCCTCTCACAATCATCAGTCCACACGAACGGTACCTTCTTCCTTGTCAGCTGTGTCATCGGAGCAGCAATAATAGAGAAATCTTGTATAAATCGACGGTAGTAGCCTGCTAATCCCAGGAAACTTCGAATCTCTGTCACTGTTCTCGGTCTCTCCCATCTAAAACTGCTTCAACCTTTTGTGGATCAACATAAATACCTTCTCCTGAGATGATATGTCCCAAAATACCACTTATCCAGCCAAAATTCACACTTAGAGAACTTGGCATAAAGTTGTTCTCTCCTCAAAATCTCAAGTATCAACCGAAGATGTTGCTCATGATCGATCTGAGAAGGCGAATACACGAGGATGTCATCTATAAACACCACAACAAACTTATCTAGATACGGCTGGAACACTCTATTCATCAAATCCATGAATGCTGCAGGGGCATTAGTAAGTCCAAACGGCATGACTAAAAATTCATAGTGTCCGTATCTCGTTCGAAATGCAGTCTTGGGAATATCTGTATCCCGAATCCTCTCATCTGATGATATCCCGATCGAAGATCAATTTTTGAAAACACCGAAGCCCCCTGAAGTTGGTCAAATAAATCATCAATTCTGGGTAACGGATACCGATTCTTGATAGTCACCTTATTAAGCTGACGATAATCTATACACAATCTTAAGGTGCCATCCTTCTTCTTCACAAACAACACTGGTGCTCCCCAGGGTGAAACACTAGGCCGAATAAATCCTCGATCCAACAGCTCTTGCAACTGTTCCTTCAGCTCCTTCATTTCTGCTGGGGCCAAACGATATGGTGATATGGAAATAGGAGTAGTACCTGGAATTAGATCCACAGTGAATTCTAGATCTCTACGAGGTGGCAACCCTGGTAACTCATCAGGAAAGACATCCTGGTACTCACTCACAACTGGAATATCTGCTATTCGAATCGATTCATCTTTTTCCACTGTAATGATACTTGCTATAAAACCTTTACACCCCTGTCTAATCATCCTACAAGCTGACATGGCAGAAATAATGGGTACCACAACCTGATTACTATCACTGACCACCTTAAACTCTCCACCATCTGACTTAAACCGTACTTCCTTTTTACTGCAATCAATAACTGCTCCATGAGTGGTCAACCAATCCATTCCTAAAATCAAACCAAAATCCTCCATTTCTAACGGGTAAAGTATAACTGGTAGTTGTCTCGCCTCAATCTCAATACTTAATCCTCTAAATACCACATCTATTCTAATGTCCTTCCCCGAAGGAAGACTCACAATCAAAGGATACTTATTAGCCTCAGGTACACTATTCAGACAAGGAATACAACTAGTAGCAATGAATGAATGTGTAGAACCCGTATCAAATAAAGCTCGAACGAATATACCTGATATCCGCACCGTACCTGATACAGTACCACCATCTTGTGCCTCGTGCTCTGTCATAGCGAAGACTCGTCCCCTATCAACACCAGGTGCAGTATGAGCCTGAGATGTCTGTCCTCTACCACCATCCAATCCACTCAACGTTCCCCTGTCTCTGTTCTGTGTGAAACCCGAACCTCGTCCACGACTACCATAAGAACTTGTCCCTCTACCACGTCCTACAGTCGGCTCAGCTCCCCGAGATCCACCTCTGAGGACATTCTCTAGCGAAATGTCCAGGCTGCTGGCATTCATAACACATCTTTCCTCTGGTACAATGCACACTAATATGACCTTCCTGACCACAGTTATAACATCGACGAGGGCCAGTAGGCCGAGATGCCACACTCACTGCACTCTGATCAACCGATGGTGCTGGACCTCTACTCTGAACCTGCTCCGTCTGACCCCTACGAAACTGTCCTCTGAAAGGTGCACTCTGGGTGCCTCTCGGTGGTAACCCACTGTGACCCGGCTGTGGAGTATACTGTCTACTGATAGATCTACCATGCCCTCCTCAGAAATCTCATTTCGCCCCCTCTTCCTGTTCTCCTGAAAAGCAGCTCTATTCTCTTTTCAACTTTGATGTCACTTTCCGCAATCATGGCTCGGTCAACCAATTCTGTGTATGGCAGTTTTCCCAAAATTGAAATTCTTGATCTGATCTGTTGTCTCAATCCACTCTTGAATTTCTCACATTTATCTCCTCACGTCGTACCAATTCTGGATAATAACGAGATAATGAAATCATCCGTCTCTCGTATTCCATCACTGTCTCTGTCGGCCCCTGAACCAAGTGTTCGAATAGACGACGCTGTGTGATACGATAAGCATACGGAAAGTACTTCTCATTGAAGGCTTCCACGAACATATCCCATGTAATAAACTGGGGTCTTTCAGATCTATCTGTTCTCCAAAAGTCAGGGGATCTCAACTTGTCCATCAATACAGTCTCAGTATGTTCCCACCACCTCTCTGCTTCTCCTCTCATCATATAAGTGGCAAATCTAACCTTCTCTTGATCAGTCAAATCCAACACTCTAAATATATGTTGAATGTCATCCCTCCATTTCTCTGCAACTAGGGGATCGGCGTGTCATGAAACTGTGGAGGCCTTAAATTAGAAATTGATCCAATTGCTTGTATTACCACTGCCGCTCGCAGGAGCAGTACCTGTTGGCTCTCTGTTAGCCATCTGTGCAACTACATCAATCAATCTTCCCAATACATTTTCGAAATGTGAAACTGTCGGGGGAACTGGAGGAGCAGCAGAGGTCACATTAGGTACAACTGCAGGAACATCATCAGGTGCAGCTACTGGAATAGTAGTGGGGATAGCTGCCGAAACTACTGGGGGTGCAGGTCTAGAACCTTCACCAATCTCAAAAACAGGTGGAATACCAGATGAAGCTACATCCGATACATGATCTACAGGCAGAGTCTGGGGTCTCTCAATACCTATACTCGACACCCTCACAAGTCGTCGAGCTCTCCCTCTCCCACGTTGAGTACCAGTTCCACGGCCACGACCAGACATTTTCCTACAAACAAAAAGCTACACCATTAATACCCCATCTAATGCAATATGTCTACAGAACCTATAAACCTAGGCTCTGATACCAAATCTGTCACGACCCCCTCCCTAGAGCGGGCCCAACCCTAGAAAGAGGTTCGAAGACTTCTTTAGCTCGAGCATTCTATATGACAACAACCACTCAAATGCACACAAATATTACATCACTTATTATAAATCCAAACAGTATACATGACTGTTGTGGTTTACAACACAATATTACAGAAATAAATACAATAGATGACACAAATGTCTGGTCCAACCCAAATATACAACTGTGGCACGTGGATCCAATTCTGGTACTGCTACTACTGAACAGACGGACTACCTGAAATGTTATGGGAAAGGGGGGTGAGCTTATAAAGCTCAGTAAGTAAACACTCATTCTCTCAACAAGACCTCACCAACAAAATAAGATTATATAATAAATATATATAATATAATATATGAAAATAACATATATTATTATTCATCGCACACAATCCTCCCACAACAATTACCAACATCCATCAAACATGGCTATACTCCGGGTCTAGTATAACAGAGGATTGAAACCAATGGGGAGTACCTCAATGACAACTCCCAAGGTTTCCAACCATATCAACTCGTAAAATGTGAGTAAAATATACTCAAATAGGAAGCCCCCGTACTCCCCATATCAAAACCAGTAGGAGTGTACCTCAATGACAACTCCCAAGGTTTTCTATCATCTCATATCATCTGATGTATCATCACATCTCATCTCAAATCCGACCACTATTATACCAAACCCGGCAGCATATCACAACAACACACATCATCCAATACAATCACCTCTCGCATCCAAACAAATCAAACTCATCTCAACAATCATGATTTCATATTATCATGCTTTCAATATCTCAATATAATATCTCACAAATATGAAAATATATATAAACAATATATATATATATGATAATGCCAATATATATTTATATATATATATTACCAACTCACACAACAACCATCAATCATCAAACAAATGTTAAGAGAATCACCACAGAGTGTACTTACCTCGATTCACGCAAAAGTCAATAACGATTATTAGCCCGAAATTCCAAACAACAAAGCTGAGAAGAAAACAGCAACGAACGGCTCTGGAACTAATTAGGATGCTCAGCGAGACAAGCGGGCCCCACAACAAAGATCGGGCCCCACCACCAAAAAGCGGACCCCACAACCAAATATTTTCTACGGCGAATATATATATCAAAACGCTCGAAATTTCGAGAGCAATAATCTGATGCGATCGGATCGTCGATCCAACGGTCAGATCTCAATCCCAACACAATTCCCGAAATACCGAAGCTATAACACGGAAAACAACCCAAACGATGTCGGATCGGGAAGTGACCACTGGCGTTGGAAAGGTCTCGGCCTGAAACGTGCTCACTCGCCGGAGGTGTTCGTCAGAGGTGGCCGGAAACGGCCGGAAACAGCAGAAGAAGCGGCGACGTGGCGTCCTGCTCTGGAGGCGCGTGGCGGCGCGTCCGACGGCTTCTGGGATCGATCTTGGCGGCGACGGAAATCTGGCGGCGGCAGCTACGCGGCGGTCCGGCGCGTGAAGAAAACCGACCAACGGAGACACATCAGCGACGATTTGAAGTTTGGCGAGAAAGAAAATGAAATAGGAGAGAGAAGGAAGAAAGTTTTGTTTTTAAATGCAATGATTCCTTACGAAAGCGCACACCAATATAAGCAGGTAAGGTTTATAAATTAATATTTTTTTTTTTTTATGCAAGCCAGCTGTCACGATTCTCACAGATACCTTAATAGATGATACATCAACGTAATAGGAATCTTTTGGGTTGAGTAGCATTAGTGTTCTTTGACTAAGATACACTGTGGATATATGAGTTCCTCCACATTAGATGGCAGTCACGTCACCGATCTATTAAGATCAGACCTCCGCCTGTTCGTTGGGTGTAGACTCATGCTCATGATATCCTGTGTGTATCAAGATAGGATCTGTCAGTCCTGTGTACATGGCATATGTATTCATTATATGATTAGCAATCTGTTAAATCCATGGTCGTGGTATACTTCGGAAGAAAGTTCCGAGTGTTATTTAGAAGATTTCTAATAAGATACGTCGACACGATTATACCTATAGAGATTTGACATTTGTATCTATATCTCTGGGATAATCCGGATTCCTGTGATGTAGGGATTATACGTATGCAATGACCTCGACATGTATGATTCAACGAGTTTATCTGTGGTCGTCATAATTTACAGGTGGGTGAATTATTGACACGAAATTGGATTTTATGACGGATATGTCTGAATCTATAGTGTCTCACTAATGAAATATACTAGAGCACTATGGCAACTGTTATGAATAATACTGATTATTTATAACTCGTTTAATGGTTAAATGAAAAATACATGCAATCGGGACCTAACAGTCATTTCTATATTAATGTGTATTTGTATTTAATACTTGATTTTATTAAATACACATTAATAAAATATCAAATTGTGATATTTGACATATATCATTAATATATGTATTTGTGATATTTAATGTAAATATAATACATATATCTAAGATATTTATATTTATTATTTAATTATTTAATTGTTAAATAATTAATTAATTAATATAACAAAAATCTTAAGTCATCATTTGCTTTATTTAAGCTTTTAAATGACATGATATTAGAGGTCCATTTGTAAGTCTACTTTATTAAAGATAATTGTTATCTTTATTAATGTAAACTTGTACCAATTGAAATAAAACAAATTGAAATGCTTATTAATTAATTTTTCTTCCATGGCTCACGCCCAAGGGGCAAAAATTATATAAGTGTTTTTTGTTTTCAATTTCAAAAGCAAGACAAGTTTCACAAATATTTACTAAGTTAAAATGAGAGAAAATTGAAGAACAATTGGAGAAAAAGTTCAAAAGCTTGGAGTTTTTGTAAGTTTTTCCAACAATCTTCAACTTAGAAATTGTTTCTATGATTCTATACTTCAACTTGTGTGGTTTAGAATTTTCTCTAATATTTAATTATGTGAATTATTGTGTTGGAAATTTGTTTGAAGGTGTTTAAACATGTATGATTAATTAATAAGCTTGTTAAATGTAATTAAGCTTATTAGATTAATTAGTAATTAAAGTTGCCATTCTAGAGTTTCTTAGCCATTCAAAATTAACCTAGAAATGTTCTTGAGTAATTTCATGATGGTGAGACTTGATTGGTGTGGTAATGGATTGATTAAAGTGTTGAATTTTCAATTTAATGTAAATTGTGAAATTAGAGTAATTTATGAAATTAAGGTTCTTAACCTAATCCAATTTTGGGGCTTTTCATATATGTAATGTAATTTGATGTATATTTGATTTATATTAAATTTGGGATTGATTGGATTTGATCTTGATATATTTTGAACAAATTGGGCCAAATTGTAATTAATAAAAGTTCAGGGGCTGTTTTGGTAATTCTGGAAAATTTTCTGGATTTTGTTGCAAATTATAAATTCATATATTAGACATGTATAAATTATTTTGGGATTGATTTGGAATCAATTAAATTTGTATTTGACATTTTAAGGACCAAAATGATTAATTTGCAAAACTTTGGGGTCTCACGATAATTAATGATAAATCTGATTTTTCAGATAAAAATTCATTTTTTATTTATTGAGTAATTAGAATAAATTATTTTATTTTAATTTCCCAAGAAAAATATTTATCGGAAATTGTTTCGGAGTGAAAATACGCGAAAACGATGAAAAATAGCGTTACCAGGTAACGGCTGCCCAAATAGTGAACTGGGCATTGTTCGGGCAGTCCACGAACTGTCCAAATATTTTAGGGGCTGACCTGGGCAATCCACATGTTTATTGGTATGTCGGAAACACGTTTTATGCTATTTTGCGGAAAAATATTTTCGCAAAAGTTTCGTGGTGTTTCTACATTATTTATGTCGTTATATGATATCGAATATATATGTTTAGGTGAAATATGAATGAATTATTAATATTGGATATTGAATAATTTATATTGAATAATTTATTCGCAAATTTAAAAATTTTAAACTACGATAAATCGCCCGAATCGTGCTCCTTCTGCTGCGCCACTCTGATATGACCCCAACAAGAAGTGGGTATCAAGTAGCTATGAAATTAAAAAAACCCAGATTTGCCAAGCTCTTCTGGTGGTGTGACCAAGTGGTGGAGTATGTTATGGCAACTAAATATCCCAGCCAAGCTCAAAATCTTTTTCTGGAGGGCAGCAAATAACATCTTACCTTCAGCCGAGAACCTTTGGAAAAGAAAGATTTTGCAGGATCCTAGATGCCAAAGATGTGGAGGAGGGATGGAAATAAAGGTGTGCATCGGTCGGTTAATCCTTGATTTTTTAACCGAACCAAAATTTTTTGGTTAAGTAAATGTGTAACCAATTTAACCATATTATGACACATAACCATTAACCAATTTAATTATTATATTTCGGTCGGTTTTGGTTAATTCGGTTATTAACCAGTCCAACAAATATAAATTCATAAACTCAACATTCAACAAAGTAATTTAACACAAATATAAATTCATACTCATCAAATTTAATATTTAACCCAATATTATGAAATTTTGGGTTTCTTAATAGCCAATAATTTAATAATTTTTGGTTTTAACAATTTATCTAACAATCGGTCTATGAGATTTTATTTTTTACTTATTTAGGATTTTGAAGCATGTATATATTTCGGTTAATCAGTCAGTTCGGTTATATGAATCTCATAACCGTAACCGAACCGAATAACCGAAAAAGTTAAAAATTTTAACCGCAAAAACCGATATAATCACAATAACCGAACCATTATAAAAAAATGGGTCGAAACGATTCGGTTAATCGGTTAAAACCGATTAATGCATACCCCTTGATGGAAATATTTTTTTATGCTTTGTTTGAGTGTAAAATGGCTTACAAAACCTGGAAGTTAGCCTATTTTACAAATGATATCAAGTCTACGGGATCAACAGATAATATGGACATTCTAAGTACATATCTCAAGCTGGTGAAAGGATTTGAGAGAAGGGAAATAGAACTGGCAGTAGCTATTTGTTGGACTTTATGGATTGCTAGAAATATGTTCATTTTTTAGAATAAAGTGGAGGACCCAATCCTGATAATGGCAAAGGCAGAAGCAACTATTGAAGGATATAAAAAGGATAAAAAGTCATGTCATGTGTGTGATTGACACAACAAATGAGGAAGGGAGGATAGGAATAGCTGAAAGACAGGAAGTATTGCCGATGGGGTATTTTATGATTAACACAAATGCAGCTGTAGATAAAGACAACATGATAGCAGGGCTTGGAGTCGTTATAAGAAACACTGATGGGGAAGTGGTTGTAGCAGCTATCAAAAACACAAGATTCTGTGGGAATGTGGAAGCTGCGGAAGCGGAAGCAATTATTTTTGGTTTGGATGTAACCATGGAAGCCCATTGTCGTCTTGTATGGATAAAGTCAGATTGTCAGAATGTCGTCAATTGGGTCTTTAACAAGGAGGGCAGCAAGACTAAAGTTTTTTGGGTTGTTGAAGATATTAAAGAGATGTTAGCAGGATTAGCAGGATCTAAACTTAGCTATACCCCTAGATCTAGTAATGTTATTGCCCATGCGCTGGCTAAGGAAGGTTTACTAGCACATTCACCTTTTATTTGAAAAGAAGACTTTCCTTCAAATATTTCTTGTATTTTTATATCTCTTAAGTAATGAAAGTTATTTTCCAATTAAAATAAAATAAAATAAAATAAAAAAAAAAAAAAAAAAAAAAAAAAAAGGGCCTGATGTGAATATTGACATGTATGTATCCTAATGGAAGCACTGCAAAATTTGTTGTTGTAAACATGGCATGTGTCACTTTTAGAACTTTGGGTGTCGTTAGTTGAATTTTGGACTAATTCAGAGCACCGGGACATCCTCTGAAGTCGAAGCTATTTGGAAAAGGTGTGAGTATGAGCCTTGGCCTTAGCCTTTTTCATTATTTATTTATTTATTTATTTATTTTATGATAAAGAAATTGAGAGCTGCACTTTATGTTGATAAATTCGAAAGTCATCCAATCGTGGGGTCTAATTAAATCCTGCAAGTTATTGGGATTATAGCTAGTTCAGTTTGATATTTTTTAAAAAAAATAAAAGCAAAAAAATGTGCGGATAATTGAGTTGAGAAAAAAAATTAAAGTATGATTGAATGTGGATAAAATTATCTTTAAAATAATATTAATTTGATGGTAAATATAAATAAAATAAAATAAAAATATTAAAATGATATTGTTTTGATAATGATTTTATCTTTATTTAATTTTCATTTAATCTCTATATCATTACTCTTGAATTGATATTATGTTATATATATATTTTAAAATTCACACTGTCGTAATTTTTCCCCTTAATATTACATATTAAATTATAAATATTACAATTAGAAATTTAGGTTTGATCGTCACCAAACAAATTAATTGGAGAAATCTACTTTTTTTTCTTTTTTTTTTTTTTCATTTTTCATATTATTACTTTTGGTGATATTTGGTTTGAGGAGAGTAGAGGAAGATAGAGGAAAGGAAAAGAGAGGATGATGAAATTCAATTTCATTATTAGTTATGGCACGAAATTTTTTAGGAAATTAACTCACTTATTTTTTTTACTTGGATAATTTCACCATTTTAGCGTTGAACTTTCAATATTTATTATTACAAAATTTAACAATAAATTAAATTAATCTAATCAATAAATAGTTTACTTAAAATTATTGGAATTAATTTTTTATTATTTAAAAAAAGAGAAATCTAAAATTATTTGCATCAAGTTATTTAATATTTTAAAATCACAATCTTTTTGTTTTGGTCTGATTTCTATTTAAATTTTATTTTATTTTGAGAATGCGACAAGAGCACTGAAATAAGCCTTGAAAATTTTAAAAGTAGCTGCATATCATAAACTCATAAATAATATTAGGGTTTCTATCATTTCATTATTTTAAAAATTGAGGAGTAACAAATAGATAAAAGAAATATCATGGTTAATATCTTAGTATTGTATCTTTACAAACTTTATATTTTACTCTAAAATCTTATATTTTACTACCATATTTTTACAAAAAACAATATTTTACTACTATATATTTATAAAAAAATTACATTTTGCTATAGTAATAAAATATTATACCTCAATATTTTTTGTAGTTGTTTGTTATTTTCTAATATATATTATAGTAAAATGTAATATTTATATAAAATGAAAATTTTGTTAAAAATATAATATTAAAATATTACACTCCAATATTTCCTGTAGCCATTTATTATTTCATAATTTCGGAAGTAGTAAAAATTAAAATAACCCTTATTTTTAAATTCAATTTTTTTTTTATTAATTTAGTGTAGAAAGCTTATATTGTATCAATTGTAATTATTAGAATAGAACTAAACAAGTAAACATTAAAATAAAAGGAGCAATTTTTTATTTTTTTTTTGGTACAATGGAGGTATGAATGACGTGATATTATTAATTAATAAGTATATGATATGTGTAATTATATTAAATATTGTTAGCGGGATGTGTTTTTAATTCAAATAAATTAAAAATTAATAAACATGCAATCTTATAATCAATACAAACTCAATAAAAAAAAAACCCAAGGACTTAGAAGAACCTGTAAATTATAAAAGATGAAAACTCAAAACCAAATCGAGAAAAATTATATCCTTAAGAACTTATAAACCAAATCGATGCTCTTTACGGATCTCTTGGCTAACGTTTTGCCAAGATACTTGGTTGCTTCTTGTCAAAAGGGGCACTCATTTATTCAAGAACAATGAACTTGGAATAATGGTGGAAACTCTCTTATTTGGAAAAACTCAAACTCTTTAATTAATGAAAATGAAAGAAGAATGAATGGATTTGAATGAGTGAATGAAATAAGAACCCATGAATTCCTTTTTATAGATATGGAGGGATGACTTTATAAAGGTATCTTTATGTTAATGTATATAATCTTTTAAGGGTTATAACACTTCATGGAACCCTTTCAATCCAAAGGATTATTGATGAGCGGTCAATATGTCTATATTTACCGCCCATTTATCTTACATTTTGTGTGTTATCTCGAGTCGTATGAACGTTTTGATACGCTTTGAGTATATTTTGTAGGTCAAAAATCATATTATGACTCAAGTGAACTTAATAAGTTAGAATCAGTAAATTTGGAGCTGAAATAGGCCGTCGTCAATGACCTATGTAGCATGTCGCGATGCGCTGCAGTACAAAATCAAGACAGAACCCAATCTTTGTTCCACGTCACGACGTCCAAAGTGATGCAGCCCGAGTTGCGACGCGGCCCAGATTCCTGGATGGTGAAGAACTCCAGTTTATCAAGAAGGAAATCTCACAGGGTGTCCTATATAAACTTAAGCTCGTCCAAAACCTAAAGAGAAGACTTATAACATACTTTTGGAGCCTCAAAGTAATATGAGAATACCTAGAGCAAGGCAAAAACGAAGTTCTCAACTGGTGCTGGAGATTTAAGGCAAAGACTGCAAATGAGAGTTCTTTCTTCATTTCTTTCTCTATTTTATTCTTGATGGGTTATTGTTTTGTAATAATGATTAGTTTGGATTTATTGAGCATTATGAGTAGCTAAACCATTAATTTAAGGTTATAATAGATCACAAACACATGTTTAATTAATTAATTTGCATCTTTTTATTCTTTTAGGTGTGTTTTTAGATTATTTATTATTCTCCGTGTTTGAATGCATATTTTATTGTCCGGCCAGCAATAGAATAATCGTGGTAAATTCTTAGGAACTTGACAGAAGAAATTTGGGTTAGCCGTGAAAATAATAGCGTGTGATCTGATTTTGTGAATAGATTTTATTGCAGGATAGACATATACTTGCTCAATATACGTAGCCAATATTAGAATTTGATCTTAATGGATTTAGTTTAAGTTAGTTAACATAGAGATATAGTTAATTGGCTTAATCGAAATATTTCTACCTGACCATCGAAAGAGACTTATAGATAATTTAGCATTTTAGATTAATAATTCATAACAACAGCCCAATTGAAAGACAAGTGCATGAATTTATTGTTTACATACTTAGGTGAACTTACAACCCTAGGTTATTCTGTCATATAAGATTTTTTCAAAAGTCATTTATTGCTCTTAATTTAGTCTTTTGGTTAATTAAATTTATTAAATCTCTCACTCTCAACCAATTATTTAGCTGTAGTTAAGTAGATATAGTTTTTGTATTAATAGGAAAAATAATAAGTTCATGTGAGTACAATATCTGGCTTTTAATCACTATATTACTTGAGCGATACGTGTGCTTGAGTACGGTAGTAAAATCATAATCAAGTTTTTGGCATCGGTGTCGGAGACTTATTTTTTTCTTATTTAATATTAGGACAATCACTCTACTTGCTTAGCTAAACATCCATTTCTTTTTCTTTCTTATCTTTCATTTTATTTTCTTTGATTTTATGCATCATGAACAACCAACAGCCTGAACCACCGGGCGTAGCAACGCCAATTCCAATTCAGTATGGGACAATACCAATAATAAATAGACTTATATCTTGTATCATCCCACTACCCCTTCAAGCCAATACATGTGACATCAAGACATGTATCCAGATGATACAACAATCAATACAGTTTAAAGGTGGTCCGAATGATGATCCGAATCATCACGTACGCAACTTCCTGAAAGTCTACAGCACCTTCAACTTCAACAGAGGGGCAGAAGAAGCAGTTTACCTTTGTGTGTTCCTATACTCTTTAAATGATAGAGCTAAGAAATGGCTCCAGTCACTACTAACAGGGTCTATCACTACATGGGCAGACTTGGCCACTAAGTTTCTTGTCAAATATTTTCCTCCAGCTAGAATAGTAAAGCTGCGTAATGACATTACATCATTCACGCAATATGATTCATAGTCCTTATACGAGGTATAAGAGAGGTACAAAGACATGTTGTGCAAATGTTCATATCACGAGATCGCAAAACGGCTGCAAGTCCAGACCTTCTACAATGGGCTCTCTAGCATGATGAAGACCATGGTAGATGCAGCTGCTGGGGGTGCGCTAATGGCCAAAGATGAGAATGTAGCGTGGGCGCTGCTAGAAGAGATGGCTAATAACAATTCTTTATGGCCAATAAAAATAAGTATGCATCAGCGAGCCATAAAAGTCCATAAGGTTGAGCCATACACAGCTATGAATGCCCATATAGAACGAATCTACAAGTGCCTTAAAGTGTTGAGCATGCAGGTTGTGAACAACGCATGAGCCACATGTGTAGGAAGTGAGAGAGGACATAATGTAGAGTCATACGCCTAGTACAACGAGTTTGTTAACTATGTTAACAACTACAATAGACAATTCCACAACCTCTACTCTAATAGCTACAACCTAGGATGGAAGGAACATCCCCACCTTGGGTGGAAGAACAACCAAGGGGCAAGTCCTTCAGATAGATCATAATTTCAGCAGCATAATAAAGATACCATTCAAGAGATCAAACCTTCCATGGAAGACCTCATGATCCAGTTGGCCAATCAGAAAAATATCCTCATAGAACAAAACATAGAAAACGCAAAAAACATGGCTAGATTGGAAGTGTTGATACATGCAGCCTCACTTCGAGCATTGGAAAATCAAATCGAACAACTAGCCATTAATCAAAATCAGAGCCCACTTGGAGCTTTCCCCAGTGACACAAAAGCCAACCCTAGAAGAGAAGGGAAATAATTTTGTAATGTCATCACAATCAGTAATGAGGAAGCACAAGTAGATGAGTCATCCTTAACACCCACCTTAATTAAGCAAGAACCAAGAGAAGTTCGCTAAACAGTGAATCGAATCCTCCATTCTTGACTAGGCTAATGTCGAAGAAAGAACTAGAGGAATACACGGAGAAACAGACAAAGATAAGCACAAATTCACAAGCGGGCAGAGCTATCAAGGAAGAAAAACTTACAGAGGTGTGTAGTGCAATACTACAGAGAACAATCGTAACTAAATGCAATGATCCAGACATATTCACAATAATCTGTATTATTGCGGATTGTGAGTCCAAAGCACTAAGTGACTTAGGGTCAGGAATCAATTTAATGTCGTTACCTATGGCGAAGGGATTATGGTATCATAAGCTAAAACCAACTCCCATATCCCCGCAGTTTGTTGAAAGTGTTGGGTTGGTGCTCAGAGCACCAATCCGGACCGTATTTATGTTTGATTCATGAATACGAACATCCCATTTTTCCATAATATTACTTATTTATGGTTGCACCTGTTGTTTTTATATACGTATTCGATCTGATTACGATTAGATTGAAACTAAATGTTATTTAGTGATATGTATATATTAGACAAAGGCCCGATAATATATAATGCAGTACACAGTTACAAAGGTAGTTTGTAATTGACATTGGGAAGTGTCACTGCTAAATGTATATTATCAAATATAGTTCCTGGTCAAGATTCACTAACACGGGTTGGTTACTTAAATCCATTGAGACCAGTATATGTCGTATATCGAGACTTGGTCTGATGGTTTATCCCAATGAACCATGAGTCTAGGGAGACTCGTATAGACATGTAGGTGTTTATAATAGATAAACACTGAACGACTCACCGAAGATTCTTAATGTATGGTACACCAACGTCAATAAGAATCTTCTCGGGTTGATTAGCATAGTGGTCCTTTGACTTGAGATACCACTGTGGATGTATGAGACATCTTCCACACTTAAATGGCAGTCACGTCACCGATCTATTTAGATCAGACCTCCGCCTGTTCGTTGGGTGTGGACCGATCCTCATGATATCATGTGTGTATCAAGATAGGATCTGTCAGTTCTGTGTACAGAGCATAGGTAGTCCATATGTGATTAGCAATCAGTTAAATCTATGGCCATAATATACTTCGGAAGTGAGTTCCAGATGTTATTTATAGATTGCTAAAAGAATCGTCGACGGGATAATACCTATAGAGATTTGACGTTAACATCTATATCTCTGGTATTATCCGGATACCTGTGACGGAGGGATTATACGTATGCAATGACCTCGACCTATATGATTCAGCGAGTTTATCCGTGGTCGTCATAATTTACGGGTGGGTAAGTTATGGACACGAAAATGCTTAGCTTCATTTTGTGATGCTTTGATGTTATCTCTACTCTTATAGTTTGTGTTTTTATGGTTGTGATCTTGAATGAAAGATTGATGCATGTAAGTAAGCTTGAGATGGTTTCAAAGCTTCACTTTTGATTTTTAGAAAATAAAGTTGCCATTCTAGAGTTGGTAAGCCACTCCTTGGTGACCTAGAATTTTTCTAGAGTTGTTTCAAAGTGGTGAGGCTAGATTGGTGAAGTATTGAACGGATTAAAGTGTTGGATTTTAAAGATTTGGTAAAATTACTCAATTTGATGAAATTGAAAAATTAGGGTTCATAACCCTCTCCAAATTTGGGTCTTTTCATATATGTGATGTATTATGGTATGAATATGATGCATGTAAAATTTTAGGTTAATTGGATTTGATCTTGGCATGTTTTGAACAAAATGGACCAAATTGCAATTAATTGGAAATTTTGGGGTGCTCACGACAATTTCTCAAAAATTGGGGATTTGTGTGAAATCTGATTTTGATGCATTATATGTGTTGAAAAACATTTTAGAAATGATTTAGAATCATCCAAAATTGTATTTGACAACTTTTGGACTAAAATGATCAATTTATAAAGTTTTGGGGTAATTCGGTAATTACCAAGAAATTTGATCTCTTGTGTAATTTTTCAGAATTTAATAATTGGATAATTAAATAAATAAGTTTATTTAATTGATCCAAGAAAAATTTTGAAATCGGAAAATTTTGATTTTCCACTATTCCGCTGCGTTACCGATATTCCCCCAATAAAACCCTAACAAAATGGTATCAGAGCGAGTCTGATTATGGACACCCCGATATGATTAGCCCTTTAAAATCTAATGTTTGTTCTTTTCTTTACTTGATACATGCATGCTTTCTTTTAATTTGATTAAATTTAAAGTGTATGACAGTTTATGGAATATCCCCGCTTAATAAGGTTTTAAAGTAACTGGTATTTGGAATACTTGTTTCTTGGTCCGTCTTGTCAATACGGTTTTTAAATATTTTTCCGTGACTACATCCGAGACCGTGCCTCTGCTGTGAGGGTGTAGCCGATAGAGATTTATTTATGTCGGATGTATATAAGATACTAGATAAATTCAAGCGAAAGTGGAATCCTGAACGTGCCCTAGCTGTCAGGGTTACGCAAGTAACTTGAGTTTATCATTGATGAGTTTAACCTTGGTACGTCTCCTTGTGGGTATGCCTTAGCACCGACAATGAGAAACGACCAAGACCGGAACCTCGGAGTCACTATTGAGTGATTGACAAATGAGTTGTCTACCTGTGAATATATGTAGGCAAGACCGTGCCTCTGCTGTGAGTCGAAATATATTCATGGGGTCTACTTCCCATTATGGAATTCGATTTAATTATTGAATTCTCGTTTTTCCTTTGGGGATTACGGTATTACGTAAAATAGTGGGAGACACTGCTAAGTTTAAAAATTCCTTAACTTAGGCAGTGTGTATTATTATGGAAATAGCCGCTTGTTTTTTTTCCTTAATCTATATTAGATAGAATTAAACTTTTAATTCACTGCACATATATTTTGATATGTTATCTGACTTGACTCTTGGTTGCAGTTATTCCAGAATAGGTTCTAGATACTACTAGACTAGGATATTATTAGATTGGTCTAAACCATCGGGAACTATTGTTCTGATTTTCTTCAAAAATCAAGATGGTTAATGACTTAGTTTCCAAGTCATGATAGTTAATCTAGATAGATATCCCTTTTAGGATATAATACTTTAGAGAGAATAGTTTCTTATGCAGTAAGAATTGACTTGAATTAGTTCATGTCTCGAGTTTCTTGACTGACATTAAGAAAGCCCCATTAGGTATTTGTTTATCTTATAATGACGTTTCTTAGCTTTAATGACCTTTAGAGGCAATGTGTCTGACACAATTTGCTAATCAATTATTTGCAATTGTTGTGAATAGTTGAATGTAAATAGTAAAATTAAAGAAAGGAGATGCATATAGTTGTGTATAGAAAATATCGATTTTCACAATACTACAACTATATGTATTGGATACCAGATCTCCCATCTAGTTATTTAAAAATATTAGTTAACGATTGTTTTGATATTTGATATCGGAACTCGCGACAATTGGATAGTTACTTGTTCTTTATAAACAATTGTTATATATTTTAAATATAACTAGTAGTGTCAATGACGTAGAGATAAACATTAAGAAAAATTATTCGGTAAAATAAATAATTTAGAACGGTGCTTTATGAGTTTAATCACATAAGCATTAGATGCTTATTCCGTATAGTAAATGATGGTTTGATACAAGATCACACCACACATCCTTATCCATTTAATGAATATTGTATTCAGGAAGGTGATTAAAATCTCATTTAACCAATGATTTGTCATTGGACCACCAGATTCATTTAACTGATACATTAGATGTATGTAGTGTTAATGAATTATAATTTCTTAAGGTAGTTTTCTTTACTTCGTAACTTAGTTTATGAATTGTCATAACTTAGTTACGTGTTTCTGAAAGAACACATATTGAACGTCTTGAAATGATCAAGAACTTTCAATCTGTTCTGATGAAACATAGATTGAACATTTTTGACTTGTTCAAATATATTCAATCTGAAGTTTTATGAGAACTCTATCATTAAAATTCATTACATGTCTTTGAACTGTTCAAAGATCTTTGATACAATCAAACATATGAATTTAAAGCAATTAGTTATAAGGTTATTCAGTGAATATGATTCATATTCAATATTATTCTTCCACGATTCCATCTTAATGGAATTGAGTAGTGGGAGCAGTCGAATCTTATATGATTTGATTCGTTTGATATTGAATGTTACCAAATTAGTTTCAATACTCTTGGGGATATGCTCCAGTAACACTAGTTCATCCTTTTAATTTAGGTTCCATTAATTTCCACAGGTACATATATGATATGCATAGGTAGAAAATCTGAATCTTGAAAAGTTTGAGATTTGAATATTTCTTTTATATAATAGTTATATAATGGAAATTACTTACACCTCGGAGATATAAGTAAAAGTTTATCATTTATTCTATTTTATAATATATTGTATTCTATTTAATAAAATATCTTTCCTACGATCCTAAGTAATAAAATCATTTTATTACTTGGTGTGTAACATCAAATGTTAATTATTGTAGAAAAGACTTGACTTATTGAAGTCAAATGTGAGAATAATAAACTATAATTGGAACTACGTAATTAATAAGATGAAACAACCCTTATACATCTTTCGTACAAGTCCAATAGGATAACATAATCATTTACGAGTATTTGATACTTAATGGTTATGTTGTTTTCTTATTGAAGAAAATTATCCTATAACTTATAATGGAAGCGATATTTGATATCGATTCTGGAAGTTCACCATTAAACCATACATCTAAGATTGTTCATATCTTACTACGATCAAGTTTTGAACTTGATTAAGCTTTCATTATAAATTAGTTCATGATATGTGCTAATTGTTTGCGCAGCGAAAGCAGTGTGAGCTTATTAAAGGTTTGACCTTTACAGTATGACAGTGAGAAAAGTTATACTCAGCAATCTATTGTAGATTCTGAGGAAACTTGTCTCTAGTCACACTAATTGAACAATTAAAGATATATTGGTTAATGTTGATATTAAACTGTACATTTTAGCTAAAGAATGCAAAATGGCGTTTTTTGAATGACTTATTTAGATAAGAGATCAGTTGTGATTTCTTTGTTTGAAGAGTTCATTCTGGAATGGCCCTAGAGTTTGTGTTCTGCTGAGATCGCAGTTTAGTGTGCTAGCTTATAGAGCCTATTGTAGACTCGGATAAGTCTTCCGGAAATCCATTTTCTTTATTTTTTATATCAGTCAGATTGTCTGATCTTGTCAAAGTATAGAGAATACATATGTGCTTGAAGGGTTAGTGGGAGTGTACAAATTACTTTCCAGTGTTATATATCCTAACAACATTATCATTATTATAGTAATAATGAGATGTTTGTAAGGTAAAAGGTTTACCTAAGTCTTCTCTACTCCGTGAAAGCAGTGGGAGTAGTCTCTGTTATATTTGATATAAAGTTTTATATAAGATATAAAACTAAGAGACTTGTGAGATACTCCTATTAGTCGTGCATTAGATATGATCTAATAAAAGACACAACAAGGCTATCTGTATGATAGTTAGTATAACTGTTTGACAGTTAATGTGTGTCTTGTATATAGTATTCATCTTTCGTAAATGACGATTCCTTTTTCGAAAGAAATATTGATTAGAATGTCTAATCAATCTTATGTATCATTTGATGATGACATAATGAATATTTTCTTATGTGCAATTAAAGATATCGATTTAATCGTAATTGTTACGAGTTATTTTGATATCCTATAGACCATATGATGGATCTTGAAACACGTTCTTTGTGATCTTTGAGATATTAAGAACGAGTTTCTAATTCATGGAGAATACAGTCTGCAACCATTAGGGTCATATTAGTTTTGAGACTAATTATGACGTTAGACAGTCTACGTCATGAAGAGTCACAAAGGATTATACTATTCAGTGGAATTAGATGTAACTTATGAAGTATTGACTTATGAAGTTGCATAGTGAACTTATAAATTAGAAGTTTTATATTGGTGTTGTGCTTGCGGTTGTCCGCATAGTATTTTGGATTTGATCCCTAAATACTTGGACAACTCAGTAGCTGTAGCACAATACTGATGTGGCATCAGAGTCATATTAATGTATAATTTAGATTCTATAAAATATGAATGATGATGGCTATGGGAACGATTGAGTTTGTTTGACAAACTCAATATGTCATAGCGGACCTGCTTCTTGTTGCCTACCTCTTGAGTACCGGGTGAGCTTTTGAGGGCCATGTGTATACGATACACATTGAGATGTGTATATGATATCATGGTTGGCACTAGAGCAAGTGGGAGAAATTGTTGGGGTTGGTGCTCAGAGCGCCAATCCGGACCGTATTTATGTCTGATTCATGAATACGAACATCTCATTTTCCATAATATTACTTATTTATGGTTGTCCTCTTGTTTTTATATACGTATTCGATCGGATTACGATTAGATTGAAACTAATGTTGTTTAGTGATATGTATATATTAGACAAAGGCCCGATAATATATAATGCATTACACAATTACAAAGGTAGTTTGTAATTGATATTGGGAAGTGTCACTACTAAATGTATATTATCAAATATAGTCCATGGTCAAGATTCACTAACACGGGTTGGTTAGTCAAATCCGTTGAGACCAGTACATGTCGTATATCGAGACTTGGTCCGATGGTTTATCCCAATGAACCATGAGTCTAGGGAGACTCGTATAGACGTGTAGGTGTTTATAATAGATAAACACTGAACGACTCACCGAAGATTTTTAATGGATGGTACACCAACATCAATAAGAATCTTCTCGGGTTGAGTAGCATAGTGGTCATTCGACTTGAGATACCACTGTGGATGTATGAGACATCTTTCATACTTAGATAGCAGTCACGTCACCGATCTATTTAGATTAGACCTCCGCCTATTCGTTGGGTGTGGACCGATCCTCAGGATATCCTATGTGTATCAAGATAGGATCTGTCAGTTCTGTGTACAAAGCATAGGTAATCCATATGTGATTAGCAATCAGTTAAATCTATGGCCATAGTATACTTCAGAAGTGAATTCCGGATATTATTTATAGATTGCTAAAAGAATCGTCGACGGGATAATACCTATAGAGATTTGACGTTAACATCTATATCTCTGGTATTATCCGGATACCTGTGACGGAGGGATTATACGTATGCAATGACCTCGACCTATATGATTCAGCGAGTTTATCCGTGGTCGTCATAATTTACGGGTGGGTAAGTTATGGACACGAAAATGCTTAGCTTCATTTTGTGATGCTTTGATGTTATCTCTACTCTTATAGTTTGTGTTTTTATGGTTGTGATCTTGAATGAAAGATTGATGCATGTAAGTAAGCTTGAGATGGTTTCAAAGCTTCACTTTTGATTTTTAGAAAATCAAGTTGCCATTCTAGAGTTGGTAAGCCACTCCTTGGTGACCTAGAATTGTTCTAGAGTTGTTTCAAAGTGGTGAGGCTAGATTGGTGAAGTATTGAATGGATTAAAGTGTTGGATTTTAAAGATTTGGTAAAATTACTCAATTTGATGAAATTGAAAAATTAGGGTTCATAACCCTCTCCAAATTTGGGGCTTTTCATATATTTGATGTATTATGGTATGCATATGATGCATGTAAAATTTTAGGTTAATTGGGTTTGATCTTGACATGTTTTGAACAAAAGGGACCAAATTGCAAATAATTGGAAATTTTGGGGTGCTCACGACAATTGCTCAAAAATTAGGAATTTGTGTGAAATCTGATTTTGATGCATTAGATGTGTTGAAAAACATTTTAGAAATGATTTAGAATCATCCAAAATTGTATTTGACAACTTTTGGACTAAAATGATCAATTTACAAAGTTTTCGGGCAATTCTGTAATTACCAAGAAATTTGATCTCTTGTGTAATTTTTCAGAATTTAATAATTGGATAATTAAATAAATAAGTTTAATTAATTGATCCAAGAAAAATTTTGAAATCGGAAAATTTTGATTTTCCACTATTCCGCTGCGTTACCGATATTCCCCCAATAAAACCCCAACAGAAAGAACTATCAAGATACCCAAAGGAAGGATTGAAGATGTGATGGTGAATTCAGAGTCTGACTTCAGAACCTTTAGTCAGATTCGGGCCTAAGAATCTCGTCAGAGCCTGAATTCATGACCTCTTAGCAAAATGTCTGCTTCAGACTCACTTCTAGGAAAGACAAGTAGGGGGCACACGAAGAGATTGTTAGGGTTGGTGCTCTGAGCGCCAATTTCCTATGTATTTCCTTGTAAATACTTTTGTATATATTTTATTAATGAATAAAATAGACAGTTTCTGTAATATAAATTCTTTTATTATATGGTAAAGACGTAAATGACCATAGAATAATTGGTTATGATACAGTTGCAAAAGCGTCGCAACTGACATTGAGTAGTATCATAACAATGTCATTCTTTAACTGTTCCTGGTCAAGGTTTACAATTACTTGGTCAGTAAGTAAACCTCGTTGAGACGGTACGTGTCGTATATTGGAATGTTGGATTCTAATGGTTTCTCAATGAACCATGAGTCTTGGGAGACTCGTATAGACACGTAGGTGTTTATATCGGATAAACACTGAACGACTCACTGAAGATTCTTAATAGATGGTACACCAACGTCAATAAGAATCTTCTCGGGTTGAGTGAGCATAGTGATCCTCAGACTTGAGGTACCACTGTGGATATATGAGGTATCCTCCACACTTTGATGGCAGTCACGTCACCGATCTATTTAGATCAGACCTCCGCATGTTCGTTGGGTGTGGACTGATCCTCATGATATCCTGTGTGTATCAAGAAAGGATCTGTCAGTTCTGTGTACAGAGCATAGGTATCCAAATTAGCAATTTGTTAAAACCCATGGGCCCGTGGTACACTGTAGAAATTAGTTCTAAGTGTTATTTTAAAAGATTGCTAATAGTTTCGTCGACGGGATTATACCTAAAGAGATTTGACGTTTATATCTATATCTCTGGGATAATCCGGATACCTGTGACGGAAGGATTATACGTATGCGGTGACCTCGACCTGTATGGTTCAGGATTTTATCCGTGTTCGTCATAATTTACGGGTGGGTAAATTATGGACACGAAATTGGATTTCGTGACGGATATGCCTAAACCTAGAGAGTCTCACTAATGAGATATACTCGTTGGGCACTAGGGCAACTTTTATAAATAATATTGATTATTTATAAATCGTTTAACGGTTAAACGAAAATACATGCTTTTGGCCATTTATTAAATATTGAATTATGACATTTGATATTTATAATTAATATATGTATTTTGATTATTTAATGTAAATATAATACATATATTTTGAGATATTTATATTTAATTATTTATTTATTCAATTGTTGGATAATTAAATAAATTAAATATTAAATACTCTTTTACTTATAAAGATAAGACAAATGGCATTTTTTTTTTTTGATTGGAAAATTTGGCCACTTTAAATTGGTTATTTTGGCATTGTTTAATTGGTTATTATGAGATAGGTATTGACTTATTTTTGGTATTTGATACCACAAATATTAATTAAATATTTTCCAATTAATTAAAACAAAAATTGAAATTTGTGGATATTATTTATTCTTCAATTTTCGGCAATTGAAGGGAAATATATAAACCTTTTTTCTTTTTTGTTTTTAACAACAACAAACCCTAAAACTCAAATACAAAAAACAGAGAGGAAGAGGAAAAGAAGAAGAAACTTTGAAAATCTAGCATTTTAGTAAGCTTTTCTTCACCTTTTCTTTTATGAAAAATGTTTCTACAATACTAGGCTTTAATATGATTAGCTTAGTTTGTTCTCTACTCTTTCATGGATGATATTTGAAGTTTTGGGAACTTGAATGAAGATGAAAGCATGTATAATTAATTAGATTACTTAAATTAGCTTATTAAGTAATATTTATGCCATATTGATGGATTGTTGCCATTATAGAGTTTAGTAGCCACTCATGGTAAACCTAGAATTGTTCTTAGTATATTTCATGATGGTGAGACTCAATTGGTGTTGGAAAATTTGAATTAAAGCATTGAATTTAATTAATTTGGTGGTAATTGATTAATTTGTGAAATTATTAAATTAGGGTTTCAAACCTTCACCAAAATTGGGGCTTTTCATATATGTGATGATTTTAGATGTATATATGATGTATCTAAAATTTGGGAATTTTTGGAATTGATTTGGACATGTTTTGAACATAAAGGACCAAATTACAAATTCTTGAAAATTGAGGGACCTTTCTGCAATTTCAGTAAAACTGTTTTCTGAAATTGTAAAACTGAATTTTTATGTTTCAGACATAAATAAATCATTTTAGAATTGATTTAAAATCAATTAAAATTGTTATGAATAATTTTGGAGTAAAATGATTAAAATTCAAAATTTGGGGCAAATTGGTAATTAATAAAAAAATCTGTTTTTAGGGTAAAATTTCAGTTATTGAACATTGTGTAATTGAAATAAATTAGTTTATTTTAATTACCCAAAAGAAAAATAATTGAAATCGGAAAATTTTGATTTTCCGCGATCCGCTGCGTTTACCCGAATTACCACCCGAAACCCCAACAGAGATAGCCCGGAGAATCAGCTTCTTAATTACGTGAATCTCCAAAATAAGGAATCCGACTGTCAAACATATACTTTCCATCTCTTGAAGCTAATCAACCTCATAAAATAGGGGAATTCTGAGATTCTAGTGATTAGGCTAGCTAATAGAGAATGCAAATGGGAATGTAAAGGCAGTCAGTGGTAGTTTCCTTGTAATGAGCGTATAAACAATAAGCGAATCTTCAGAGAAAATGATCGATCTTTTGTTAATTAAGCAGTAATAGAGAACAATTGGCAAAATGTTATTTTTTTTTTCTTTTTGACTATTGTTTGTGTTGTTTCTTGCACAAACACAATGTAAGTCATTTAACATTCTCTTAAATTAATAAATGTGTCTTTTAGCTTATTCCACTTTATAGTCCTTTTATTGATGGAGAATAAAACCTTAGACAAACATGAATTTAGCTAGTTTATGAATACTTTTTATAGTTAAATTAATATTATTTTAGACTCTTAAACTTCCAAACAATAAGCAAAACATTAAAAACGAAGAATGAGAAAAGTTAGAATGAAGTTAGAATGGAGAAAGCTGATTACTAATAATAAACCAATTTCTTGATCATCAATTGTTTTTTTTAATCATTTCCATATATAATAGTTTTTCGGAATTAATCAAATATTATGCAATGCTTTTGAAATTTTTGAGTAATGTGATCATTTAAATAAGCTTATTGGTGAAATACTCAAATACAATATTTGATTAATGATTATTAGATAATAAAAATATATAAATAATTTAATTTTTACCCATATATATCATCATCAATGATAAAATCATTTGAGTTACATGTCTAAAACTAAACATTTTTTTTCGGATAACCGGGGTGTCCGGGCCAGTTTACGCGCACCTCGACTAATCCCCGGGACCTGTGCCCCGTGCCCTCAGAAGTTTCCCAACACAAATCAGGGTAAGTCGCTGACTTTTCACACCAGGGGGCATGACCCCAAAGAAATACATCTAGTGTGATTCGAACTTTGAACCTGAGAGGGAGCAAACCACTCAAGTCCAAAGCCTTTACCACTAAACATTAACAACATTAAATGACAACTAAGAGAGGTGAAATGACTCATGTGTTCAGGTGGATATCCTCAAATGCAAAAGAGATAACATTGATGGCTTAAAAAGAAAGATAATATTTCAGTCTTTATGTATATATATGGATAAATAAAATAAAAAATGAAAGAAATTACAAGAAAATGCTCTCGTGAATCTAATAACATTGAGAGATCTGTTAGTTTCCAAAACAGGGGTGAATGAGACTAAATTAAGAAGCCACTACTTGAAGAGAAATTCAACATGGTTGGAGCTCCAATTCCTATACTTTCTATCGGCCATACTCACAAGTATTTTATTTGAATGCTTGTATGTTTTCTCTTCTTACGAATGTCAGTTTGTTGTATTGATTTGTGCCTAATGGGTATGTACTCATTGGATTAAATGCACCGACAATGTGCTCGATGAAATGCTGCACCCACTTGAAGTATGTAGATCATTTGACCAATACGGCACCATCACACGGTGCGAGATGGATGTGTGACGGCACGCATCGCACTGTTATTTTGATGTGTGATGAGTGTACGATGGGTGCCGTCACACATCCATCGCACATGGTGTACGTCCACCTAAAATTGATATTTTATCGAATACCTAGTGTGTTATATTATTAATTATAATTTTTAAATAAAATCTTAAATATTTAATCTCCCACCATTTTACATATAAATTGTGCAAGTGAATTTCATCAAATTCCAAATCGTGAGAAGAGAGAAGGAAAATTGTTAAAATGATATTTTTCTTACAATTTTGATAAAATTGGATAATTCGAGCAAACTAATAAGATCATACCCTTATATGTTGAAACCCCAGCCGCCACAGATCTTGTGATCGGCAGCATGGTTTTCTTTTCTTTGATGTTTCCACACAACTCTTTTCTTCCCCATCTTTATTTCTATCCTATCAAATCTCTTTTTTTTTTTTTTTTTTTTTTTTCTTTTCTTTTCAACCCCTCCATCTTTTCCTCTCCCCCTCCATCATTCTTAGTTTTCTTTTCTGTTTCTACTCTTTTCCTTTCCTCACTCTTTCTTCATTTTCATATTTTCATATTCTTTTTCCTTCCAACCACTTTATGCTAACAAGGCTCACCGGAAAAAGGAAATTTTCTTTCTCCGGTGAGCTCACCGGAAGTCTTTGTTTACATTGGTCTTTTGTTGGGTTTTTATTTTGTATTTTAATTTTGTTATGAATCATGGTGGTAAATTTCAACGGGTGTTTTGTGTTTCTATTTGTTTGCAAGATCATTGATTCTTTTAATTGGTTTATAGAAGATTTTTTCCTATTAGTTATTGGGAGTACGTAGTGCACAAATCGTCTTATGTTGTTAAATTTTATCCTAATTAGACTTGAGTTTTATGTTTGTCCTAAATTATTTTCGAGCTGAACTCAATCTTGTAATTACATCGTTCGTGATGATGTATTATTAAGTCTTTCGGTCTTATATATACGATGCGGACATTTAAGATTAGGCTATTCCATATCAGTAACAATAGTTCCAAAATACATATCGATTGAGATTCTTATAATAAAATTTTGCTTCACTCTTCTTCAACAACATCGATTAACTTATCTCTCTTCTATTAATTTTATATAATCTTTTATCTATTGCTAAAAACATCATCATCATTACTAATAACTTTTATCTATTAAAACAATATAACCTGGTAACCCAAAAATTTATTATAAATATATTTCTATTTTAAGTGTCTTTTGGAAGGGAATTTATATTTTCAAATACGCATTTAAAGAGTAAACCTCCAAGTGCATGCATTATCTTACAAATTTGCAACAGAGAATCCATCATGATATGTTTCAGTTCAATATCTCCATAAACTTTATTCAAGTTTAAGAGTGTTCATCTGCACACATAAACCAACAGAAGGAGCTTACCACTTCCAGGAAATTTTTCACAAACCTTTCATCTTCAACGTAACCCAGATTATTATTCAAGTAGAGGCTAAATTTTGCCTCGAAATGCTCCTTCAGAGCATAATGTGAATCAGTTATGTCAATTACCATATCCTATACTTTTTAAACAACATTTTCTAGCAGTGAATTTACAAATTACGAAATATCATTGGGTGGAGAACAAAATGCAGAAACTTAAGGCTTACTCATATTCATGATTCGCCTGGACGTGCTCTGTCAGAGCCTCCAAAAGGGATTGCCTAGTCTTGATAATAAGAAGTTCTTCAGAATCTGTCTGGATCTGCAACAACAGAGACACAACTCACATAAACAGAGTGCAAAACATTACACACGTTGTTGACGGTGGATTTTGGTCTCAGGGCAATACGGGAATATCACCTCCGAGGGAATCCTCCTTCAATAGTGAATTTGTTTGGTTATGGGGGACCAAAAGCAAATTTAGCGAGAGACAGATAAACACACCAATCGACAAAGAGATTTAACGTGGTTCGGTGGATTTTGGATCCGACCTACGTCCACGGACAAAAACAGGATGAAACTTTTTATTACTTCAATGCTCTTCTCAGGTCTTTTGTGTTTACAAGTCAGAGCTTGATGATTCTGATCACTAAATTTTTGATGCCCCTTACACATACTCTGCCCTCCTATTTATAATAGTACAGAAATCAGACTCCTATTTGCATAAGAAATCCTAGTTGAACTTAGTCTTCTCTTCTTGTGAGGATTTCTAATCCAACGTTGCTTTCTCTTTTCTCATTCCTTGTTGTATTCTGACTTCATTTCCTTGTGAGAGTAGGATGATTTGTTTATCTTATCTGCAAGAATAGGGTGTCGTCATCTTGAGCGTGTCTCGCCATCTGGTCGGTCCTTATGAGGTCGGTCACGGCAATCCTTTATGCTGCGAATGATGTTGTCGACCTGATAGTTCTCGGCTATCTGACCCCAAGTGATCGGTAGCCGGTCACAAAGTGCTCGGTATATATCTGTGTGGTTGGTCTGAAACCGTAAGGTGCTTGGATCATTAATGTGGTCGGGTCGGCTTTATTGATTTCTCCTAATGGTAGGAATTACCCTTCTGTCCTCGCCGCGCTGCTTTAAATATCTTAATGCCTGAAAACACCATCAACATCTGTCCCCTAGTTCTCGGTTCCAACGAGTGTGCAAGTTGGTGCCGGGAACTATATAGAGATGGTGTGCTGATTTACTCTGTTTGGAGGTCGACCCGGTGTTGAGAAATGTTTTGTCGCCTCTTTCCAAACGCCTTTTCTTGAGACGCGCGACAGTCACGTCCGTTTAAATGCCTATCAAATCATCTTTAGGGTTTCTTCTAAGTTCGACACTTGTCAAACATCCGCCGGGTTCCCGCCAAAAAGGAAGTAAATCGACCGTGTAGAGGCGTCTTTACAGTGCGCTGATCTCAACCGTCTGTTTTAAATTTGGCAGACCTCTTTTGCAGTCGACACTTGGCGTTCATCCGGGTTCCTCCTTTTGATCTAACGGCCACGAGCGTCTTGGCCATGACTATAAGAAGGCGAGGCTTTCACTGTTCAATCTTTTTTTGGCAATTTCTCCTTCTTTCCTGAAAATATCTCCGTGACTCGCTCATCTCAGTGCTCTCGGAGTTCAACCGCGGGCTTTCTTTTTCTCTGCTGCGAACACAAGGAACGGGCAAACCGTACTGCACGACCTCTGGTTTTTCTGAGAAGAACAAGTAAGTCTTCTGAACGACCTCTTCCCTTTTTGAGTGTTGCGAATCTGTCGTTGTCTTTGAAGGTTGCTTAGGGAATGACTTAAGGCTTTGTTGGATTTTGCTTTAGGGCACTTTTAGAACCCACCTGTTTAGCTGAGACGGAAGAAAACCTGAGTAGTTTCTTAGTTATAGACTGACTTTCCTTTCCTTCTTTGTTTTTCGGATGTCAGGGATGTCTGACAACAGTTTTCCCCCTGAAAATCCTGCTAAACCCTCAACTCCCCCTGCTGAAGAGCTCTCCTCGGGCTCGGGGGCGCCCAGTGTAGAGGACCTTGATACTACCCCTACTCCTTCTGAGATCGAACAAGATTCTTACCATCAAAGGGTTCCTCGGAAGGATCCAGAGCCCGGTGATCTTGGCTCCTCGGCTCTGGATATGAACCGTCCTTCCAAGATATCTGAAGACGACCTCGCCTTACTTCGACAGCGATATAATATTCCGATAGATATCGCTCTTGAAGTTCCCGGTTTGATGGATCGCGCTAGCCAACCCGACGAGGGTTCGGTGGCACTTCTTCCTGCCTTTTTTGAGTGTGGGCTGCGGCTGCCGGTTCAACCTTACTTTGCTTGGATGCTGGCCGAGATGGAGATTGCTCCTTGTCAATTGAGCCTAAACAGTTGGAGGATTTTGGCCGGGTTGTATGTAGCTTGGCATCGGGCGGGACTCGGCGAGCCTTCTCTTGAAGAGGTGAAGAGGTTATACCGGCTGAAGGCCAATCCTAGGTCGTACCACGGATGGTATTACCTTTCCGCTTATGACAGCTCTTCGAATGTCGTCCAAAAGCTCCCTGACTCCAATAAGAATTTTAAAGACCTCTGGTTCTGGGCCACTGGGGATTGGGGACGGTCCCTAAGGTCGGATGAGGGGGAATTCTTGGTACCGGATATCTTCAGGGCGGGAGGTTAGGGGTTCCTTATCATCTTTATGTGTCTTTTCTTCTTAGCTTCATGCTTTTAGGGTCCTGACTTCTTCTATTTCTCCCAGCCTGTTGGAGGGATGCTCCCAAGGTTTCCCGTCAAGTCCGGAGGCGGGTATCCTGGGCTCGGCGGTATGCCGCCCATTGGAGGGAGTTGGTTAATGATGCGGCTTTTGTTGAGTCGGGCCTTACTCGGATTGTCCCTTCGGAGGTCTCGGGGCGGATAGGTAGATGTTTGCTGATTTTTCAGTTGGCTTCCCTGTTTATTTATCACGTTTGATGTCTTCTTTTCTCTCTCTTTACTGTATGCTCGGGTCCTGATTTCCTTTTTTCTTTGTCTTCCCCTTTTTTTTGTAGGTATGTCAAAGAGACCCAAGTATCTCGAGAAGTTGGCCGGTACCATGAAGAAGTCTGGCCATGCTGAAACTGGAACTTCCCGAGCACAGCCTGAATCCGTTGCGGTTGGGAGGGTACCTCAAAGGAAGGATCAGCCGGCTGCTCGAGGTCTATCTTCTCCTTCTGGTGCGCCGTCATCAGGATCTGCTCGGTTGGTCAGTCCGCCGAAGCCTTTTAGAAAAAGGAGGCGCCAGTTTGGGGCCGAGGAGACTGAGTTGGAGGAGGAGGAGCCTGTGCAGGGCAAGAAGAAAGACGCCCGTCGGGGGAAAAAATCGTCTGAGGGCTCCTCCAAGAAGCGAAAAGGTTCCGTGATCCTCGGGGTGGATGACTTGGGAGAAGACATCCGGGAGGCTACTTCCCATTTAGTGCCGGCTTTTAATGAATTGGCCGAGGTGATTCCTCCGGGGGAGGTTTCGAGATATGAGGATATCTCCCCCGAAGCTTTGGTGACCGAGATGAGCTCTCAAATGGCAAAGGTAGTTTTACTCCTCTTCTTTCTGATTTCGGTTCTCGGTCTTCTTTATCTTATATCTTGGCTTCTTTGTTTTTGTGCAGGCTACTTACCTCATGGCCAAGAATAAGGACCTTCTTCTGAGCCTATTGTCCGAGGGTGGTCAGGCCCAGAGACTTCAGAATCGCCTTACAGAAGTGGAAGCTAAACTGGCCGATCGGGAAGAGGTGATAAAGAACCTGGAATCGACTGCAATTGAGAACTTCAAAACAAACAAAGCTCTTAAGGCTGCTGCCGCGTTGGAGCGAAAACTTGCCGACTCTGCTAGGGAGGATTTGAAGGCTGCCCAATCTGAGATCGGTGTTTTGAAAGGGAAGGTGTCAAGTGTTGAAATCAAACTGAAGGCCAAGGACGAACAGATGGCACGGGCCCGGGATGATCTTGAGAGAAAAGAGGCCGAGCTTGAGGAGAGAGAGGCCGATCTTGAGGCCGAGAAGGATGCCATCCGCCTTGAGGGGGTTGGTGACTGTGCTGAACTAATACCGATGGTACTGCCAGGTCTGAACATGGATCCTATCTACGCGGCCATTGGTTTCTGCAAGGGGGAGATCTCCGAGGAGGAGTTCCAGAAATGGCTCCCTCCTCCTTCCGAGGAGGTGATGGATCCCGACCCGATTTCGGTTGTTCCGGCTTCCGGGGCTTCCCAAGAAGGACGACCTGATGTTCCTGCCCCCGGCGGGGACTGCCTTGAGATCCCTCCTCCCATCCCTGAAGCAGAGGTCTCTCATGCTGCCGAGGTTGAAGCCGCAGTTCCTCCTCCTGAGGTCGAGCCGATCCTCCCGCTGTCTGAGCTAGCTGAGGAAGAAGTTCCTGCCCCTGTGCGGGCTGAATGAGAAAGGGTAACCCAACCGGGGCCCTGTGTACACTTTAACTTTTTGTAATAACAATTCAAACTGTATTTTGACATATATATATTTATGTGTTTTTTTTTATCTCTTTCTCTTTTTTCTTTATGCTTCCTGTTATCCGAACACTTTGAGACCCTTCGGGGTTTAACATGAGCCGGAGGGGCATAACCTGACCCCGAGCTGAGTGAGACACTTGGCTCTGGGGGAATGTTACCTCCTCAATCCAAAGAAGACTGACTCGGTGGGACGTAACCCGACCCCGAGCTGAGTGGAAGACTTGGGCTCTGGGGGAACGTTACCTCCCCAGTCCAAAGAAGACTGACTCGGTGGGACGTAACCCGACCCCGAGTTGAGTGAAAGACTTGGGCTCTGGGGGAATGTTACCTCCCCAGTCCAAAGAAGACTGACTCGGTGGGACGTAACCCGACCCCGAGCTGAATAACCAAGCGGTCTTGGCGGAACGAAATAAAGGCCCGAGCCGACCACGAAGTAGCCTCGGCGGAATGTTAATCCAGCCCCGAGCCGATTAATCCCTGGGACTTATTCAGAAGGGAAGTGAATCAACCTTTGTAGCCCTACCGAATCTGGCATGGGCGTCCCTCTGCCAGACTGGTGAAAAACAAAAACAAAATTCTGGAAAATAAAATCAAAAGGCGGGGGTGACTCAGCACTTATCCCAAAACAAAAACGTTTTTGCAAGCATAAACAACAACATGGATGCCTCAAAACAGCGTCCTGCCCGAGGTCTCCAAAACACAATTCTGAATCTTTCAATTCAGTGTCCCGGCGAACCAGGATTTGGATCAGTAGAGCGTTTGAATGGTGAGGGCACATCCTCTACACGTCGGTTCACTGGGGAGCCTGTGTATTGTATGAGGGCTCCTCCTTACCACGCTGGAGCAGGCACACGCCACAGGGGCATAACGCATCCCCGTGCTGTGTCTCTCGCGGATCCGGATGATGAATGGATCAAAGAGTGTCCGGGATACTAAGGGCACATTCCTCCTTAGGTCCGGAATCACTGGAGCTAGCAATCGTCACGGGGGCATCATTATCCCCCGTGCTATGCTTTCCCACGGATCCATTACATCGGGTACGTGAGGATCAAAGAGTGCTCGACACATTAAGGGCGTATTCCTCCTTATGTTCGGTAACACTGGAGCAGGCAATCGCCACAGGGGTATCATCCCTCCCCGTGCTATGCTTCTCACGGATCCTAAGCATCGAGTATGTCCCTGAATATTTCCGAGGACCTCGAGCTAAGAGAGACACTTGGTTCTGGGGGAATATCCCGTCCCCAGACCGATGAGCATGACTCGGTGGGACGTAACCCGACCCCGAGCTGAATAACCAAGCGGTCTCGGCGGAACGAAATCCAGTCCCGAGCCGATTAATCCAGTGGCCTCGGCGGAACGAAATCCAGCCCCGAGCCGATTAATCATGTGGCCTCGGCGGAACGTAATCCAGTCCCGAGCCGATTGAAACATTAAGGGCATATCCCTCCTTATGTTATGCTTCTTCACAGATGTATGTTTCTTTGACTTTTTGTATGAAGTCGAATGATTCTGGTGTGACTTTGTGCACTTTTATGGTGGTAGCCGTGGTCGGGTAGTCGCGAGTTTTTGTGTTTTTTAACTTTGGATCGTCGTTGTGAGCATGTCCCCGAGTTTTTGATTACGGTTTCGTAATGTTTGGAAAAAATAAAGTTTTTTATTCATACTCGGGGACATACTGCCCTTCTTTACAACTCTCTGTGGGTCATTTTGAGAGAGGCTCTGTATTTGAATTCTTGTCCCTTTTTTGTTTGCCGTAAACAGATAGGAGGAAGGGAAAGTTTACTGGAAGTATTTTCTCAACATCTCGGCGTTCCATGGCTTTTTTAATCTTGTGCCGTCCAGTCGCTCTAGGATGTACACTCCTGGCTTCACCACTTTTACCACCTTGTAGGGCCCCTCCCATTTGGCGCCCAGGGAGCCTTCCTCTGGCTTTCGAGTATTTAGGGTGACCTTTCTTAGCACCAGGTCGCCCGGGATGAAGGTGCGTGTCCGAATCCTTTTATTGTAGAAGCGGGCCATCCTTTGCTGGTAGATTGCTGTTTTTATGGCTGATTTCTCTCTCTTCTCTTCTATCAGGTCGAGGTGGTTTCTGATAAGTCCTTCATTCTGTTTACTCTCGTAGTGCTGAACCCTGTGGGAGGTCACCCCGATCTCTGCCGGGATGACAGCTTCATATCCGTTATGGTGGATAATGGCTCTGCCTCCACCCATTTGGTGAAATAGTCTATGGCCACGATGGCGTATTTTGCCTGCCCTTTCCCCTGTGGCATTGGCCCAATGATGTCTAGTCCCCACTGGGCGAACGGCCAGAGACTGAGCAGCGTAGTTAACTGTTCGGCTGGTTGGTGGTGGAGATTTGCGTTTTTCTGACATCCTTCGCACTTTCGGGCTACTTCTATGCCGTCCTGGTGCATGGTCGGCCAGTAGAAGCCTTGTCTTAGGGCTTTGAAAGTAATTGAGCGACCTCCGGCATGGCTCCCGCAGATGCCTGTATGTATCTCCCTGAGCACATAATTTGCCTCTTCTTCTGCTAGACATCTTAAGAGGGGGACTGAGTAACCCCTTCGATAAAGTACCCCGTTGATTAGGGAGAATTTAGTGCTCTTGTATCTTAACTTTCTGGCCTCCGTTTTGTCCTTTGGTGTTTCTCCTGTTTCCAGATATTCTCTGATGGGTTGCATCCATGATGCTTTGCTTTCTTTATCTAGAACTTCTACTTTAGATTCCCCCACGCTCCTTTCCCGGATGTAAATCAAAGGGATTATTCTGGGGTGTTCGGCTTTTGTTGAAGAGGCGAGCCGTGCCAGGGTGTCTGCCTCACAATTGTCTTCTCGGGAGATTTGTTCGAAGCGTACATCCCCCATCTCCCCTGTTAACTTTCGTACTTCGGTCAGATAGGCCATCATGCTAGGCTCTTTCGCTTGAAATGCTCCCTTTAGTTGCTGAATGGCTAACTGTGAGTCACTCCTTACTACCACATTTTGGATCCCCAGTACCGTGCATAGTCTCAAACCGCCAGTATTGCTTCATATTCTGCTTCATTGTTGGTTGCTATGAAAGCGAATTTCAGGGCGAGTAGGATTTCTTCTCCTTTGTTGTTTTTTAGGATGATTCCCGCGCCATTGCCTTGTGTGCTGGCCGAACCGTCTACAGACATTTCCCATTTTTCCTCTTCTATTGCCAAGGTCTGGGGGTCGGTACACTCGGCGACAAAATCCGCCAAGGCTTGTCCCTTCACAGCTGCTCTTGGGAGGTAGGTGATGTCGTGTTCACTTAGCTCTACCGACCACTTTACTAGTCTGCCGGAAACTTCCGGCCGCTGCAGAATTTGTTTAAGGGGGTGATCGGTGTATACCTTGATAGGATGGGCCTGGAAGTAAGGCCGCAATTTCCGAGCTGTCGTGATTAATGAAAGGGCGACCAGTTCGTGTACCGGATACCGGGTTTCAGCATCTAGGAGGGCTTTGCTGATATAGTAGACAGGTTTCTGGATCTTGTCGGTCTCTTGTATTAGTACTGAACTTACTGCTCGGTCCGAAACAGCCAGGTATAAGTATAATGTTTCTCCCGGGAGTGGTTTTGCCAGGAGAGGGGGCTGCACCAGATACTGCTTTAACTGCTGGAAGGCTTCTTCGCACTCTGATGTCCAGTCGATATCCTTTTTTGCTTTTTAGATCACTTTGAAGAAATGGTGGCATTTGTCAGTTGCTCGTGATATGAACCGATTGAGCGCAGCCACTCTACCAGTCAGACTTTGTACTTCTTTCACTGTCTTGGGAGACTTTAGGGCCAGTATTGCCTGGATCTTCTGTGGGTTTGCTTCGATACCTCGGGCACTCACCATGTAGCCTAAAAACTTTCCTGAGGCTACCCCGAAGGTACATTTTTCTGGATTGAGTTTCAGGTTGTGTCTTCTTAAAAGCTCGAAGGTCCTTTTTAGGTCGTCCATGTGGTTGCTCGGTTCTTTCGACATTGTTATCATGTCATCGACATACACTAGCATTGTAATGCCGATGAGCGGTTTGAAAACCTTGTTTACCAACCTTTGAAAGGTTGCTCCAGCGTTTTTTAGCCCGAAGGGCATTACTTTATAGCAGTAAAGTCCCTGATCTGTGATGAAAGTTGTCTTCTCTTCGTCTGCAGGGCACATTTTGACCTGGTTGTATCCGGAGAAAGCATCCATGAAGCTCAGTAATCCTTGACAGGCTGTGGTGTCTACTAGCTGGTCTATGTTTGGCAAAGGAAAGCTGTCCTTTGGGCACGCTTTGTTTAGGTCGGTGAAATCGACACACATTCGCCACTTGCCATTGTTTTTTCTGACCAACACCACGTTTGATACCCAATCCGGGTACCTTGCCTCCCTGATGAGACCTGCCTTTAGTAACTTCTCGACCTCGGCCGCTATTGCTTTACTCCTTTCTTGATTGAAGTTCCTTCTCTTTTGCCTGACCGGCTTGCGAGATGGGTCTACTGCTAGGCGGTGATTGACGAATCTTGGATCGATCCCAGGCATGTCATTGTATCCCCAGGCAAAGATGTCCGGGTATCCTTTCAGGCATTTTAGTAGATCTTGTCGTAGAGATTTGCTCAGGCCTCCCCCTATCTTTATACTTTTTCCTGACCCGTAAAGTTCTATTTCTTCTGTCTCCTCGGCTGCAGCGAGTCGAGCATTTTTGTTTGGCCGGGGCCCAGGGCTTCTGTTTTCTTCTTCTTCACCCATTCTTTGTCGTTTTCGGGTATCGTCTTTGATGCAGAGAGTCTCTCGCGAGAGAGTTGCGAAGCAGCTGCGAGCTGTTTTCTGGCTTCCGCATACGATCCGATCCCCTCCCTGGTGGGGAATTTCAGTTTTAGGTGGTAGCAGGACATCGCGGCCTTTGTTTTCATCATGAAAGGTCGCCCGATGATGGCTTGGTAACTGCTCATGCAGTTACTACAGTGAAGTCTGTCATGATTGTCCGGGTCCGGGGATATGTCCCGACAGTCATTGCCAACTGTATCCTTCCTAGTGGGATGACGGCTGATCCTCCGAAACCGTATAGGGGAGTGCTATCGTTGGTCAGGGTTGCATATTCCACCCCTAGGTCGTCCAGTGCTTCTTGGAAATTATGTCAACTGCGCTTCCGGGGTCCACTAGGATTCTGTCTACCTCCGACCCGCCGATTACTGCCTTGATTATCAACGCATCGTCATGAGGGAAACTTACCCCTCGGGTATCCTCATCGGTAAACATTATCGGCACTGACCGGTTTCCTGGAGTCCTGTTACCTGCTCTGTTTCTAAGACGTCTGGTCCTCGAGTTCTGCTGTAATCTTTCCTTGACCGGTTAGAGTTTCCGGCCAGTGTTCTTCCTCCTGCGATGATATTGATCTGGCGGCCACGTGCTCTTTGTCTGGCCGTCATGACCTCGTGGTCAATGTATTTGTTCAGATACCCGTTTCGTGCTAGATCTTCCATTTGTTCTCGCAGATCTTTACATCCGTCTGTTGCATGTCCTCTGGAGTTGTGGTGTACGCAATAAGCCTTTTGGTTCCTTTTGTCCGGGGGAAACCTTCTTTGGTCGGGTTCTACTAGGAGGCCTTTCCCCTGAATCTCCATCCATTGACAATTTGCCCCAGTGGTTTCTTTAGGGGAATGTATGCATCTTCCCCGACCACATGATTTACTTGGGTCGGCACCCTTCTCTCTTGGTTGTCTCGGTGCAGTGGTTTGAACTCCTTGTGTTTTGGGGGTGGTCCTCTGGATTCTCTTTCTACGCGGCGGGGGGCGCCCTCCCTTGTGGTCCTTTCTCTGATGGTGTTCCCTTTTCGGGATATTTTCTCCTCGTTTTCTAACAGAACGAACTTTCGGGCTACCTCCAATGCGGTTGCGTAGTCCGGGGTGTCTTGGATCCTTAGGTGGGTCCATAGCCTCCCAACTTTCAAGGCTCCCTTCAAGCTTTCCAGGGCTTCGGGGGATTCATACCCTCCGACTTCGAGTACCATATTGTGGTATCTTTCAATAAATATTTTAAGGGTTCATCGTCTCCTTGTTTCATAAGTCTTAGTTCTCCAATTGTCTTTCTGGGGACACAAGCCCCTTGAAGTGCCGTATGAATGACTTTCTGAGTTGTGTGAAGCTGCTGATGCTTCTTGGGGCTAGGCTTCTATACCATAGGATGGCCGGTCCGGCTAGAGTTAAGGGGAACACTTTGCAAATGGCGTCCCCTGTTACCCCTTGTACTTCCATTAGTAGGACGAAGCTTTCGATGTGGGTTTTGGGATCGGTATGGCCTTTGTATGGTGCCATGGTTGGCATGCTGAATCTTTTTGGGAATTTCTCTGACCTTATTTCTTCTATGAGGGGGGACTCATCTTTGCCGTCCTGGGCATCCCCTCTGTCCGTATTGGGGCATACTCCCCATTTGGCCAGCTCCTGCCGTAACCAAGATTTCATGCTGCTGTCCTTGGTTCCATGCCGCCTCCTCAGGTCTCCTTTCTTTCTGTTATCCTGGGGGTGGTGCTTCTCGTGGTCGGTATCTTCTCGTACCTCTTCGTTATATTCTCTCTCCCTTCGCCGGGTGTTGCGAGGGCCATCATAGGAGGGGTCTGGTGACGATTGGTCATCCTCTTCCTCCCACGTGTCCTCGGTCTGGGAATCTCTCTGCACCACCACAGATCTTACCCTGTAGGGACCCCTCCTCCGGGGTCTGTCGTCCTCACTTGTATCGGCAATTCTTTTTCCCTCTGCTGTTTCGTTCCTTCGTCGGCTAGTCCCGGCCTCGAATTTTCCGTTGTGGACTCCTTCTACCTTTTCTACCGGTCTACTATGGTTTTTAGCAGAATTTGGCTTTCCTCCCTTTCCTTCCTCAGGTTCTCCTCGATCTTCTCCATCCAATCCGCAGCCGAGCTCCCTGACGATTGGTGGTTTCCGCCTTCCGCCATTGTCTTACTACGCGAGTTGCTTTTTGTTGAATCCCCACAGACGGCGCCAACTGTTGACGGTGGATTTTGGTCTCAGGGCAATACGGGAATATCACCTCCGAGGGAATCCTCCTTCAATAGTGAATTTGTTTGGTTATGGGGGACCAAAAGCAAATTTAGCGAGAGACAGATAAACACACCAATCGACAAAGAGATTTAACGTGGTTCGGTGGATTTTGGATCCGACCTACGTCCACGGACAAAAACAGGATGGTACTTTTTATTACTTCAATGCTCTTCTCAGGTCTTTTGTGTTTACAAGTCAGAGCTTGATGATTCTGATCACTAAATTTTTGATGCCCCTTACACATACTCTGCCCTCCTATTTATAATAGTACAGAAATCAGACTCCTATTTGCATAAGAAATCCTAGTTGAACTTAGTCTTCTCTTCTTGTGAGGATTTCTAATCCAACGTTGCTTTCTCTTTTCTCATTCCTTGTTGTATTCTGACTTCATTTCCTTGTGGGAGTAGGATGATTTGTTTATCTTATCTGCAAGAATAGGGTGTCGTCATCTTGAGCGTGTCTCGCCATCTGGTCGGTCCTTATGAGGTCGGTCACGGCAATCCTTTATGCTGCGAATGATGTTGTCGACCTGATAGTGCTCGGCTATCTGACCCCAAGTGATCGGTAGCCGGTCACAAAGTGCTCGGTATATATCTGTGTGGTTGGTCTGAAACCGTAAGGTGCTTGGATCATTAATGTGGTCGGGTCGGCTTTATTAATTTCTCCTAATGGTAGGAATTACCCTTCTGTCCTCGCCGCGCTGCTTTAAATATCTTAATGCCTGAAAACACCATCAACACACGTTATTTCACTAGTGCAAAAAATATAAATGCACGTCAAAGCCATGTCCATATGAAGCATCTAAACCAGGGCGATTAACAGTGACTTCATATCCCCCCTTTTTCTTTATTTATTGGGGTGAATAAAACCCATATGATTACGCCCAAAAATGACTTGCGGTTATCGCAATATAGCTGGGGTGTCGATTCCTCAGAGAGATGGTTACAACGAAACTAATCCACTCAAGCAAAAACGTTAACGGTAACTTAATAAATAAAATGATAAAATTGGTAATTAAAATAAAAATAAAAAAATAATGAAAAGATAGTGAAGATAATGGCAGAGAAAAGCAGAGAAAGAGTAAAGCGCCGGGAATCCCTTTTGCATCAAACTCCTATATTCAATTATTAATTCCTATTACTACTCAGTTGAGGGTTTCACATCCCAAACCAACAACCGGAACATATTCAATTCTACACATATTCAAATTCTAAGGTAAATAATGATTATTTTCCCTATGTTAACAGCACACAAAAGTCATCGTTACGAGTTATCTAACATCGACAATATACCCTCAGGCAATACTGCAGCAGAAGACCAACACGCAAAACAACTTTTACCAGTCACAATTAAATTCACAAACCACACATAGACGAAGCATGACTGGATCTATATGAGATTTGACAAAACATAATTTCTTTCTGGATTAATAAATCGAAAGATAATGGAAAATAATAAACATCAAATTTATTAAACGATTAAAAGGTACTCGTAGGAATCAAAAACATAAATAATAAAAGCCAACACAAGAGTTCATCCCTAACTTTGCCTAGGGGATTAGTTCCCCATAAAAGAAATAAAATAGCCTGGGATTGGAGAGAATTATTGCTCTGAATTATCACGGCTCCGTGTCCCCGCCTCGCGCTCATATTCTTCTCTTCCTGCTCTCGGCTTCACTACTTCTGCAACCCTCGGCTGTTACGCGCAGTCTCTAATTTTAGTAATTCACGTCGCCTGGGCACTGTTTTTTTGTTATTTTTTCTTGCACAGCCCTCGGCTTCACGCCTGCACAGCCTGGAGTTTCATTATTTATTTGGTCAAAATTCTGGTCTCTCTCCAATTTGGTCTGCGTTTCTTGCTTAATGAACAATTTTCCTTATTTCTTCTCTAGTCAACAGTTTCGGCTCCACCTTGCTTCCTTCTCTCTTGCTCATGTTTTCTCCTTCACGTGCATGCATGCTCCAATTTACTTTACGTGGCATCTATCTCCACATGCAAGCTTTCCTTTCTAAATCCTACAAATAATAAAAAGAAAAATTACTAATATTAACTTAAATAATAGATTATGCTAATGAAATTTATATAATAAAATGTAAAATATACAACTAAATATTTAACAATAAACTCAGATAAATGATATTTCAAAGTACATTTTCATGCACTTATCACAACCCCCAACCAGCTTATTGCTAGTCCCTAGCAATTCAAGCGCAAAAATAAAATAAAAACTAAATAAATAAATAACTATCTAAGCCACTTTCGTAAGGATCACGATTGCATTTAGCGTATGCAACAAGCTTTAAACCCATAGGTGTCCCTAGTGGACGAGTTATAGTCTCGTGAGGGCTTACAGTGACGACACCCACAAACGTCATTCAAAACACGCAATCATGCAAAAATAAAAAATTAAATAGTCCCAATAGTTTCATATAGTTTTGTCCTCAAAGAATGCATAGTAATGAAATCAGAGAACCTTGAAAGTACTCAACGTAACTCAAATCTAAATCTTTGAATAAATTATCTAAGTTAGACTCAAAGTGTGTGTGTGCTAAGGTTCGTTCACAGCTTAGTTCCTAGGTAAGCCAACTCAATGATTTCGTTTAAAAAATTGGGATCGATGGGTCAAACCAACCTAGATATCTCAATTAAGCTCTGTAATTGCTTTTTTGTGCTCAACATGGTATGATTTTCTGTTTCTTTTCTTGTCTCCTTTTTTGTTTGCTTTTCTTTTTGATTTTTTTTTCTTTCCTTTCTTTTTTTTTTGCAACACACCTACCCTTTAAGGTAGCATTTCTCCTCATGGTGGTCCTAATACTCGCCCATGGGTAGCTTCACGCTTATCGGTTATAGGTGGTTTATTTTCTTTCTTCAGAGACTTTTCTTTTATTTTCAACCATACCATATGTCATTACACAAGCAAATCAGGATAGACATCTAAGCAAACGGTCATTCATCAACATGCAATTTCTTCAACTAATCATCTTGCTAACTACTCAGGCTTTCACTGCTAAAAACCTATAATTAAGTGCTTACGAGTCTAACATAGATAAACTACTCAAAGCATCAGATAAAAGTATATTAAAGAACTTATCGTTTCTAAGATTTCACGCTAAAACAAACAATATCATCATAGGACCTATGTTTAACTATCGGGGACTAAAAGCAAACAAAACAAACAAGAATTTTTTTTTTTTAATAAAATAAGGATAGACAACACGAATAAGGCATACACATCCAGGTGAAACACATGATAATACCACCACCCCAACCTAAATAAAACATTGTCCCCAATGTAACAACAGAGAAGGCAAAAACAAGGAATGAGTTCACCTGATTAGAGATGATGTGAACCTGGATGAAATATGGACTTATCCTGCAAAAGAAATAAAGACAAAACAAAACAAAAGGAAAAAAAAGGACAAAAGATTAAAAATGGCTAGGAAATAAATAAAGACATAAAAAGTAAAGTACAACAATGAGAAGAAGAAAACTCAATCCGCATAGGTGGGGTCAGCAAGAGGGGTATCCTCTGCTGCGGGAATCGGATTGTCTAGGAACAGTTTCAGCCTCTGTCCATTTACTTTAAACACTCTACCGTCCTTGGGATCTTCTACTTCGACAGCTCCATGGGGAAAAACTTGTTTTACAATGAAAGGTCTGGTCCATCTGGATCGCAGCTTGCCTGGGTGAAGATGGAGTCTGGAATCATAGAGATGGACCTTCTGGTTAGGCTCAAATTTTTTCCTCATTATCTGTTTGTCATGGGCAGCTTTCATCTTGGCTTTGTAGAGGCGGGAATTGTCATAAGCATCATTCCGTAGTTCTTCGAGCTCCGTAATCTGAAGTTTTCGCTGTGTACCTGCAACACTCAGATCAAAGTTAAGATTTTTAATAGCCCAATAGGCTTTATGTTCTAACTCAACAGATAAATGACAAGCCTTTCCAAATACAAGCCTATAGGGGGACATTCCAAGAAGGGACTTGTAAGTAGTACGATATGCCCAAAGTGCATCCGGAAGTCGTAAAGACCAATCCTTGCGGTCGGGGTTTACCGTTTTCTCTAATATCTGTTTGATCTCTCTATTTGCCAATTCAGCTTGCCCATTTGTCTGTGGGTGATAAGCAGTAGAATTTTTGTGCACCACACCATATTTGCGCATCAAGGCTTCAAAAGATCGATTACAAAAATGTGTCCCTTGATCGCTGATAATGACCCGTGGGGTACCGAAACATGACAAGACATGTTCCTTTAAGAATTTAACCACAGTAGTATTATCATTTGTTCGGCACGCTACTGCCTCAACCCATTTAGACACATAATCAACTGCGAGAAGGATGTAGAGATATCCAAACGAGGGTGGGAAAGGTCCCATAAAATCAATACCCCAACAATCAAATACTTCAATGACAAGAATAGGGTTAAGAGGCATCATGTGATGACGGGATAAAGCACCTAATTTCTGACATCTGTCATAGGAACGGCAGAATCCATTAGTATCCTTAAATAGAGTGGGCCAATAGAAACCACACTGTAGAATTTTTGCAGCAGATTTCTTTACGGAAAAATGGCCTCCGCATGCGTTAGAATGACAAAAGGTTAAAACACTGAGAACTTCATCTTCAGGAATGCAACGCCTCAATATTTGGTCAGGACAATATTTGAATAAGTATGGGTCATCCCAATAAAAATTACGTACCTCGACCAAGAATTTACGCTTATCCTGGGAATTCCAAGTGGACGGGCACTCACCAGAAACTAAAAAGTTGATAATGTGTGCGTACCATGGTGCTCGTGTGACCGCGAAGAGATGTTCATCAGGGAAGTCATCGTGAATTGGTGGGCCATCAGCGGAGTCGTTAAACTCCAAGCGAGACAAATGATCTGCCACCACATTTTCAACACATTTTTTATCATTGATTGTTAGATCGAATTCCTGTAACAATAGAATCCACCTAATCAATCTTGCCTTAGCATCTTTCTTCGAAAGGAGGTACTTAAGAGCTGCATGATCGGTGAAAATAGTGATGGGAGAGCCAATCAGGTATGCACGAAATTTTTCTAAGGCAAAGACCACTACTAGCAGTTTTTTTTCAGTTGTAGAATAGTTCATTTGAGCACTATTTAGTGTTCTACTAGCATAATACAGTACAAAAGGTTTCCCTTCTCGTCTTTGTCCTAAGACTGCCCCAACTGCGTAGTCACTAGCGTCACACATAATCTCAAATGGTAAATTCCAATCGGGTGGTTGTATGATTTGGGCAGAAGTGAGTTTAGTGATTAGCGTCCTGAAGGCATCTTCACAATCCTGTGTCCATTCAAATGAGGAATCTTTAGCGAGAAGGTTACACAGTGGTCTAGAGACAGAAGAGAAATTATGTATGAATCTCCTATAGAAACCAGCATGCCCAAGAAATGATCGCACATCTTTAACAATTTTGGGTGTTGGCAGCTTGGATATCAACTCGATCTTTGATTTATCGACTTCAATGCCTTTGGATGAGACAATATGACCTAGGACGATTCCTGAAGAGACCATAAAGTGACACTTTTCCCAGTTTAGAACGAGGCCTTTTTCCTGACATCGACGTAATACTGCTTTCAGGTTAAGCGATCATGTATCAAAGGAGTCGCCAAACATTGTTAAATCATCCATAAATACCTCCATGCACTTTTCAATCATATCACTAAAAATGCTCAGCATGCATCTCTGAAAAGTGGCAGGGGCATTGCATAAACCAAATGGCATGAGGCGAAAAGCATAAGTACCAAACGGGCAGGTGAATGTGGTTTTCTCCTAATCTTCCAAGGAGATCTCAATTTGGTAATATCCAGAATACCCATCTAGGAAACAGTAAAATTGGTGACCAGCTACCCGCTCAAGAATCTGATCAATAAAGGGAAGTGGGAAGTGGTCTTTTCGAGTGGCAGCATTTAACTTTTGGTAATCGATGCACATACGCCAACTTGTGACTACCTTGGTAGGAACCAGTTCTCCTGCCTCATTCTTCACTACAGTAACTCCTGACTTTTTAGGAACAACCTGCGTAGGACTAACCCATTTACTATCAGTTATTGGGTATATAATACCAGCGTCTAGTAACTTTATCACTTCATTTCTCACCACTTCTTTGATAGTGGGGTTAAGTCTACGTTGAGGATCTCTACGAGGAATAGCTCCATCTTCTAGGTGAATTCTATGGGAACAAATCAAGGGGCTAATACCTTTAATGTCTCCTATGGTCCAGCCAAGTGCGGATTTATGCTCACTCAACATCTCAAGTAATCTCTTACTTTGTGACGCACTAAGCTCCGAAGAAATGATAATAGGAAATGTATCTCCTGATCCAAGAAACGCATGTTGAAGCCTTTATGGTAATGGCTTTAATTCAACTTTTGGTGTTTCGATCGAAGAAGGTTTTGGTCTCTCCCTTTCCTCTTTCAAAGCCTCAAACTGTGGCTGCCATACTTTTGGTCCATGTTTTTGCCAAACAGAGTAGCCTGTAGCGATGTCCGGAGGGTTGGCTGATTCAAGACTGTCTAAGAGGTTCGAATTTGGAAGAAGATGATCAGGAGAGTCAGAATCATGTAGAATGGGGGCCAGTTCTGGCACAATTGTGTCTATCAGGAATGTTTGATGATATTCATCATCATCTTGTGGCTGTTTCCCGATGTGAAAAATGTTCACTTCCAGTGTCAGGTTCCCGAATGACAATTTTATAAGACCATTCCTACAATTGATAAGAGCATTTGCTGTAGTGAGGAAAGGTCTATCCAGGATAAGAGGAATTTTGGATTCGGTTTTAACTACAGACTGGGTGTCTAAGATCAAGAAGTCAACGGGATAATATAATTTATCAATTTGGAGTAAGACGTCATCGACTACCCCTCGTGGGGTTCTGACAGAACGATTTGCTAACTGCAAGACTACCGGTGTAGGCTTGATCTCGCCAAGACCCAGCTGCGTATATATGGAATATGGCATGAGATTCACACTCGCGCCTAAGTCTAATAATGCCTGTCCGAATTCACATGTATCAATATGGCAAGTGATAGTGGGACACCCCGGGTCTTTATATTTCGGTGGGGTCTTTTGTTCAATCACTGCACTAGCTTGTTCCGTTAGGAATGCAGTTTTCTTCACATGGTGCTTCCTCTTCATGGTGCATAAATCATTTAAAACCTTAGCGTATGTGGGAACCTGTTTGATTACATGTAACAAGGGCAGATTGATCTTTACTTGCCTAAGGTGTTCTAAGATCTCACCGTTTGGGTCTGCAGCTTTGGTGGTTGGCCTAAGGGCTTGAGGAAAGAGTACTCTAACTGGGAGATGTGGCTCTGGGTCTTCTTGAGGAGTATCCACACTATTATCCTTGGTTGCACCTGTTGTGTTTGAGGTGTCCTTTACTCCTACCTCTTTACCACTCCTAATAGTTATGACATTGACACCTTTTACATTTGCTCCTCCATGATCAGCCTGTGCCATGTGTTGCCCTTGTGGATTAGGTTGAGCTTGGGAAGGGAATTTTCCTTGTTCATTCACACTCAAGACGTTTGTTAACTTAGAGATTTGGCTTTTTATCTCCTTATTGTCTTCCGCTAGCTGAGCTATCAATGATTAAACCTCTGATTGGTCTTACTTTGAGTCTCCACAAAGGCTTGCATAGTATCCTCTAAAGAGTTCCTACAGACGACAGGTGTGGCATATTGGGGGGGGTACTATAACCTCTAGGTTGGGGTGTCTGACTTGATTGATGAGACTCTTGTTTCCAACTAAAGTTTGGATGGTTTCTCCAACCAGGGTTATAAGTGTCTGAGTACGGTGCGTAGGGCTTCCTATACGTTCCTAATGCATTGCATTGATCCTCATATGTTTCTCTAGTTGTAGGGCACTCTTGTGTCAAACGGTCGATCCTGCCACACACAACACAAACTTCTTGAGGCTCTACGTGGGCTACTGTATGCATAGACTTACTATCTTTGGCTAGTAAGGCTCCCATTTGCCTAGCTAATAGTTCAACTTTCGCCTTAAGGCTGTCCTCTTCTCTCAAGTGGTGTACGCTTCTAATAGGAGGGGTGGGGTGTGTCCTATCAGTGTTATCCATGGAATTGGGTCCAGTCCAGGTATGCGACTTCTTAGCTAGGTCATCTAGGTACTCGAGAGCCTTATCATGGTCATTTCGGATAAACTCACCATTACACATCGTCTCAACGAATTGGCGCTTCCTAGGTGTCAATCCATCATAGAAGTAACTGACTAAACGCCAACTCTCAAATCCATGGTGAGGGCAACTAGCTAACAACTCCTTATACCTCTCCCATGTTTGATAAAAGGGTCTCACTGTCTTTCTGGGAAAAGGTGGAGATTTGTTTTTTTAGAGCATCTGTCTTATGGTGTGGGAAGTATTTGTCGAAGAATGCCTGGGTCATCTCGCCCCATGATCCTATTGACCTAGGTCTTAAAGAGTACAACCAACTCTTAGCTTTATCCTTAAGAGCAAAAGGGAAAAACTTAAGTCTGATTGTGTCAGAGATTCCAAACCGGTCATAAAAAGTCGCTACTACCTCTTCAAATTCTCTAATGTGCACATAGGGGTTTTCGTTCTCCAAACCATGGAAGGTTGGGAGATACTGTATCATCCCAGGTTTAAAATCTACGGGTGGTGCATTAGGAGGAAACATGATACACGAAGGTGTAGCTGTGCGAGTTAGGTGGAGGTACTCTTCAAGAGTCCTCCTAGGTGGTCTCTCGTAATCACTCATGGTGTGTGCACTAGATGTGGAGGGTGTGGCAAAGAGATTGTCAAACAAACTCTCTGAATCAGAATTCTCTTCCTCAGTTCTAACGACCCTACCAAATCTATCCTTACGTCTAGGCATGCAATTTAACACAAGTGATACTAGAAACAGAAATAAAAGAATAGCTGAAAATTAAATTTTACTAAAATTAGAATTGAAAAAAAAGATAAGCAAAAAGAATTAAATTCAAGAATAATAAAAAAAATAAATTAGACTGAATAAACAAATAAAATAAAATAAAATAAACGTAACGAAGTTACCGCTTCGTTGGTGACTAAGCGAGATGGTTATCGCAGTATAGCTGGGGTGTCGATTCCTCAGAGAGATGGTTACAACGAAACTAATCCACTCAAGCAAAAACGTTAACGGTAACTTAATAAATAAAATGATAAAATTGGTAATTAAAATAAAAATAAATAAAATAATGAAAAGATAGTGAAAGATAATGGCAGAGAAAAGCAGCAAAGCGTCGGGAATCTCTTTTGCATCAAACTCCTATATTCAGTTATTAATTCCTATTACTACTCAGTTGAGGGTTTCACATCCCAAACCAACAACCGGAACATATTCAATTCTACACATATTCAAATTCTAAGGTAATTAATGATTATTTTCCCTATGTTAACAGCACACAAAAGTCATCGTTACGAGTTATCTAACATCGACAATATACCATCAGGCAATACTGCAGCAGAAGACCAACACGCAAAACAACTTTTACCAGTCACAATTAAATTCACAAACCACACATAGACGAAGCATGACTGGATCTATATGAGATTTGACAAAACATAATTTCTGGATTAATAAATGGAAAGATAATGGAAAATAATAAACATCAAAGTTATTAAACGATTAAAAGGTACTCGTAGGAATCAAAAACATAAATAATAAAAGCCAACACAAGAGTTCATCCCTAACTTTGCCTAGGGGATTAGTTCCCCATAAAAGAAATAAAAATAGCCTGGGATTGGAGAGAATTATTGCTCTGAATTATCACGGCTCCGTGTCCCCGCCTCGCGCTCATATTTCTTCTCTTCCTGCTCTCGGCTTCACTACTTCTGCAACCCTCGGCTGTTACGCGCAGTCTCTAATTTTAGTAATTCACGTCGCCTGGGCACTGTTTTTTTGTTATTTTTTCTTGCACAGCCCTCGGCTTCACGCCTGCACAGCCTGGAGTTTCACACAATTATGCGCCCAATCGCCTCTTTTTATTTCAATTTACTTTTGACTTAGTCAACAATTCCTTTTTCATGCTTTCATTATTTATTTGGTCAAAATTCTGGTCTCTCTCCAATTTGGTCTGCGTTTCTTGCTTAATGAACAATTTTCCTTATTTCTTCTCTAGTCAACAGTTTCGGCTCCACCTTGCTTCCTTCTCTCTTGCTCATGTTTTCTCCTTCACGTGCATGCATGCTCCAATTTACTTTACGTGGCATCTATCTCCACATGCAAGCTTTCCTTTCTAAATCCTACAAATAATAAAAAGAAAAATTACTAATATTAACTTAAATAATAGATACTTTCTAAATTAATATGCTAATGAAATTTATATAATAAAATGTAAAATATACAACTAAATATTTAACAATAAACCCAGATAAGTGATGTTTCAAAGTACATTTTCGTGCACTTATCACCATACCTCTCCCTTCCACTCATAAACTGATTCAATACCTGCATTCACAATATAGGTGTTGTTGGTGGTTTTTAGACCCCCAATAAATCAGAATCCCGAGGAAATGTAAAGTGAGTTTTACACTTGACAGATAAAGGCCCAAGGTCCTTTGAGGATGAGATGTCAAACATAAGAGCCTGAATCCGAGGTGTTCAGGTCCGAGGTAGCCAGATCCGAGGTGGTCAGGTCCGAGGTGGCCAGATCCGAGGTGGTCAAGTCTGAGGTGGCCAGGTCCGAGGTGGTCAGGTCAGAATGAGGATCGACTCAGCAGATCATACCTGACCTGATGAGAAGACATTCAGAGAAGCGAATGAGAAGCAAGGCCTCAGGACCGACCTGACCAGGTAGCTCAATAGAACATGATGTAGTTTCATTTGCCCGACCTAGTTTGGCGGGTTGGGGTAGTAGCTTTATGATCAAATCAAGATGACGTAAGCCCTACATGGGGCCTTGCACCTTTCAAAGAGGTCTGACGTGACAAGAGCAGGTCACTGGCTTATATTCTAGCACACACTATCACATGATAGATTGCAGGCAGGAGGTAGCGTGTGGCAGTGGCCAATAGTAGCTTGGTTTAAAGAGATGTCAGGTGACAGAGTTACTTTCGGCAGAGAAGTTAGGGAAAATAGCCATCACATTAATAGTGGATTCACGTGGCTGATGTCACGAGGATAGTGTAACAGTGGGATTTGCCCTAGTATATAAAGAGATTGAGATTTCATTGTAAGGGGTTAGCTAATTCCATTTTGTACAAAACTTGTAAGAGAGAGAGAGAAAAACTTAAGTATAAGTGTGAGCTTGTAAGAGGTCGGTCAAACGAGCTCGAGAGATAGGCAGGTCGGTCATACCCGACCATGTTATAAAAGCTTTCTTTTCCCTTGTGTCTGTGGACGTAGGTTGGATCCATTCCGCCGAATCACGTTAAACCCTCTGTCTTGTCTGTGTGTTTTTCATATTTTGCTAAGTTTGCCTTTGGTCCCCAAACCAAACAAATTCACAGTTGAGAGAGGATTGTTCGAGGAGTGGTTTTTCCCGAATTACCCCTAGAATAATAATTAGCCGCCAACAGTTGGCGCCGTCTGTGGGGAACAGTACTAAAAGCAATAAACACGTTGAGACGATGGCAGAAGACGGGAACCTAGATCTTCAGAGGTTTCGACGACGGAGTGGATAGAGAAAATGGAAGAAATTATCCGGAATGAAAGGGAAGAAGCTCGGAAAGAGAGAGAATTAGTTCAGTTCTTCATGAAGACCATGTTGGAGAAGTTGGAAAGATTGAAAGAGAAAAATGGAGAAAGAGGGGGAGCGTGCCTTAACCTGAGAAAAGAAGAGATAACAAGGGGAAAGATGGTTGTTGGAGACTTACCAGAAGAGGAGCTATGGGAAGAAGAGGAAGGCAAACAGATGCCAAAGTCTTCCAGCAACAGTCCACGCTTCACAGAGAGCGACCTGGGACGATATCCGGGGGGAGGGCATTTAGTCCCCAGCTACGGAGGACACCGTGCCAAGAGTGGAAGACGCCGGAAAACCCGAGGTCGAGAGCATGACAGCTCCGAGAACTGGATAAAGAGCTGGTTTCGGAAGGAGATAAAAAGATGGGAAGAAAATATAAAAGACGGACCAAGGGGTGACCAAGACACTATGCCCTCTATAGATGTCTACAAAGACAACTCAGACCCCAAGTCTCATACTGAGAAGTTTGTTTTGTTAATGGAAATTCAGGGAATGGCCGGAGAGTCCATCTGCAAGGTGTTCCCTTTAACCCAAGGCGGGTCAGCCAATTTGTGGTTCAGGAACTTGACCCCGATAAGTATCAGTAGCTTCAAGCAATTGAGGAAATCCTTTGTACGACACTTCAAAGGAGCGTGTGTGCATATGAAGACGATAGGGTCGTTAAAAATGATCATCAGAGGGATAACGAGCCCCTGAAAAGATTTGTTGACATATATCATAGCCTGGTACTGGAGGTCGGGGCATACGAGTCCCCGGAGGCCTTGGAAAGTTGTAAGGGAGCTCTCAAGGTCAGAAGATTGTAGTCCCACATGAGGATCCAAGAGATACCGTATTATGTCGCGGATTTGGAGCAGACAATGAAGTTTGTGCTATTGGAGGAAGAGGAGAAGATTGCCCGAGGAGGGGGCACCCAGAGGACCAAAGTACTCAGGTCAGATAGTCAGCGGGATTTGGGCAGAGATGTGGGGAGACCAGTCCCGAGGCAAATTGAGCTTAGGCTAATGCCTCAGAATAATCAAGTTCAAAGTAGGAGGCCGTCTGTCCAGGTCAACCATGTCGCCGGGGGGATAGTGTACACCCCCTGAACAGATCCCTGGCCCAGATAATTTGGGAAATACAAGATAAAGGTTTATTGACTGAACCCGACCTGAGGAGGTTCCCGATTGAGAAGGAAAACCACATGGCTTATTGCTTGCATCATAATGTAAAGGAACATGCCAAGAATGGATGTCGAGACCTGCGAGAAGAGGTGGAAAATTTGGTAAAAAATGACTATCTGAATGAGTACATATACCAAGTAGCTACGAAGACCGACCAGCGCTGATAGCGAATTCTATCGGATCAAGTACTTGGAATGCTGAGGTGCTGATGAGATATTTTCAATAGAGACTCTCTTAAAATGACCCATAAAGAGTTGTAAGATGGGCAATAGATCCCAAGAATATGAGTAAAACTCTTCATTTCTGAGATAAAAGTGGTTTATATATGCTTGTTTATTATGTGTGTTTAATGGCTCGGGACTTCATTCGTTCCGCCGAGACCACTTCAAATTATTGGCTTGAGGCCCCTTTAAATTATTGGCTCAGGGTTGCATTCGATCTGCCGAGACCCATTTAAATTATTGGCTCGGGGCTACATTCGTTCTGCCGAGGCGGGGCTGCATTCGTTTCGCTGAGGCTGCTTTAAATCTTTGGCTCGGGGCTGCATTCGTTCCGCTGAGGCCGCTTTAAATCTTTGGCTCGGGACTGCTTTCGTTCCACCGAGGCCGCTTTAAATCATTGGCTCTGGGCTGCATTTGTTCAGTCGAGGCCTCATTAAATTATTGGCCCGGGACTGCATTCGTTCCGTCAAAGCCCCTTTAAATTATTGGGTTGGGGCTGCATTCATTCTACCGAGGCCGTTTTAAATCGTTAGCTCATGGCTGCTTTCATTCCGTCGAGGCCGCTTTAAATCATTGGCTCGGGGCTGCATTCGTTCCGCCGAGGCCCCTTAAAATCATTGGCTCGAGGCTGTATTCATTCCGATGAGGCCCCTTTAAATTGTTGGCTCGGGGCTGCATTCGTTCCACCGATGCCGCTTTAAATTATTGGCTCGAGATTGCATTCGTTTCGCCAAGCCCGCTTTAAATTATTGGCTCGAGGCTGCATTCTTTCCGCCGATGCCCTTTTCCTGTGGATTGTTTCAATGAGGATTTATTCCCTTGCGACCAAGCGACTTTGATGGCCTGGGGTCGATCTTTCCCCCAAGGCCTCTCTTTGTCGGATCGGTTCGGGGTCGGGCTACGTCCCACCGACGCCTTAGTTATCTTTGTTGACATAGGGTCAGAGTTTCTCCCCCAGGGCCAAGTGTTTAGTGGCATAAGAAGGGAACATTCCTCTATGGCCAAGTTATTGCATTTGTTAAGGGCTGAGATACGTCCCTCCGAGATCCTTGTTATTTTCCTTAAAGCCCGAGGAGGTGAATGTTCCATTGTGGTTTTGTTCTGTTTTACAGGACACTGCAAATCATTTCCTTTCGAATTAACAGCATGACGAGAGCATGCATTTACCCTAGGAAGCATAAAATGGGCTTCTTCAAGCAAAGCCAACGGCATAAGATGGGCTTCTTCAAGTTTCAGCCCGAGGACGCCAGATCAGTCTCTGGCTTCATGCACCACCATTTTTTTAAGTTCCCGGCACCAACTCGCTTACTCATTGATACCGAGAACTATGAGACAGATGTTGATGGTGGTTTTTAGATCCCTAAGAAATCATAATCCCAAGGAAGGGTAAAATGAGTTTTACACTTGACAGATAAAGGCCCAAGGTCCTTGTGAAGATGAGATGTCAAACAGAGGAGCCTGAATCCGAGGTGGTCAGGTCTCAGGTGGTCAGGTCCGAGGGAGCTTGAATCCGAGGTGGTCAGGTCCAAGGTGGCCAGATCCGAGATGGACAGGTCCGAGGTGGCCAAATCCGAGGTGGTTAGGTCTGAGGTGGCCAGGTCCGAGGTGGTCAGGTCAGAATGATGATCGACTCAATAGATCATACCCGACCTGATGAGAAGACATTCAGAGAAGCGAATGGAAGCAAGGCCTCATGACCGACCTGACCAGGTAGCTCAACAGGACAAGATGTTGTTTCATTTCCTGACTTGGTTTGGCGGGTCGGGGTAGTAGCTTTATGATCAAATCAAGATGACGTAAGCCCTACATGGGGACTTGCACATTCCAAAGAGGTCTGACGTGACAATAGCAGGTCATCGGCTTATCTTCTAGCACACGTTATCACATGATAGATTGCAGGCTGCAGATAGCGTGTGGCAGTGACCAATAGTAGCTTGGTTTAAAGATATGTCAGGTGGCAGAGCTACTTTCGGCAGAGCAGTTGGGGAAAAGAGTCATCGTATTAATAGTAGATTCACGTGGCTGACGTCATGAGGATAGTGTTACAATGGGATTTGTCCTAATATATAAAGGGATTGAGTTTTCATTGTAAGGGGTTAACTAATTCCATTTTTTACACAACTTGTAAGAGAGAGAGAGAGAGAAAAGCTTAAGTATAAGTGTGAGCTTGTAAGAGGTCGGTCAGACGAGCTCGAGAGATAGACAGGTCGGTCATACCTGACCATGTTATAAAAGCTTTATTTTCCCTTGTGCCCGTGGACGTAGGTTGGATCCATTCCCCGAACCACGTTAAACCCTCTGCTTGTCTGTGTATTTTCCATCTTTTGCTAAGTTTGTCTTTGATCCCCAAACCAAACTAATTCACAGTTGAGGGAGGATTTTGCGAGGAGTGGTTTTTCCCAAATTACCATTGGAACAAAAATCAGCCGTCAACCGGTATAATTAACAAAAAAAAAAAATTGATTTCAGAGAACATCCTGATGAGAATATAATGAAGCAATTTCACAATTCAGGTACAAATTAAAAACACATTCATGCAGAGTAAGAGTCTTACGATAGATACAAAGAGAAGAGGGTGGAGGTTTTCTAGAAGTCCAAAAACAACAGAAATCGGTGCAATACCTTGGTTAAACAATCATGTAAGATAGCAGTTCATATATCTATAAAACAACTTCATCTACTTTCGAGCTGATTTCAAAAACCATACCATGCATCCGTGATGCCTTGTTTGACGGCAAAAAGTAGAGCCTCGAAAATGAAATCGGAGATATAATTCTAAAGATATTATGCTAGTTCTAACTATAGGGCTAAGCAGTTTAAACTAAGATTAATAGCTGATATTAATTAGGGATATTAATTAGGGATTAATCGTATATCGCTATCAGAGCGATTTGGCCGAAAATCATTGATTTTATTCTTATTTTTATAAAAAAATATCGATTTTTAATTGATTTATCATCGATTAATCACCGATTTCCGATTCGATTTTTGGCCGATTGGTAGAGAGACTCATCTTCGTATTCCTTTCCCCATTTTTCATGTTCTTCAATCTTATAATTATTTAATTTTTTTTCATGATAAATGAATGGTTTTAATGATTTTGGGAGGATATTGATAATTGAGTTTTAAATTTTTTTTATTCTCACTCATACAAAAGGTCAACTTTGCCATTCTTGATTAATTTCTGATTAATCCCTAAATATTTCTAATTAATCGCAAATCACTCAAATTACAATTGGAGCAATTTGTTGCTGATTTCCTATTCAATTGCATAGCTTTATTGATGGTAAAGCCCGACCCGAGCTTGGCAAAAATATTTGAGCCAGTGTATGATCTTAATTTTTTTTTTTATATATTTATAATTCTAAATATATATATTTATAATTATATTTTTAATGCTCAATTCAAAATATCACTACAAATATTTAAATTAAGGCTTTTATTTAAAAACCCAAAAACGTCACATTTAGCACTCTTAGGTCCCGGCTTAAAAAAAACATGTAAATTACTCTTCCCCTCCCCTCCCCTCACCAAACCCTCCTTTTTCCCATGGAAAAATCCGAAAAATACCCCTCCCTTTACCAAAAATTACTCCCCCAATTATTATAAGTCCCTTTGCCAATAATTATATATATATATATATATATTAATTTAAAAATAAATATATACTAATTATAACTCCCTTTTCCATTTTATTAATTATATTTTTTTATTTTATAATTTTTTGATTTTTGTTAATAAATATTATAAATTTCCTATTTATTCATTTATTTTTTTAAAAAATCATTTTTAATTTAATTAATACTACTTATGTATAAAAAAAAATAAAATTTAACCAAATAAAATTAATTTATAAAATTAATTTTTTGATAGTCTATTTGTTTAATAAATCTAATATATTTATTAAAATTTAATTTAATTAATAAATATGCAAAAAAATATAAATTTAAAAAAATTATAAAATTATAAAATAAAAAATTCAATTAATAAAATAAAATAAGTATATATATAATTGAGATATATTTGGTTTATTGGGGAATGAAATTTTTGACAAAGGGAGGGGGTATTTTCGGAAATTGAGGGGAGATAAGGGGATGGGAAATGTCAGCGGGGAGATCACAGCTCAAAAAACATTTATGATTTAGTCGTATGGATAGTAAAATTACGAACCTAGATAAGGAGTCAAATACTATTTACAATCGTGCCACTTGAATCCAAAGCCAAGGCGCGTGAGAAGAAAAACAATCTCAAAAAGCATTTTAATTTTTTTTCAACTTTAATTTAAAAAAACAAAACTAAATATTTATCCAAATATAAAGTATTTTTGAACAAAATTTATATATTATTAATTTATAAATCATAAGCTTCAAAATAAGTACCACTACCGATATATTTCGACAAAAAATACATTTATATTTATAAAAGATTAATGATTTCAGACAAATCTTATTCATCCAAATTCTAAATCACTGTAAAACTCTACAAACGCTTAATATCTATACCTATATTTTATTTTTCAATAAAGCTCTCTCAAATTCAGCCTTCACAAAGTCGAAATCAACTCTAAAATTATTGTCTCGCACATACTACACAGCCGTGACGGCTGTTGTAACACCTCAGTTATCATGACATGTCTATTGTGGTCATTTTCTTCATGAACGATATGTTATTATGCATATAATCATGTATTAATAGATTTGAAATCCTTCCCATGAGTTCAGAATAATTTTTCCGAACTTTCAGTAATATTTTTAATTTATCCACTTTCATAAACATATCTCAGTATTTTCGCCATAACTAGACATCCAGGTGTCCATTTTTAGTGATTTTGATACCGTCAGAAAGATGAGATATAGTGCTACAACGTTCATGTTAATAATTTTTCCAAAGTTTAAGCAGAATTTAGTCAAATTTGGGCCTAAACATAGACTTACTGTACTCTCATAAAAATGACAAGAAATTTTAATATTTGAGCATTATATTTATTATTATTTTATTTGAAATATCAAATAAAACATTGGTTGAGGATGGATCATGTTATTTCTCTTGTTTTGTTTTCATTTTCTTCTTCAAGCTTCTACCACTCTCATCCCCTTCATTTTTGTGCATCATGTGTCCATGGTGAATCAAAGAAATTGGTTTTTTTCCCCTTACAATTTCATGGATAAATCACAGTATCGTAAACTCTTCAACTCTATCCTTGCAATTCTATTTCGATTCAAGCAAGTTTTTAGGGTTTATTATTTGAGCTTATGAAACCCAAGTTTAGCTCATGTTCATGTTGCATGTAAAAGTTAAATTTTAGTATTGTTACATCTAGATGGGTGCTTATAGTCATGATTTGAATTTGGAATAATTTGAGATAAGAAATCCAAGGAGTAGGTATTTTGTAGCTATGAGTTTGAGGCGTAAAATTGGGTGTTGTAGTGACCCATTGAAGTGATAAAGTATGTTATACCAAATGTAGGTAGCAATGGGTTGTTTGGGTGATGTTGCCATGGTTGTGGGTGCATAAACTTTTTCTTTTATTATTGCTGACATAAATCAGACCTGGATTCATGCCCGTGTCGTGATGCACATAGACTTGTGTTGCGACGTAACACCAATCAAGACTTTCTATCTCAACTTTTTCTTTGGGCACGTCGAAACGCAGAGCTGGCGTTGTGACATGATGTAGCGACCAGTAGTTTCTACTACTGTTACTTTATAGTATCGTGGTATTATGGGATGAAGATAACATAATATAAATTATGTTGAGACACAAATACACTTATGGAAAGACTTTGGGGACAATCGGTAAATTCTTCAAAATTTCGATGCGAAATTCTATGAGGTTCTATTCCGGACAGCCCGTGGTATTTGTGACATAAATTTCTCATACGAACTCCAATATTTATGAATTTTATATCGTCGGAAATCCAAGACCGAGGCCTACAACGTTCGCTTTGAACATATTTCCAAATTCAAATCCGAAGTAGATCAGAAATTGAGATTTAGTTTTTGTTACATTAGATTTCGTGGATGATCTAGAATTTGATAAGGTGGCACCATCTTGGCCATTCATGCCCAATACAAATCAGCCCCTTTTTGCCTATAAAAAAGGAACTATTCCCTCATCATCAAGAGTAAAAAACGTAGAGGGGGATAAAGGAAAGCTTTTCATGCAAAGTTTCTTTTCATCTCCATTTCTTAAGGCATTTTGAGCCATTCAAGCTTCATTTCCAAGCTTGGTAAGCTTCTTCTCCCTTTCTATCTTCTTAATTTTCAGTTTGAGCAAAAGAGTTAAAAGCCTCATTTTCACACCTAACAAACCCTAGCATTGGAAATTGCTTGTTTTGGCACTAATAGGTTGTTGGCATGTATTCTTGAGAAGTGTCTTGATAGTGTTGACATGAAATGAAGCTTTTATGTCATGAATGTGATGGGGAAATTAGAGTTTGTGAGTTGTTGATATTAAAGAGAATGGGTTGTGTTTAATTGAGGATATTGCTTAAGTTGAAGTTATGAGATGAGTTTTGACCAATGTCGAGGCTTAGAAAATTGATTATGTGATGGTGTGGGGTGATGGAGTAGAAAGTGCTTGAGTATGCCTTTGAAAAGTGAAATTTGGCCCTGAAAATAGCTTAGCGTCACGACTCTAATCATCCAGCGTCACAACGCGTGCAAAACAGAGGCTCTGCCTTGGGTCTATTCGGGTGCGCGTCGCGACGCGGAGTGTCCGACGTCATGACGCTGAGCAAAGCATGCTCTCTGCCTGGACCTGTTGGTGTGGGTGTCGCGACGCTAGGCATAAACAATTTCTAAATATTTCAGTTTCAACTCAGGATGTTAGGGGCTATCCTTAGGGTCTCATATCGACTCTTTTATACACAATTTGTCATGACATAAGCATAGTATATCATGTAGTGACAATAGTTTCAAGCATATTCCACAAATTATTTTCTGATTAAGTTATCAATTTTAGATTATCGCAGGAGCCGTAAATTCCTTCGGCGAGCGAAGAAGTAATAGCTAGATTCCAAAACCAGAGAGTGGACACTTTCCTTTTAAATTGACTTTCATTTTGTTATTTTTCATATCAGACTTATTTTTACGCTTTAGGGCATTAAACGATTTTTATTACAGTTATTACATGAAAGTTTATGTTTTAAGTCATGCTTGAGATAAAAACGTTTTCAAAGCATGATTTTATGATTTTCGAGGCATGAGGGAAAAACTCACCTTAGTATATAACTTTTTACAGACATGGAATTGACGGATGACATGTGAACATGTAGAGGACTGGGGGACGGCGATACGTAACGCCCCCAGATCCTAGTTCAGGACTAGGGATGACAGATGCCCATAGATCCTAATTTCAGAGCTTGTAGGGTAGCATAGATCCGCACCCCCAGTTCTAGTTTCAAGGACAGGAGTGGCATGCTTTGGGGGACGGCGATATGTAACACCCCAAAGTCATTGATTTGCATTTCTGGCTCTAGTTAGGCGTATGAGGGGACAGCGATACGTAACACCCCCATACATCAAGTTTTCAGAGACAGAGACCGGTTTTCAGAAATAGTTTTTATTTCAGATACAGATTTCAGAAAAGATTTTCCAGAAAGGAAAGTTTCAGAAACAACAGTTTTATAAGAAACTTTCAGAAAAGATAAGTTCTACAGAAAGAGTTCAGACGAGATTTCCAGAAAGAAGACTAGAGTTTTCAAACAGAAAAAAGAGTTTTCGTATAAAGCTATTTCTTGAACTTTGGTTTTAGAACCAAATATTTTTATAACAATATTTCAATTTTCATCCACTCACTTAGATCGTACAATGGTCTCACCCCCCCACTCACAGTTTCTTTGTTTTACAGGTATACCCGGAGGACGAGCTCGAGAGGACGTATACTGATGCAGTCACTAGGGTATGAAGTCCACCAGTTCAAGTCTAAGAGAGTGAGAGTCCAGTCAGAGTCAAGTAACAATTATGTATTAAGTCTTTGGTTATGTGATAGTCATTGTAAAAGTAAGTGTTATTGAGTACACATTTATTAATGTTGAGTTTGCATATTATGTTATTAGGTTTGGGCTACGGTCTCATACATAAGATATTTAAATAGAGAAAATAGTATTAGTATTGTTCATGGTTAGAGAGTCAGAGGCTCAGGGGAATAGTACGGCCTATTCCCTGCCGGTAGCATCTCTCGGATTGGAGATGTTACAAAGATGGAATCAAGGAGATAAGTTACTGTAAAGTTATAATTAGCATAGTGGGTGGATCCTCAAGATACGGTATATTTACATGTATTTGAGTAACGACTCTTGACAGTACTAGAATATGGAAAAAAATTGGTATGGAACACCGTAACCATATTTATAGTAGCAATGGAAGTAAATGTATGAAGGAAATATGAATTATAACTAGAACCAAATCACCAGCGTCCCCGTCTATAACAAAAAGTGCAGTTTAAGCAAAAATATACAAACAGTTAAGCTCCCAGAGAAGCTACCAGAACCAACCTCCTTAGTACAAACCCATTGGGTAAACAAAATAGTGAGTAAGAGGTACATAAAGAATCTGACCCTGCACTATAAGGTCCTAACTTATACAGATAAGCAGAAGCAAGAAAATTTGTAGGGACTGATAAGCAAAAGCAACTGATAAGAATATGTATACCTTCCAGAGATTACAGAACACAGAGTATCTTCAAAGATGATAGACCCTTAAGTAAAGGTTGGAAAGCTTAGCCCAATAGTTATACAAAACAAGTTAAGGGCATTGAGTTCTCAACAAGAAGACTCTTAAATATATCTTCTTGTAGATAGATATAAGAAGACTAAGCAATCAAAAACTAGAAGGTGTATATGTAAACTACGAACGTAGTACCATTCAGAACTAATAGCTCATGCGGGTAATCAGCTGGAGTAAGTAGAATATAACAAAAGATATAGGAATGAGGCTTCTTTGATGCACCATAAAAACTGTAGCATAGCCGTAGTGTAAAGTAATCAGCAGGAATTTTATGAAAACAGGACGAGGAGTCCCCTCTCGATCAAGAATTTAAAAAGCATAAGGTATGAAACAGAAGTTAAGATAAGAGAAAAGCCGAGGCGTATTTATTAGAAAATGATGAATGATCAGTTTAACAGAGATCTTAGTCATCAAATTATAGTGAACCCGGTTAACGTGAGTTAGTTTACAGTAAAAATAAGAATCCTAGCAGATGGAAATAAAGATGCTTACGAGTATAAAGTCAGTTTAAGATGATGTGTTAGAAAGAACCCGTGAACTTTGTGACCTATGGTAATATCCTAAGTTTAAAGAGGATTCGAGGACGAATCCTATTTAAGGGGGGAAGAATTTGTAACGACCGATAGACTCTACTACTGTTACTTTGTAGTATCGTGGTATTACAGGATAAATAGATAACATAATATAAATTATGTTGAGACACAAATACACTCATGGAACGACTTTGGGGACAATCAGTAAATTCTTCAAAATTTCGATACGAAATTCTATGAGGTTCCATTCCGGAAAACCCGTGGTATTTGGGGCATAAATTTCTCATACGAACTCCGATTTTTATGAATTTTATATCTTCAGAAATTTAAGACCGAGGTCTACAACTTTCACGTTGAATATTTTTCCAAATTCGAATCAGAATTAGGTCAAAAATTGAGATTTGTTTTATGCTATAGTAAATTTCGTGGATGATCTAGAATTTGATGAGGTGGCACCATCTTTGCCATTCATGCCCAATACAAATCAATCACTTTTTGCCTATAAAATGGGAAATATTCCCTCATCATCGAGAGTAAAAAACGTGGAGGGGGATAGAGGAAAGATTTTCATGCAAAGTTTCTTTTCATCTCCATTTCTTAAGGCATTTTGAGTCATTCAAGCTTCATTTCCAAGATAGGTAAGCTTCTTCTCATTTTCTATCTTCTTAATTTTCAGTTTGAGAAAAAGAGTTAAAAGCCCCATTTTCCCACCTAACAAACCCTAACAATGGAAATTGCTTGTTTTGGCACTAATAGGTTGTTAGCATGTATTCTTGAGAAGTGTCTTGATAGTGTTGACATGAAATGAAGCTTTTATGTTATGAATGTGATGGGGAAATTAGAGTTTGTAAGTTATTGATATTAAAGAAAATGGGTTGTGTTTAATTGAGGATATTTTTTAAGTTGAAGTTATGAGATGAGTTTTGACCAATGTTGAGGCTCAGAAAATTGCTTATGCGATGATGTGGGGTGATGAGGTAGAGATTGCTTGAGTATGCCTTTGAAAAGTGAAATTTGGCCCTGAAAATGGCTTAGCGTCGTGACACTAATCATCCAGCGTCGCGACGCGTGAAAAATAGAGGCTCTGCCTCGGGTCTATTCTAGTGCGCATCGCGACGCTGAGCAGAGCATGCTCTCTGCCTGGACCTGTTGGCGTGGGCGTCGCGACATGACAAGCACGGCGTCGCGAAGCGAGGCAGGAATAATTTCTAAATATTTCAGTTTCAACTCAGGATGTTAGGGGTCATCCTTAGGGTCTTATATCGACTCTTTTACATACAATTTGTCATGATATAAGCATAGTATGTCATGTAGTGACAATAGTTTCAAGCATATTCCGTAAATTATTTTCTGATTAAGTTATCAATTTTAAATCATCGCATGAGTCGTAAATTCCTTCGGCGAGCGAAGAAGTAATAGCCAGATTCCAAAACGAGTGAGTAGACACTTTCCTTTTAAATTGACTTTCATTTTTTTATTTTTCATATCAGACTTATTTTTACGCTTTAGGACGTTAGACGATTTTTAATACAGTTATTACATGAAAGTTTATGTTTTAAGTTATGCTTGAGATAAAAACGTTTTCAAAGCATGATTTTATGATTTTCGAGGCATGGAGGAAAAACCCACCTCAGTATGTAACTTGTTACAGACATGGAATTGACGGATGACATGTGCACATATAGAGGACTGGGGGGGACGATGATACATTACGCCCCCAGATCCTAGTTCAGGACTAGGGATGACAGATGCCCTTAAATCTTAGTTTCAGAGCTTGGGGGTAGCATAGATCCGCACCCCCAGTTCTAGTTTCAGGGACAGGAGTGGCATGCTTTGGGGGACGGTGATACGTAACGCCCCAAAATCATGGATTTGCATTCCTGGTTCTAGTTAGGCATATGAGGGGACGACGATACGTAACGCCCCCATATGTCAAGTTTTCAGAGACAGAGATCGATTTTCAGAAATAATTTTTTTTTCAAATACAGATTTCAGAAAAGATTTTCTAGAAAGGAAAGTTTTCAGAAACAACAGTTTTATAAGAAACTTTCAGATAAGATAAGTTTTATAGAAAGAGTTCAGACGAGATTTTCAGAAAAAAGTCCGGAGTTTTCAGACAGAAAAAGAGTTTTTGTATAAATATATTTCTTGAACTTTGGTTTTAGAACCAAATATTTTTATAACAGTATTTCAGTTTTCGTCCACTCACTTAGATCGTACTGATGGGGTTTTATGGCGGAATACCGGTAACGCAGCGGAATAGTGGAAAATCAAAATTTTCCGATTTCAAAATTTTTCTTGGATCAATTAAATAAACTTATTTATTTAATTATCCAATTATCAAATTCTGAAAAATTACACAAGAGATCAAATTTCTTGGTAATTACCGAATTGCCCCAAAACTTTGTAAATTGATTATTTTAGCTCAAAAATGATCAAATATAATTTTGGATGATTCTAAATCATTTCTAAAATATTTTTCAACACATCTAATGCATCAAAATTAGATTTAACACAAATCCCCAATTTTTGAGTATTTGCCGTGAGCACCCCAAATTTTCAAGTAATTGTATTTTGGTCCCTTTTGTTCAAAACATGCCAAGATCAAATCCAATCAACCCAAAAATTTACATGCATCATATTCATACCATAATACATCACATATATGAAAATCCCCAAATTTGGAGTGGGTTATGAACCCTAATTTTTCAATTTCATCAAATTGTCCAATTTCACCAAATTTACAAAATCCAACACTTTAATCCATTCAATACTTCACCAATCTAGCCTCACCACTTTGAAAAAACCCTAGAACAATTCTAGGTCACCAAGGAGTGGCTTACCAACTCTATAATAGCAACTTGATTTTCCAAAAATCAAAAGTAAAGCTTTGAAACCATTTCAAGCTTACTTACATGCATCAATCTTTCATCAAAGTTCACAACCAAAATAAACACAAACTATAAGAAGAGAGACAACACCAAAGAAATACAAAATTATTCTATGCATGTTAGAAACAATTTTCATGTTGAAGACTTTGAAGAAAAACTTACAAAAACATGATTTTTCCAAGCTTTCTTCTTTAGGCCTTCAAGCTTTTCTCTCATCTTCTTTTATGTTTATTTGGTATCTAATGAACTTGTTAAACCCTAAAGATGAAACAAAACAATATATACCTTCACCAAAAAGCCCTTGGCTGAAAATTAGGTATATAAAATATCTAGATATTATTTTGTTTCATTTAAAGTTACTTTAATCAACTTGCAAATTTTATCATTACACATTTAATGAAAATTCATTAGTCAACAAAAGCAACTTAAAAAATATAACAATTATATTTATAAAAGGGTGTTGGCCGAATTTCACATTTTGTAAAGGAAAAAGATATTTTCATTTTAAACAATTTAATCAAATATCAAAAGAAGTCAAAACCATTTTGACAACCTTTTCCTTTAATGTAAAGTCAAACATTTACACTTATAATCATTTCCTAACTTTATCATTTGGTGAGATATTTATATTTTAATTATATTAATCACTTAACAATTAAATAATTAAATAATTAATTAAATACAAATATCTCAAATATATGTATTATATTTACTTTAAATATCTCAAATACATATATTAATGATATATGCCAAATACCTTTATTTGACAATTTATTAATGTTTATTTAATAATATCATATATTAAATACAAATACACATTAATTAGGAAATGACGGTTCGACCCGTTCGCATGTATTTTTCGTTTAACGTTTAAACGATTTATAAATAATCACCATTATTTATAAAAGTCGCCCTAGTGCTCTACGAGTATATTTCATTAGTTAGACTCTCTAGATTCAGGTATATCTGTCACAAAATCTAATTTCGTGTCCATAATTTACCCACCCGTAAATTATGACGACCACAGATAAACTAGCTGAATCATACAGGTCGAGGTCATTACATACGTATAATCCCTCCGTCACAGGTATCCGAATTATACCAGAGATATAGATGTAAATGTCAAACCTCTATAGGTATTATCCCGTCGACGTTTCTATTATCAATCTATAAATAAAATTCGGAAATCACTTCCGAAGTATACTATGGCCATAGATTTAACTGATTGCTAATCACATATGGACTACCTATGCTCTGTACACAGAACTGACGGATTCTATCTTGACACACAGGAGGTCTGATCTAAATAGATCGGTGACGTGACTGCCATCTAAGTGTGGATGATGTCTCATACATCCACAATGGTATCTTAAGTCGAATGTGTTGGGTTCTATAAGAACAAATCCAAGATCATTAAGCATAAAAGATGTGTGAATACGGAAAGTAAAGTAGCGGAAAATACTTACAATGCTCGGTTGAGTGGATGTAGAGATAACAAAAATTTTCCAACCTTTGTGTAGTGCTCCAAGCTCCTCTTTGTATGAATGATGAGCTCCAAGCTTGATTCTTGAATTCCAAACTCAAGGGAATGGTTTCCCTAACACCTTTGAATGAATCCTTTTATGTGCTAGCATGCAAGATTTTTGAAGCAAAAATCATCAACCAAGAGCTCAAAGCTAATAGCAATAAGAGAGAAAAAGAGGGGAGTATATTCGGCAATTTGGCCAAAAGGGAGAGAAAAGAAATATGTTTTTGTGAAGTGTTATGTAAAATGATTTCCAAAAGTCAATTACATAATACCAAAATCAAATCTTTGGTATATGTCTTTCACAAATCAAGTTTGTGTGTAAGACAAGTTACCAAAATTGCACCAACTTCTATCAACCAAAAGTTGATAAAGTTGACTAGGTGATGTGACTTGTGTGGGCCCCCCTTTAATTCAAAATCTGAGTAGGCCCGCAAACACATTCCGGGCTCGGGTTCGTTAATTCCGAATTAACGAATTTTTCGTTGCGACTTAATTAAATCAAATTTAATTAAATAATAATGCCTAGCAAAATTATTATTAAAGTCGCTCGCGAATTAATTCTAATTTAATTTGTTCGCCCGAATTAAAATCTAATTTTAATTCCGTTATGAAATCTAATTTCATTTTATATATCGAATATATTATTTTATTCAATTAATTCCAAATTAATCGTTCTCTCTCTTTTAATTGAATTTTATCCCAGATAAATTCTTGCCGTAATTAATCCTAGATTAATTTTCTCTCTCTTCTAATTAATCCCAGATTAATTATGTTCGAGTCATACGTCATTGGTGAATCTTCGGGAAGCGACCCATGAGATCCCTGGATATGTTGGCAGTAAATCCGGTTATCGGACTATCCGAATACGTGCGTACTCGGTAGCACATTCTTTCCGATTTACGAGACATGGTTGGCTTCTAGCAAAGCACCATGTCTACCCAATTCTCCAAAAATATTCTTTTAAGGAATATGTAATCTATGTCAGGCGTAGTATACGTAGTATTGCGTATTACGATCCAGTATCGATATCACATGCTAAGCCTAGGGCTGGAATTATGTCTGCCCCGTACGATGCATATATCGGATCTCTAGTAACTAGTCTCTATAATCGGATAATCATGACCTAGTCATATTATCCTGATGACAGCAGTACTTAAGAGTACTAGTTCCGTATCCTGCGTGATCATCATCTCCATATGACTGGAGTGATACTTCCATCTTGACATCACACCCAACTCACTACGATTCTCAGTATACCCAGAAGAGGCGTACACAGAACCTGTTAAAGCCTCGGACGACCAAAACCAAAGTATACTGATTGTCATAAGTATTAGCGATGCAAGTCTCAGGTTAAGACCAAATACACCTACCCTGATTCGGATTCCCATAGACACATAGTCATACTACCAATGAGATTCTGAGGGGTCTATCCAGAGCGAAGCTGTTTCCGTACCATCGGTAAACAGAACCTCCTATTACACTTGCATGAGTATCCAATACCCAAATATATGAGAACTATGATGTTACGCTTCCATAACACGCACAAGTGTAATACTAGTCTATTCCGCATTATCGATGTCCAGTCTCGATAATACTATGACTAGAGATATTTAATGATTAAACCTTATGTGGATTAATACTGTCTCATATCTTATTAATCCGGTACTAATCATATGGACTTTTATCATTTATATATCCCGGTAATCCAATTACAAATGATAAAAGAGCAATTTCCTTTGTCACATAGTTTATTTGTACAACAATACCATGTTCTGTACAAATAGTGATGCTATGGGTCATAATTGTCCAACAATCTCTCACTTGGCCTATAGCCAATCACTCAAGTGTCATACACCTGAACTATGTATGGGTCGCTCAAACTTCTGCTGAGAAATAGTTTTCGTCAGCGGATTTGCAATGTTATCATCTGATGCATTTTATTCGATCATCACATCGCCACGATGTATGATCCGACGAATCAGATGAAATATTCGTAGTATATACTTGGATCGTTGATGAGACCGTAATTCTTTAGCCTGTGCTGTAGCCCAGCTCAGCTGCTAACAGAACTATACCTAATCAAATTAGGATTTTGTAGATCCAAAATGCTTCTATTGCTGCATCAGCTGCAGTAATGTTCCGCTCTTGTTGTTTATTCTGCAACAGTATCTTGTTTGGAAGATTTCCAGCTCACTGTTCCGTTATTCAAACTAAATATGTACTCTTATTGCGACTTAAAGTCGTCTTTGTCGGTTTGGAAACTTGCAACGGTGAACCTAGTCAACTCAAGTTCTCATTTCCCCATATAATCAGAAAGCATCCTTAGTTCATCTAAGATACTCAATGATGTTCTTTGTATCAATCCAGTGACCATCACATGGATTGGCCTTATAGCGTCTACATATGTTCAAAGCATATGAGACATCAGGTCACATACATTTTAAAAACGTACGAATTCTGGGAGGGTTGTCAGCAGTTTTATAGATCTATCCCAGTAGATCTTTATTCCTAGAATAAAGCCTGCTTCTCCCAGGTATTCTATGGAGAATTCACCGATTATATTATGGGAATGTTATTGCTAAGAAACAATACATCATCAACTTATAGGACATTCATTGTCAGTGCGCTCCCACTAACCTTCTTATATACACAAGAATCTTTACCGTTTTGAATGAAACCATATACCATTATGATCTTATCAAAACATTAGTTCCAAGAACGTAATGCTTGCTTCAATCCATAAATGGATTGATTTAACTTGCAAACCTTGTTTGCTTGTTTTGGTATGACAAAACCGTTAGGATTTTGTAAACATCCTCCAAAAGGTTTCCGTTAAGGAAAATGGTTTTGACGTTCAACTGTCATATTTCATAAATGAAATATGCAGCAATAGCAAGCATTATCCGAATGGATTTAATCATGGCAACAGGTGAAAAAGTTTCATCGTAGTCGACACTATGTCGTTGATGATACTCTTTCTGAACAAGTCTAGCTGTGTGCATTTCATGTTGCCATCCATGTATGTCTTCCTTGAAGACTCATATATTACCAATAGGCACATTGCTTTCTGGTACATCAACCAGTGTCCAAACTTAGTTGGTATACATGGAATCCATTTCGGACTTCATGGCACTTTGCCATAAATGAAGTCGATGCCTTGTATCACTTCCTCATACGTAGTCGGTTTGTCTTCCTCAATAAGATTGACATCTACATGAGGTGAGATCAGAAACCCATACCTCCCAGGTTGTTTTCTGACTCTCTCCGACCTACGTAGTTCTTGTGTATTCGAAGGTTATTAGTACAGTTTCATCCCTGATGAACTGTTGGTGTTCCGTGAGGATTTGGTGCCAAGAACAGTATTACTCTGATTCTCATCGAGTTTTACTTTCCTCCCACTTACCACTGCATATAGGTATTCCTCTTAAGAAAAGCGCATGGAGAGCAACAATTAAATTGTTCTATTGTGAGTTGTATAAGTACTATACTTTGGTTTCCCTAGGACAACCTACAAAAAGGCACTTATCTGATTTGGGTTCTAGTTTGGTATCATCCAAACATTTAGCGTATGCCCAGCATTCCCAAATCTTCAGGAATGAGAAACCCGGTTTCTTTCATGTTCATATCTAATATGAAGTCTGTCTAACAGATTTTCATGGAACCTTATTCAAAATAAGTAATGCACTGTTTAATGCATATCCTGTGAAGGAAATTGGCAGCTCAGAGCGACTCATCATTAACCTTACCTTGTCCAACAAAGTTTGGTTTGTCTGTTCGGACACACCGTCAAATTGAGGTGTCACAGGAGGAGTCCATTGTGAAAGAATACCATACTCTTTCTGGTAATCTTGAAACTCATATGTTTAAGTATTTTACACTATGGTCCGACCGTAATGTTTTTAATACTTTTACCGGTCTGTTTTCTTACTTCGTGTCGAAACTCTTTGAATTACTCAAAAGTTCCTGACTTGTGTTTCATAAGATACACATAACCGTAACGCGATGCCACATCCGTAAAGGTTACGAAATATTGTTATTCATCTCTAGCCTAGCTAGACATGGGCCCACTTACGTCACAATGAACGAGGGCTAACAGTTCGGTGGCATTTGCACTTTTACCGAGTAAAAGGTGTTTTAGGTACTTTGCCTAATAAACTAGATTCATAGACATCATTTGAATTAGAATCAAATCCACTCTTCGAAAGTGTGGATATACGAGTCTTGTTAATGTGTCCCAGACAACAATGCCACTATTAAGTCTCAACAGATTTATAAAGTTTGAGCTTTTGTTTGTCATATTATATGTTCGAGATTCATTTATATTCTAAATATAAATACTATTATTCACATCTAATCTGCTTATCTCAATATCATCTTTATAAAAAAAATAATTAGTGTTCTAGAATATAAAGGTATACCCGCAACGAGTTAAACTAGATACAGAGATAATGTTCCTAGTCAAACTAGATACAGAGATAATGTTCCTAGTCAAACTAGATATATTATAACAGTCTCCTAATTTAAGTACATGCCCAAAAGGGCTGTTCCAAAACTTAGGTTTCTACGGTTAAAACAGTGACTCTCGTCCCGTTTTCGACTCGCAGGTCGATCTCAACTGAAGTCAGTATCCTGCTAATCAGCAGATCCCGCACATCAGTACATATATTTATGTACCACATCCAGTATCTAAAATCTAATTTTAAAACCAGTAGTGGACATGTTTATAACAAACATACTTGAAGTCGGAGCCTTGCTCGTCTTCACTTCCTTCATGTCTGCCTTTGTCCATATGGCAGTCACGCTTCAAGTGACCCCGTTTGCCACAGTTTAGGCAGACATCTTGGGATATGTCCTTTGTTTCCTAGAAGACTGTGACGATTTTACCTTTGCCCTTTTTACACATCCCCAGAAGCCATTGGCCAAGCCTTGGCCTTTTGGGATGTTGAAGTAAGATGTGCATTGCTCTTCTTGCCCTTTTACAAGCTCTGGCTGTGTCTCCTTGAGCATAGCCATTAACTCTCCAAGAGTTTTCTTTTGCAATCAGTACTTTTAAGATCTAAGAATAGATCTATGAAGATCCTTTAATTTCAATATCATACTATAAGGATCTAATCCTTAGTTCTGACGAAGAAATTAAGGAGTCATTGCGGCAAGCATAACAGATTGAGCACTAAAGTTATCATCACCATGAGTCTTCCAAAGCTCATGCTCCACTATTTGCTCAACTCCGGGCTCAGGCCCGAGATGTCACTCTATAAAATAAAGTAACTTCTCGGCTCCTAGGACTATCCTGAGGTTCTATTCCCAATTTGAAAATTGAAGCCGCTTAAAGACATTTTCACTCAGGATTATGTTTTAAACGCTAATCTTTCAGTTATCTTGATTCCAATAGTCCAACTATCTGATCAACGATTTCGGGTACAATCGAATATAATGATTACTATAGTCTAACTATATAATCAACTACAATTTGATTGGTTAAATTCAAATATATTGATGACTATAATCCAATTATATAATCAACTATATAAATGAAGTAGTTTGAATACAGTCCAACTGTTTAATTAAAACAACAATTGAATATTAGTCCAACAAATATATATAAAATTTTTAATGACGAAAAATTGAAATGAGCGCATATTGGCAAGTATCTAAACGAAATTGCAAATTTAATACTTGCCTCCCACTATTTTTCGGCGAGCCTCTAACCCTCTGTGGAGTACTTGGGAAACCTAGTTTCCTAGTGGGCTAGGATCCCGTTAAATAACACACAACCTTGACTTTGGCCAACAAGTTGTATGAAACTTAACTAGGTAGATCGCTAAGATCAATTGGATCTCATCCAATTCCTAGATCCGGTAGGTGGACCTCCAAGTCCGAAACATATATCCAATATATGCCAATATATCTAATATATTGCCTAACCTTCTTCCTCTGAATCAACTAAGCCTTGGCTTTGGCTCAACAAGCTTAATGAAACCAGTTAAACGTGACCCATTGATAGTGGGAAAGCTTCGTAATCAAGGCTGATGAACAAGAAGTGACCTTGACTTTGGCCAACAAATCACAACTTGCCCAAGGCGTACGATATGGAACAAAGCTTTCATGATTCAAACACATTCGCGATGGACATTGATCTTGACTTTGGCCAACAAACCAATGCCAATCTTGGATCTTGAGAGAGAACCATTCAATGGAAGGAAAACGCTTAATATTTGATTGAGGGTTTTTCGCGTAAATTTGCAACCAATTTATTATCTTTAATTAGGTCTCATCGTACACCCTTAAGCATGCATTCTAAAAGCATAATAAGGCGCGATAAAATTAATAATGATATGCGGATGGATATATAAAACATTTTGTTCCTAGAACAAATCTCTCCCTTTCCTCTCCCCGGCTAGCACTATTCTTACTTCTACCCAATTACATAATACTTATAAAGAAACCTCATTTACATTGAGGGGAATTGGTGAGAAGAGAATTACAAAGAGTCGAGAGAAAAAGGCTGGACACGCAGGTCCAATTTAATAAATTCTAAATTTATTACAACAATTTCCAAAATTGCCCTCACCCTTCTAATATCCATCTGATATACATTATTCATACATACATCCAAGTATTCACACAAAGCATGTTATCAATCAATCTAATCCAATTAATTAATCTTTGATTAAGTGATCATCCAATGTTCAAACAACGATTTGATTTGCGCGAGTCCAACTCGTTTAAGAATAAGTACTCCAAGTGCGTATTCTTGAATTATATCGAACTAAAATTTTAAATCAGATTTAATTTGTATTCAATACTAATTCTTTATTTAATTCCAAATTAAATAATTACACTTTTAATGCGCCTTTACGACTTAGATTCTAAATCTAATCTTAATGGGTCTCAAAGCCCAATTAACATCAAATGTCGATTTAATTAAAGTCCAATGAGCTTTTAATTAATTCTTTAGGCATGAGCTTTGGCAATTATGGGTCAAACCCAAGATGCCAAGGCCCAATTAGGAATCACCCTATGCCAAAAATCAATTTAGGCCCATTAGGCCCAATTAAAATTTTAAAGGCGCAATTATCATATTTGGACTTTATGGAAATGGTTTTAGGCCCAATTGGATCCAACCAATTATCATAAGCCAAATTTTGGCCCAACCAAGCCCATTAAGTCCAAATACAACAACATTAGCCCAATTCAAAATTAAAGGCTAATTTATTTAATCACAATATTCCAAATATCACAATTATTTAATTAAAGTGTATTAGCCATAATTAATTAGTTAAATTAATATTTCCAAAACACCAATTACATTAATTAATCATGCTTTAATTAATCAACTTATGACCAACACAAATTGAAGCAAAAACAATCCCAACATGCTTCCAATAGCTCACGGCAATATGGATATTTTTCATCAATTTTGATTTCAATCCAATTAAAACACAAATCAATATATCCAAGCATTTTAAACACATCCAATGGTCTAAAAAAAAAATCACCATGAGCTACAAAGGGTCAATGCATTCGGCCAAGCCCTCAAATTTGGGGAAAAATAATCCAATCAATTTTTCATAAAATTAATCATGCATAACTCTTAGTTATCATTATCTAATCATACTTCAACACTCAATTTGATTAAATCATGCTCCAAGCAAAAATACCCAAATTCAAGTATATAAACCCTAATCCATTTCATGCTTAAATTAGGCTCTGATACCAATTGTTGGGTTCTCTAAGAATAAATACAAGATCATTAAACATTAATTATGTGTGAATACGCAAAGTAAAGTAGCGGAAAATACTTACAATGCTCGGTTGAGTGGATGTAGAGATAGCAAAAATTTTCCAACCTTTGTGTAATGCTCCAAGCTCCTATTTGTATGAATGATGAGCTCCAAGCTTGATTCTTGAATTCCAAACTCAAGGGAATGATTTACCTAACACCTTTGAATGACTCCTTTTATGTGCTAGCATGCAAGATTTTGAAGAAAAAATCATCAACCAATAGCTCAAAGCTCACGGCAATAAGAGAGAAAAATAGGGGAGTATTTTCGGCAATTTGGCCAAAAGGGAGAGAAAAGAAAAATGTTTTTGTGATGTGTTATGTAAAATGATTTCCAAAAGTCAATTAAATAATACCAAAATCAAATCTTTGGTATTTGTCTTTCACAAATCAAGTTTGTGTGTAAGACAAGTTACCAAATTCCACCAACTTCTATCAACCAAAAGTTGATAAAATTGACTAGGTGATGTGACTTGTGTGGGCCCCACTTTAATTCAAAATCCGAGTGGGCCCGCAAACACATTTCGGACTCGGGTTCGTTAATTTCGAATTAACGAATTTTCCATTGCGACTTAATTAAATCAAATTTAATTAAATAATAATGCCTAGCAAAATTATTATTAAAGTTACTCGCGAATTAATTCTAAATTAATTCGTTCACCAGAATTAAAATCCAATTTTAATTCCGTTATGAAATCTAATTTCATTTAATATATCGAATATATTATTTTAATCGATTAATTCCAAATTAACCGTTCTCTCTCTTTTAATTGAATTTTATCCCAAATAAATTCTTACCGTAATTAATCCTAGATTAATTTTCTCTCTCTTCTAATTAATCCTAGATTAATTATGTTCGAGTCATACGTCATTGGTGAATCTTCGGGAAGTGACCCATGAGTTCCATGGATATGTTGGCAGTAAATCGGTTATCGGACTATCCGAATACGTGCGTACCCGGTACCACGTTCTTACCAATTTACGAGACATGATTGGCTTCTAGCAAAGCACCGTGCCTACCTAATTCTCCAGAAATATCCTTTTAAGGAATATGTAATCTATGTCAGGCGTAGTATACGTAGTATTGCGTATTACGATCCAGTATCGATATCACATGCTAGGCCTAGGGCTGAAATTGTGTCTGCCCCGTACGAACCATATATCGGATCTCTGGTAACTAGTCTCTATAATCGGATAATCATGACCTAGTCATATTATCCCGATGACTGCAGTACTTAAGAGTACTAGTTCTGTATCCTGCGTGATCATCATCTCCATATGACTGGAGTGATACGTCCATCTTGACATCACACCCAACTCACTACGATTCTCAGTATACCCAGAAAAGGCGTACACAGAACCTGTTAAAGCCCCGGACGACCAAAACCAAAGTATACTGATTGTCGCAAGTATTAGCGATGCAAGTCTCAGGTTAAGACCAAATACACCTACCCTGATTCGGATTCCCATAGACACATAGTCATACTACCAATGGGATTCTGAGGGGTCTATCCAGAGCGAAGCTGTTTCCGTACCATCGGTAAACAGAACCTCCAATTACACTTGCATGAGTATCCAATACCCAAATATATGAGAACTATGACGTTACGCTTCCATAACACGCACAAGTGTAATACTAGTCTATTCCGCATTATCGATGTCCAGTCTCGATAATACTATGACTAGGGATATTTAATGATTAAACCTTGCGTGGATTAATACTATCTCATATCTTATTAATCTGGTACTAATCATATGGAGTTTTATCATTTATATATCCCGGTAATCCAATTAAAAATGATAAAAGAGAAATTTCATTTGTCATATAGTTTATTTGTACAACAACACCATGTTCTGTACAAATAGTAATGCTATGGGTCATAATTGTCCAACAGAAGGACCACTATGCTACTCAACCCTAGAAGATTCTTATTGACATTGGTGTACTATCTATTAAGAATCTTCGGTGAGTCGTTCAGTCTTTATCCACTATAAATATCTACACGTCTATACGAGTCTCCCCAGACTAATGGTTCATTGGGATAAACCATCGGACCAAGTCTCGATATACGATATGTATCGGTCTCAACGGATTTGACTAACCGACCTATGTTAGTGAATCTTGACCAGGAACAATATTTGATAATATACATTTAGCAGTGACACTTCCCAATGTCAATTACAAACTAACTTTGTAACTGTGTACTGCATTATATATTATCGGGCCTTTGTCTAATATATACATATCACTAAACAACATTTAGTTTCAATCTAATCGTAATCAGATCAAATACGTTTATATAAAAAAGATGTGCAACCATAAATAAGTAATATTATGGAAAAAAGGAATTGTTCGTATTCATGAATCAGACATAAATACGGTCCGGATTGGCGCTCTGAGCACCAACCCCAACAATTTCTCCCACTTGCTCTAGTGCCAATCCACGGTATCATATACACATCTCAATGTGATCGTATGCACATGGCCCTCAAAAGCTCACCTAGTAGTCAAGAGGTAGGCAACAAGAAGCAGATCCGCTATGATATATTGAGTTTTTCCAACAAACCCAATTGTTTCCTTAGGCAGCATCATTCATATTTTATAGAACCTAAGTTATACATTAATATGAATCAGATACGACATTAATATTGTCCTACAGCTTCTGAGTTGTCCAAGTATTTGTGGATCAAATCCTAAATACTATGTAGACAACCGCAAACACAATACTAATGTGAAAACTTCTAATTTATAAGGTCACTATGCAACTTCATAAGTCAATACTTCATAAGTTTCATCTAATTCCACTCACATAGTAGAATCCTCTGTGACACTCTCACTGCATCTTTTCTGACTCTTTATGACGTAGACTGTCTAACGTCATAATTAGTCTCAAAACTAATATGACACTAATGGTTGCTGACTGTATTCTCCATAAATTAGAAACTCGTTCTTAATATCTCAAAGATCACAAAGAATGTGTTTCAAGATCCATCATATGGTCTATATGGTATCAAAATAACTCGTAACAATTACGATTAAATCGATATCTTTAATCGCACATAATAAAGTATTCATTATGTCATCATCAAATGATACATAAGATTTATTAGACATTCTAATCAATATTTCTTTCGAAAAAGGAATCATCATTTACGAAAGATGAATACTATATACAAGACACACATTAACTGTCAAACAGTTATACTAACTGTCATACAGATAGCCTTGTTGTGTCTTTTATTAGATCATATCTAATGTATGACTAATAGGAGTATCTCACAAGTCTCTTAGTTTTATATCTTATATAAAACTTTATATCAAATATAACATAGACTACTCCCACTGTTTTCACGGAGTAAAGAAGACTTATGTAAATATTTTACCTCACAAACATCTCATTATTACCATAATAATGACAATGTCGTTAGGATATATAACATTAGAAAGTAATTTGTACGCTCCCACTAACCCTTCAAACACATATGTATTCTCTATACTTTGACAAGATCAGACAATCTGACTGATATAAAAATAGAGAACACAAATTTCCGGAAGACTTACCCGAGTCTACAATAGGCTCTATAAGCTAGCACACTAAACTGCGATCTCAGCAGAACACAAACTCTAGGGCCATTCCAGAATGAACTCTTCAAACAAAGAAATCACAACTGATCTTTTATCTGAATAAGCATTCAAAAATGCCATTTTGCATTCTTTAGCTAAAATGTACAGTTTAATATCAACATTAACCAATATATCTTTAATTGTTCAATTAGCGTGACTAGAGATAAGTTTTCTCAGAATCTACAATAGATTGCTGAGTATAACTTTTCTCATTGTCATATTGTAAATGTCAAACCTTTAATAAGCTCACACTGCTTTCGCTGCGCAAACAATTAGCACATATCATGAACTAATTCATAATGAAAGCTTAATCAAGTTCAAAACTTGATCGTAGTAAGCTATGAACAATCTTAGATCTATAGTTCAATGGTGAGCTTCCAGAATCGATATCAAATATCGCTTCCATTATAAGTTATAGGATAATTTTCTTCGGTAAGAGAACAACAGAACTATTAAGTATCAAATACTCGTAAATGAGTCTGATATCCTATTAGACTTATATAGAAGATGTATAAGGGTTGTTTCATATAATTAATTACCTAATTCCATTTATAATTTATCATTCTCACATTTGACTTCAATAAGTCAAGTCTTTTCTACAATAGTTAACATCCGATGTTACACACCAAGTAATAAAACGATTTTATTACTTAGGATTGTAGGAAAGATATTCTATCAAATAGAATATAATATTCTATTAAACAGAATAAATGATAAACTTTTACTTATACCTCCGAGGTGTAAGTAATTTCCATTAAATAACTATTATATATAAGAAAGATTCAAATCTCAAACTTTTCAAGATTCAGATTTTCTAACTATACATATCATATATGTAACTGTAGAAATTAATAGAACCTAAATTAAAAGATGAACTAGTGTTATTGGAGCATATCCCCAAGAGTATTGAAACTAATTCGGCAACATTCAATATTGAACGAATCAAATCATATAAGATTCGATTACTCCCACTACTCAATTCCATCAAGATGGAATCGTGGAAGAATAATATTGAATAAGAATCATATTCACTGAATAACCTTAGAACTAATTGCTTTAAATTCACATGTTTGATCGTATCAAAGATCTTTGAATAGTTCAAAGACATGTAATGAATTTTAAGGATAGAGTTCTCAAAAACTTCAGATTGAATATCTTTGAACTAGTCAAAAATGTTCAATCTGCGTTTCATCAGAACGGATTGAATGTTCTTGATCATTTCAAGACGTTCAATATGTGTTCTTTCAGAAACACGTAACTAAGTTATGACAATTCATAAACTAAGTTACGAAGTAAAGAAAACTACCTTAAGCAATTACAATTCATTAAACTACATACATCTAATGTATCAGTTTAATAAATTTGGTGGTCCAATGACAAATCATTGGTTAAACGAGATTTTAATCACCTTCCCGAATACAATATTCATTAAATGGATAAGGATATGTGGTGTGATCTCATATCAAACCATCCTTTACCATACGGAATAAGCTTAAATGATAAAATCTCATAAAGCACCGTTCTAAATTATTTACTTTACCGAATAATTTTTCTTAATGTTTATCTCTACGCCAATGACACTACTAGTTATATTTAAAATATATAACAACTGTTTATAAAGAACAAGTAACTATCCAATAGTTGCAAGTTCTGATATCAAATATTAAAACAGTCATTAACTAATATTTTAAATAACTAGACAGGAGATCTGGTATCCAATACCTATGGTTGTCGTATTCCGAAAATTGATATTTTCTATACACAACTATACACATCTTCTTTCTTTGGCTTTACTATTTGCCTTCAACTATTCACAACAAATGTAAATAATCGATTAGCAAATTTTGTCAGACACATTGCCTCTAAAGGTCATTAAAGCTAAGAAACACCATTACTAGATAAACAAATACCTAATGGGGCTTTCTTAATGTCAGTCAAGAATCTCGAGACATGAACTAATTCAAGTCAATTCTTACCGCACAAGAAACTATTTTCTCTAAAGTATTATATCCTAAAAGGGATATCTATCTAGATGATCTATCATGACTTAGAAACTAAGTCACTAACCATCGTGATTTTATAAGAAAATCGGAACAACAGTTCCCGATGGTTTAGACCAATCTAATAATATCCTAGTCTATTAGTATCTAGAACCTATTCTAGAATAACTACAACCAAAAGTCAAGTCAGATAACATATCAAAATATGTGTGCAGTGAATAAAAGTTCAATTCTATATAAACAATAGAATAAGGAAACGAACAAGCGGTAATTTCCATAATAATAAACACTGCCAAAGTTATGGAATATTTTAAACTTAGCAGTGCCTCCCATTATTTTACTTAATACCGTAATCCCCAACGTGTTGGGAAGCGGTCGCGAGTGCGCAGCGGAAAATTAAAATTATTATGCTGCTTTCCCTTTGCCTAAGACCCATTTATTTTGATTATTCTACAAGTCTAGGCATGTTACTATATATTCTAAGCATAAAACTCATAAAACATGCAAAGAACATAAACCTAAACATGCTAACTATCATAAGAACTCTAATTAAAATAAAGGAAGAAAAATACTTACTTGAACCGAAGACTCCTCCAGTCCTCCCTCCAATCTACAAGCTTTTCTCAAACTCAGCAAGCTCTTCCACATTCCAAAGAGCCACCCAAGTGTGTGGCCTCCAAAGATGCACACACCAAATCCAAAACTCAACGGCAAGACTACACCTTGAGTGCACGGGTATTTTGCCCTTGGTGCTAGCCTAGGTAAATACCTCAAAACTTTTAACTCGAGATTCATCTAGACAATTAGACTTAAGGATCCTCAAAATCAGTGGCTTACTCTTAAACTTTAGAGTTGCTCACTTATATAAACCCAAGATATGAAAGGTTTTGGTGCAGCAATTTGTGAAGAATTCTTTGGGTTTATATAGTGCTCCAAGGACAACAAAATTAATTAAAAATCTGATGTGGGATAAAAGCTAATTTAATCTTAGCCATTAGATCTTAATTTAGTGGTTTAATGAGATTAGAAAACCCCAATAAGAGTTTGGGCCGAATTGGAATTCAAAACAAATGACAAAATTTTTTTTACTATTCATGTGAATAGTAATTGTTTTTACTTTTTTTTTATTCCAATTCCCAAAGTGACCCTATCGTCATTCACCAATCCCTTAGCCACTATGGAACCTCATAAATGATCTGTTCAATAATTAAACACATTGAACCATTTAAGAACAATTCCTACAGCAATCATATATGTTGTTATATTTGTATTGTGCACTGTTAACCATTGATTTCGACTTTGTTGTGTGTGACCTTTTGGGTTCCCCTCAAGTTGGAAATGAAATGAATCGTGATAATTTAATCGAATATAAATTATCCTCCGATCAGATGGTCGTTCCATTTCAATGACTGAGGTTGACATCTAGCAACATGCCAAGGCCCCCAAATGAGAAGGAAATATATATATACCCATTCTGTATTCGATTTACATATGATACCGTCCCTCGCCTCACTGTATCCCCACCTATTAACCTAGGGTACGGAAAGTGTCTACCCATATAGTCAAAGGTATAATGTTGATAGTGTTATGAATCGTGCTAACCCAAGAATCTCACATGATTCTTCCGCTGTGGCCACAGTCTCAAGCACTGATCACACATATCAACCTGCGAACTGGAATACTACTCTTATAAGAAAATATTATCCGAGAGAGTGGCGATTCTCTGTTGTATCTTTACAAACTTCATGTGTTTCAACAAATGACCCAATCATACCCTTATGACCGGATCTTTTGAACCAGGGAAGGAGAATGTCAAAGTTATTTGATCCACACATAAGATTGTAAAGACCGCAAGTCAAAGGACTAGTCATACAATAGATACATGAAAGTTCTCACAAACACATGGGATAAACACTCCATGTGAAAACTTTCGGCGGTCAGTTCGATGGACACGGGCAACTCATGCATCCATGTGATACACCAAGCGAACGGATCTCCGCTAGTAGCCTATGAGATAGGCTACCCCACTTAAGGGCGGATCATATCATCATACTAGTCTCTTCGCTTTGTGAACACCCAGATTATTCACAAAACTATGACTAGGAACGTTTAAGAGTAATGATTCTCATAAGGCGTGGAAGCCATCATCTTATTACTCCAAGGGCTTTATTACAGTGTTTGATGATTTATATAATCTATGTAAGACACGTATAATAAAGATTGCCATTTTATTAATTAATGAAAATATTACAATAGATGTACATATAGCCCATCCACAAGTTGAGTATAGGGCATATCCCTAACAATCTCTCACTTGCACTATAGCCAACTAGTATGAATCTGTACACCATACTCCCGGGCGTGCCTATCATGCTTTTATTGAGTCAGCCCTTTAGTCAGAGAATCTGCATGATTATCTTCTGTGGGTATTTTCTCTATAATAACTTCTTTTCTCTCAACAATCTCATTGATGAGATGAAATCGCCTGAGTACATGCTTGGATTTCTGGTGGGACCTTGGTTCCTTTGATTGAGCAATGGCGCCCGTGTTGTCATAGTACATCGTGACGCTATTCTTTATCACGGGAAGTACTTCCAGCTCCGTGATGAACTTCTTTATCCAGACTGCTTCTTTAGTTGCCTCAGATGCTGCAATATACTCGGCTTCAGTGGTGGAGTCCGCTGTAGTTGACTGCTTTGAGCTTTTCCAACTTACAGAACCACCATTTAAAGTAAACAGATATCCTGTTTGCGATCTACTGTCATCTCTATCGGTTTGAAAACTCGCATCACAGTAACCAATGACTTTCATCTCAGAACAATCTCCGTATGTCCAAAACACATCCTTAGTTCTTCTCAGATACTTGAGGAGTGTTTTGACAGCTGCCCAGTATTGCTCACCAGGATTTTCCTGATACCTGCTCGTTATGCTAAGAGCATAAGAGACATCAGGTCTTGTACATAGCATGGCGTACATGATCGATCCTATTGCTGAAACATAAGGGATCCTACTCATACGCTCTCTATCTGAAGGAGTATGTGGACATTGCTCCTTAGATAATTTGATTCCGTGACAAGTAGGTAAATTACCTCTTTTGGAATCTTCCATTTTGAATCTTTTCAAAACTTTATCTATGTACGTAGATTGAGAAAGTCATAACAATCTCTTAGATCTATTACGGTAGATCTTAATGCCGAGGTTGTAGGCTGCTTCTCCCAAATTTTTCATGGAGAAATTTTGAGATGACCATTGTTTGGTGGCTTGCATCATGGGAATATCATTCCCGATGATTAATATATCATCGACATTAATACAGGAAATACAACATCACTCCCACTACTTTTCCAGTAAACACAAGGCTCGTCTATATTTTTGATGAAGTCAAATTCTTTGATTGTCTCATCAAATCGTATATTCCAACTTCTGGAGGCTTGCTTGAGTCCATAAATGGATCGTTTAAGCTTGCATACTTTATTATGATCATCCTTAGATGCAAACCCCTCAGGTTGTGTCATATAGACTTCCTCTACGAGGTTCCCATTAAGGAAAGTTGTTTTGACATCCATCTGCCAAATCTCATAATCAAAGTGTGCAGCTAGTGCCAGTAAAATTCGAATGGACTTTATCATTCCAACATGTGAGAAGGTTTCGTCATAGTCAATTCCTTGGATTTGTCTATAACCTTTCGCCACCAACCTAGCCTATGGGTTTGGATGTTGCCTTCTGCATCAGTTTTACGCTTGTAAATCCACTTGCAGCCTATGGGTTTTATCCCTTCAGGTGCATCTACTAAGTCCCAGACTTGATTCTGATACATATAGTCTATTTCGGATTTCATGGCCTCAAGCCACTTGACTGAATCAATGTCACGCATTGCTTCGTCATAACTGGTAGGATCGTCATTATCAATGACCTGATCATGTTCCTCATCAATATGGAAACCATATCTTTCAGGTTCATGTCTTTCCCTACCAGACCTTCTAAGTTTATAACCCTGTGGTTTTTCCGTCACTGCCCTTTTGAGGGGCCTGAGGTTTAGTTCTATGTTATTTTGTTCTTCTCGTACCTCATCGAGGTCAAGTCTACTCCCACTATATTTCTTGATAAGGAATTCATTCTCTAGAAATTTAGCATTTCATGAGACAAATGTTCTTTGTTCATTTGGGACGTAGAACACGTATGTTCTTGAGTTCAAGGCATATCCTACAAACTTACATTTAACTGCCCTATCATCCAATTTGTTAGTTTGTGTGAGCTTGACATATGCGTCACATCCCCAAACTCTTAGATAACTAAGACTATGACCTTTCTCAGACCATAACTCATATGGTGTTTGACTAACAGTCTTGGAAGGAACTTGGTTTAGTAGTAGTGTTGCAGTTTCTAAAGCAATACCCCAAAATGAAAGAGGTAGATCAGTGTCTGGCATCATTGATCGGACCATATCTAATAATGTCCGATTTCTCCTTTCGGAGACCTCATTATGCTGTGGAGTTCCCGGAGGAGTCCACTGGGAAACAATGATATTTTCTCTCAAGTAATATTGAAATTGGTTGCTTAAGTATTCACCACCTCGGTCAGACCTTAGTGACTTAATACTTTTATTAAGATGCTTTTCTACTTCAACCTTGAAGTCTTTGAATTTCTCAAAGGCTTCAGATTTGTATCGCATAAGGTACACATACCCATATCGTGAATGATCATCGATAAAGGTAATGAAGTAGGAGAATCCACCTCTAGCGGTGACTGACATTGGTCCGCATACATCAGAGTGTATGAGTTCTAATGTCTCCGCCGCACGTTGTCATTTACCTTTGAATGGTAATTTGTTCGTTTTACCAAGTAAACAAGACTCACAAGTTCCATAATGTTTATATTTGAAGGGTTTGAAATACCCATCCTTATGTAGCTTAGTTAATATTGTTTCATTGATATGACCTAAGCGACTGTGCCATAGAACTGATTCATTGAGATTATTCAAGTTAACGCTGTATATATTAGAGGTTGAACATTCTTTGTTAGTTTGTAAGACATAGATACCATTATTCAAAATACCATCTCCATATTTTATTTCATTGAAATAAATAGAACATTCATTACAACTTATTAGGCATGAAAAGCCTTTATAACATAAAGAAGAAATTGAAATGATGTTCTTTACTAGAGAAGGTACATAAAAACAATCTTCTAAGTCTAAAACTAAACCATTCGGCAAAACTAATGAATAAGTCCCCACGCACAATGCAGCCAGTTTTGCTCCATTACCCATGCGTAAGTCAACCTCCCCATGACGGAGTCTCCTACTATTTCTCAGGCCCTACACATTGTTACAAAAGTGAGTTCCACAACCGATGTCAAGCACCCAAGTAGAAGGTTCAGAGTTTTGAGAATATAGTTCAATCATATACAACATACTTGAAGCATTGGGCTTCTTGGCCTCTTGGGCTTCCCTAACTTCTTTGGCTTTCAAGGATCTACAGTCTTTCTTCCAATGACCATTCTTTCTACAAAAGAAACATTTCATCTTTCCCTTTTTCTTCTCCACCTTACCATTGGGCTTTAGGTGATCTGGAGCCTTGGCCTTGCCCTTATTTTTCTTTGGGCCTCGTGGCTTCAGGTCCGTACCCGTAAGCATGACGGAGGTTTTAAGCTCTGGTTTCAAGTCATTCTCTGCTTGCTTTATCGGATTGTGCAATTATACTAAAGTAGCTTCTTTATCAGACAGATGAAACTGCATAATAAAGTTAGAGAATTCTTTTGGTAAGGACTGAAGAATTAGATCGTAACCTATCTCATGATCCATGATGAACCCTAGGTTGGCCAATTTTTCAATGTGGCCAATCATCTTAAGCACATGTCCACTAACAGATCTTTCCTTATACCTTGTTTGGAATAAGACACATGACACTTGGAATCTCACGGTATGAATGGAAGTTGTATACAACTCCTTCAAGTGAAAGATGATGGTTTGAGCATCCATATCTTCATGAGCTTTCTGAAGTTCGTCCGACATAGAGCCAAGCATTATGCAAACTGCTTGCTCATCATCATCGATGTGTTTCTTCCAAGCATCAAATGTATCTTGGTCAGTATCTTCTGCGGGTTCATGAGGAAATGGTCTTTCAAGAACATAGAAAATCTTTTCTTGTCGTAAGATAATTTTAAGGTTTCTAAACCAGTCATTGTAGTTGTCCCCTTTGAGCTTATGCTCATTAAGGATGGAACGAAGTGATACTCTGTTTGCCATTTGAATGTTTATGAAATATTTTAACCCACTTGTTAACAGAAAATGTTAAAATTAGGAATATGTTTTCATTAATGTTTCATAATAATATTGGCTTTTAATATTATGAAGTTGCTCCTACTCAATTGTTTTAAAATTTTAAGCAAATCGCATCAACCCCAATATGATGGATTTCTTGTGGGCAAGGATCCCATTATCATCATTTCATAACTTCGACTAGGGCCGGTCGTTATAAAATACGATAATTAGGTAGGTTCCAAACCAATTTATGATATAAATCACAATTCCTTGATCATTGGGTTAGGCAATCAAACATGCCATAGCTTATGCTAGTCCTTGTGGACACCCAATCTTTGCCACTAAGTTATAAGACCATGCCTAAGGGTCGCTACGTCTTATGACTCAGAAAAGTCAAACCATTGTCAATAGTACGATTTAGGGATAAATTGGTATTGGTCAGTCTGGTAAAGCCTAGTACTGCCAATACGGTTTAAGCCCTTTGGGTCTATACTTTACAATGGGAGGCAAATTTTAGACTTAAATTATTATTGAGGATTTTAGCAAGTTTAAGTGAATAACTGTTAGAGGGGGGGTGGAGCGAACTCTCTTAAATACTCTTACCTCTTAGGCTCTTATTGCCTTGGTGACAGGAATAAACAATAGATCCTCCAAATTAGTCCAACACTTTAAATATGCTTTAAGGTAAGCATTGAGTAAATGATTATCTATATGTCTTCATAACTTTTCCTTTTGGCTATAAAAGGTAGTGAGTGAAGGAAGACACCAAATCATTATCTAACTCTAATAATACCTTTGGTTAAATTAACTTTAGTTTGGAAAGTTTTATTAACCCCTTGGTCCCAACCCACTTGTATCTTTTATAATTTCTTTTATTACAAGCAAGTGATTTATATTTATTAGCCTTAAAGGTAATAAATCTCTAAGTTCATCACGGAATAATTAATTAGCTAAGGGATAAGCAATACACTCTTTATTCCTTGGAAGGTCTCTAAATGTTTGCACCCTAAAATAATCATGCCAATTCTAATCATACATAGAATCATAAAGCATATGAGTTTTATTATGTTGGAATTATTTTAGGCATTAAATAACTTTGATTAATATTTAATTATGATATTGCATTTTATTTTATTCAAATAAATTTACTATTCACGTTTTTTTTATAGATACGTGAACTTTAAATGCAATTTCACAATTCAAATCTTAACCAAATCATGCAAAACTTGTGCCTAAAATTACGTTCAGGGTGTTAGATTTCCAACGAGGTTTTACACACCCAATTTCGAGTTCGAATGAGAGAGAACTAATAAAAAAAAACGGTTCGCTGATACCACTGTTGGGAAGCGGCCGCGAGTGCGCAGCGGAAAATTAAAATTATTACGCCGCTTTCCCTTTGCCCAAGACCCATTTGTTTTGATTATTCTACAAGCCTAGGCATGTTACTATATATTCTAAGCATAAAACTCATAAAACATGCAAAGAACATAAACCTAAACATGCTAACTATCATAAGAACTCTAATTAAATTAAAAGAAGAAAAAGACTTACTTGAACCGAAGACTCCTCCAGTCCTCCCTCCAATCTACAAGCTTTTCTCAAACTCAGCAAGCTCTTCCACATTCCAAAGAGCCACCCAAGTGTGTGGCCTCCAAAGATGCACACACCAAAGGCAAAACTCAACGGCAAGACTACGCCTTGAGTGCACGAGTATTTTGCCATTGGTGCTAGCCTAGGCAAATACCTCAAAACTTTTAACGCGACGTTCCTCTAGTCAATTAGACTTAAGGATCCTCAAAATCAGTGGCTTACTCTTAAACTTTAGAGTTTCTCACTTATATAAACCCAATATATGAAAGGTTTTGGTGTAGCAATTTGTGAAGAATTCTTTGGGTTTATATAGTGCTCCAAAGACAACAAAATTTATTAAGAATCCGATGTGGGATAAAAGCTAATTTAATCTTAGCCATTAGATCTTAATTTAGTGGTTTAATGAGATTATAAAACCCTAATAAGAGTTTGGGCCGAATTGGAATTCAAAACAAATAACAAAAAAAAATTTACGATTCACGTGAATAATAATTTTTTTTTATTCCAATTCCCAAAGTGACCCTATCGTCATTCACCAATCCCTAAGCCATTATGGAACCTCATAAATGATCTGTTCAATAATTAAACACATTGAACCATTTATGAACAATTCCTACAACAATTATATATGCTGTTATATTTGTACTGTGCACTGTTAACCATTGATTTCGACTTTGTTGTATGTGACCTTTTGGGTTCCCCTCAAGTTGGACATGAAATGAATCGTGATAATTTAATCGAACATAAATTATCCTCTGATCAGATGGTCGTTCGATTTCAATGAACAAGGTTGACATCTAGCAACATGCCAAGTCCCCCAAATGAGAAGGCAAAATATATATACACATTCTGTATGCGATTTACATATGATATAATCCCTCGCCTCACTGTATCCCTACCTATTGACCTAGGGTACGGAAAGTGTCTACCTATATGGTCAAAGGTATGATGTTGATAATGTCATGAATCGTGCTAACCCAAGAATCTCATATGATTCTTCCGCTGTGGCCACAGTCTCAAGCACTGATCACACATATCAACCCGCGAACTGGAATACTACTCTTATAAGAAAATATTATCCGAGAGAATGTCGATTCTCTGTTGTATCTTTACAAACTTCATGTGTTTCAACAAATGACCCAATCATACCCTTATAACCGGATCTTTTGAACCGGGGAAGGAGAATGTCAAAGTTATTTGATTCACACATAAGATTGTAAAGACCTCAAGTCTAAGGACTAGTCATACAATCGATACATGAAAGTTCTCACAGACACATGGGATAAACACTCCATGTGAAAACTTTCGGCGGTCAGTTCGATGGACACGAGCAACTCATGCATCCATGTGATACACCAAGCGGACGGATCTCCGCTAGTAGCCTATGAGATCGGCTACCCCACTTAAGGGCGGATCATATCATCATACTAGTCTCTCCGCTTTGTGAACGCCCAGATTATTCATAAAACTATTACTAGGAACGTTTAAAAGTAATGATTCTCATAAGGCGTGGAAGCCATCATCTTATTACTCCAAGGGCTTTATTACATTGTTTGATGATTTATATAATCTATGTAAGACACGTATAATAAAGATTGCCATTTTATTAATTAATGAAAATATTACAAATACATGTACATATAGCCCATCCATAAGTTGGGTATAGGGCATATCCCTAACATAACGGAAAAAACGAGAATTCAATATTTAAATCGAATGCCATAATGGAAAGTGGACCCCATGAATATATTTCGACTCACAACAGAGGCACGGTCTCGCCTATGTATATTCACAGGTAGATAACTCATTGTCAATCATACTCGTTGTGACTCCTGGGTTTCCGGTCCTGGTCGTTTCTCGTTGTCACTGCTAGGGCAGGTCCACAAGGAGACGTACCAAGTTTAAACTCGTCAATGATAAACTCAAGCTACTTGCGTAATCCTGACAACTAGGGCACGTTGAGGATTCCGCTTTCGCTTGAATTTATCTAGTATCTGACATACATCCGGTATAAATAAATCTCTATCGGCTACACCCTCACAGCAGAGGCACGGTCTCGGATGTAGTCACGGAAAAATATTCATAAACCGTATTGACAAGACGGACCATGTAATATGCATCAAATACATGAATTATATAAAACCTTATTATTTTGGGATTATCCGCAAAAGATTCTTTTAATTTATTTAATCAAATTAAATAAATACAAGCATGCAATGAGTAAAGAATAAATTAAACATTGAATTTAAAAGGCATAATCATATTAGGGTGGCTAGAATCAGACCCGTTCTTATACCATTTTGATGGGGTTTTATGGCGGAATACCAGTAACGCAGCGGAATAGTGGAAAATCAAAATTTTCCGATTTTAAAATTTTTCTTGGATCAATTAAATGAACTTATTTATTTAATTATCAAGTTCTGAAAAAATACACAAGAGATCAAATTTCTTGGTAATTACCGAATTGCCCCAAAACTTTGTAAATTGATTATTTTAGCCCAAAAATTATCAAATATAATTTTGAATGATTCTAAATCATTTCTAAAATATTTTTCAACACATCTAATGCATCAAAATTAGATTTAACACAAATCCCAAATTTTTGAGTAATTGCCGTGAGCACCCCAAATTTTCAAGTAATTGCATTTTGGTCCCTTTTGTTCAAAACATGCCAAGATCAAATCCAATCAACCCAAAAATTTACATGCATCATATTCATACCATAATACATCACATATATGAAAAGCCCCAAATTTGGAGTGGGTTATGAACCCTAATTTTTCAATTTCATCAAATTGTCCAATTTCACCAAATTTACAAAATCCAACACTTTAATCCATTCAATACTTCACCAATCTAGACTCACCACTTTGAAAAAACTCTAGAACAATTCTAGGTCACCAAGGAGTGGCTTACCAACTCTATAATAGCAACTTGATTTTCCAAAAATCAAAAGTAAAGCTTTGAAACCATTTCAAACTTACTTATATGCATCAATCTTTCATCAAAGTTCACAACAAAAATAAACACAAACTATAAGAAGAGAGACAACACCAAAGCAACACAAAATGATGCTAAGCATGTTAGAAACAATTTTCATGTTGAAGACTTTGAAGAAAAACTTACAAAAACATGATTTTTCCAAGCTTTCTTCTTTAGGCCTTCAAGCTTTTCTCTCATCTTCTTTTATGTTTATTTGGTATCTAATGAACTTGTTAAACCCTAAAAGATGAAACAAAACAATATATACCTTCACCAAAAAGCCCTTGGCTGAAAATTAGGTATATAAAATATCTAGATATTATTTTGTTTCATTTAAAGTTACTTTAATCAACTTGTAAATTTTATCATTACACATTTAATGAAAATTCATAATTCAACAAAAGCAACTTAAAAAATATAACAATTATATTTATAAAAGGGTGTTGGCCGAATTTCATTTTAAACAATTTAATCAAATATCAAAAGAAGTCAAAACCATTTTGACAACCTTTTCCTTTAATGTAAAGTCAAATATTTACACTTATAATCATTTCCTAACTTTATCATTTGGTGAGATATTTATATTTTAATTATATTAATCATTTAACAATTAAATAATTAAATAATTAATTAAATACAAATATCTCAAATACATATATTAATGATATATGTCAAATACCTTTATTTGACAATTTATTAATATTTATTTAATAATATCATATATTAAATACAAATACACATTAATTAGGAAATGACGGTTCGACCCGTTCGCATGTATTTTTCGTTTAACGTTTAAACGATTTATAAATAATCACCATTATTTATAAAAGTCGCCCTAGTGCTCTACGAGTATATTTCATTAGTTAGACTCTCTAGATTCAGGTATATCTGTCATAAAATCTAATTTCGTGTCCATAATTTACCCACCCGTAAATTATGACGACCACAGATAAACTAGATGAATCATACAGGTCGAGGTCATTACATACATATAATCCCTCCGTCACAGGTATCCGAATTATACCAGAGATATAGATGTAAATGTCAAATCTCTATAGGTATTATCCCGTCGACGTTTCTATTAGCAATCTATAAATAAAATTCGGAACTCACTTCCGAAGTATACTATGGCCATAGATTTAACTGATTGCTAATCACATATGGACTATCTATGCTCTGTACACAGAACTGACAGATCCTATCTTGACACACACAGGATATCCTGAGGATCGATCCACACCTAATGAATAGGCGGAAGTCTGATCTAAATAAATCGGTGACGTGACTGCCATCTACGTATGGAGGATGTCTCATATATCTACAGTGGTATCTCAAGTCGAATGACCACTATGCTACTCAACCTGAGAAGATTCTTATTGACGTTGGTGTACTATATATTAAGAATCTTCGGTGAGTCGTTAAATGTTTATCCACTATAAACACCTACACGTCTATACGAGTCTCCCTAGACTTATGGTTCATTGGGATAAACCATCGGTCCAAGTCTCGATATACGATATGTATTGGTCTCAACAGATTTGACTAACCGACCCGTGTTAGTGAATCTTGACCAGGAACAGTATTTGATAATATACATTTAGCAGTGACACTTCTCAATGTCAATTATAAACTAAATTTGTAACTGTGTACTGTATTATATATTATCGTGCCTTTGTCTAATATATACATATCACTAAATCATATTTAGTTTCAATCTAATCGTAATCAGATCGAATACGTATATATAAACAAGAGGTGTAACCATAAATAAGTAATATTATGGAAAAAAGAAATTGTTCGTATTTATGAATCAGACATAAATACGGTCCGAATTGGCGCTCTGAGCACCAACCCCAACACGTACAACGATCTAACCCCACACTTCTAGTTTCTTTGTTTTGCAGGTATACTTGGAGGACGAGTTAGAGAGGACGGATACTGATGTAGTCACTAGGGTATGAAGTCCACCAGTTCAAGTCAGAGAGAGTGAGAGTCCAGTCAGAGTCAAGTAAAAGTTATGTATTAAGTCTTTGGTTATGTGATATTCATTGTAAAAGTAAGTGTTATTGAGTACATAGTTATTAATGATGAGTTTTCATATTCTGTTATTAAGTTTGGGATACAGTCTTATACATAAGATATTTAAACAGAGAAAAGAGTATTAGTATTGTTCATGGTTAGAGAGTCAGAGGCTAAGGGGAATAGAACGGCTTATTCCATGCCGGTAGCATCGCTCAGATTATAGATGTTACACATGAAGAGTTCAGTTGGCTTCGCGACACGCGTTACCATGCGTAGCGACGCAATGTCAATTCCAGAGCCAATTTTCACATACTTTAGGTTATATCTTAAGATGTTAGACAACACCCTAAGCTTCATGCTAGAATGGCCAAATGTATTTTCACGCATATGTTTAGGAACCATAAAATATTCATGATTACTAATCGTACCTTGTCCATATGCTTTAAAGAATCTACGTAGAAGAATCCCTTCAATTCTATTTGAGCACTCGACTATTACGACGTTGATTCTATGAGTGAATGTTATTTCTATTATTCTATTTTCAAGTTATTACAGTTGTGATATATCTTATTACAGTTTATATATTATAGTTTCGATTTATGTTTCATGATTATAATTCATGTGTTTCCCAAGTCATGTAAGTATGTTTTCAGTTTACGTTTCCTTTTACATGTTTACGATCCACGTTTTCAGTTGGTATTCACACGTTACATGTTTGGAATTTATATTTTCAGTTTTTGCGTTCCCATTTTAGAAGTACTGGTTAGGAAATCCGTTCGAATGGCGTTCATCGTATACCTATTCTAAAATAGGTAATGAATTCCGTACGAGCATTATATGCATAAACTATTACACATGTCTGTTTATGATTACAGATTCTCAATTCATGATTTCTATGTTTCATTCCATGTTACACAATTTTATTGTTCTTGTATACTCTTCAGTTCATATTGTTAGTCTGCACTTTATATTTACAGTTCTCAAGTTACATTTTGCACGTGTCATGTTTACATATTTATAGTTTACATTTTCCATGCGTCATGCTTACATGTTTACAGTTTTCATTCTTCACATGTCATGTTTACAGTTTTTAGTTGATGTTTTCTATGAGTCATGCTTACAAATTATGTTTTATGTTTCAAGTATACAGTTTATGTTTTCATCTTGAGTGTCATGTACAAGTTTAAAGTCATGTTTCCCATGTATCATGTTCATGTTCACAGTTTTTAGTTCATATTTCCAATGTGTTATGTTTACAAGTTTACAGATCATGCTTTCCATTTATCAAGTTTACAGTTTTTAGTTAATGATTTCCATGATTTTCAATTTAAGTTTTCAGTAAATGGTTTATAAGAATAATAAATGAAATATTTTCAAACCACAAGTAGAGTATCGTCATCTAATGTATATCTATCCCGGGTATGCTCAACTAAACATACCTAATGGTATTTCAGTGACCCTCTTAGGCACATTCATGTTCATGTTCATATTCATGTTCCTCTACTCACGTTATGCTAGGCCCCGCTAAGTAGGTTTTACGCCCCCAAGTTACGATACTGGTGAGATTTTCATGACAAGTTATTTTTCAGCATGTGATTTTAAGTATAAGTTTTGGATTCAAGTTCAGCTCATGCTACACCTTTTAGTCACATTTGCAAGTTTATGTTTTACAATTTTCAAACACTTTATAGTCATGATCACAGTTTTCAGTTCCAGAGTACAGTTTCAAGTCGCGTTTATAATTTCAAGTCATGTTTTCAGATATCGTTTATATTTTCTCTTCACGTCATTGTTTCTATGACCACATTTACAGTTTATGTTTACCGATATAACTCATGATTATAGTTTAATTTTTCATGTACATTCAAGTTTGCAACTTATGTTTTCAATTTATGTTTCAGTGTATATTTATATTTTCAAGTTATGTTCACAGTTTACAAGTTTAAATTCATCTAGTTTTCAGTCATGCTTATGATTTCTATTTATGGACACGTTTTCACCTTATGATTTCAATTTAAGTTTCTAATTTACCATCATACGTGCAGTGTAGACACTGTATTTTTATTTTTCTAATTCATCTAGTTTTCAGTCATGCTTATGAGTCTTTTACGGGGATACCCTTTGAAAATTGGGGAATTGTAAGGATGAATGTCATGAAAGAAATGAACTCCAGGAAAATAGTCAAAAGTCGGTCGAACATCACCTATGTATGGCCTACTTTCTCTCTAACTCGAACATTCGATCAGATATACCCTTAAAGCCCTAACTCCGGCCGGACATGATACAACTGCCAGTGAACAAGCGGATTGTCAGTTACTGAAGTTAAAGGATCTGATTATGTCCAATTGAACATACAATTCAAATTTAAAAGCCGACCGGACATGTATCGAGAGCTGGAATCACAAGCTTGATTAAGTTTGGCTGGAGGTACATCCCACCCATACATCCGACCATAAATAGTCCGAGCTGTGTTTGACATTTTGATTGTCAATCACTCGTGAAAGGAAATGGGGGAATCATGCTCCCTCTTCCATCCTCAGACCCGCCAGTTCCACTATAAAATGTGCCATATCCGTTCATGAAAATGGGCTGGAGGTTCGGATATATCAAAAAGCAACATTGTTCAAACCCTAAAAATAGTGGAGAGAAAAAAAAAGAGAAGATAACACCAATTCTTAGAGTTCCTTCCCCCTGGTGTGAATCCAGCAATGACTGGTCGTGCTCACTACTTTCTGTATATTAATCGTCATTATCCCCTTATGCATGTTTAGTTGTTTGTTTTACTGTTTAATCTTGGATATGCATTGAGATATGATTAATATACATGCTATGTTGTTTATTGTCTGATCTGCAAATAATCTCTGGCCCGACATGCATAATGGGCGTTTCGTTATAAATATATCTGAAATACATGCTTATTATATATGTAATTGCGTATGAATGTTTCTGCATTCCAAGACTACGCAGTATATCCAGCCTGGCTTCGTGCAAGTTCGGCCAGATGTGAACAACTATATCTGGCCGACCTTGATACATATCCGGCCAGGCCCACGTAATATATGATTTAGCCTGTTTTATCTTATTTAATTATTGTTGTAATATTTTATTTACGCATTTAAACTTTATTTTATTTACTGCATTTTATTATGTGTGTTGTGTACTTGTTGTTATATAAAATGTTTTGCATGCTCTTGCATTATAAGTTATGGAAATACCTCATTTGAGCGTAAATATTATACTGACATTAGTACGAGACCATTTTAAACCCAAACAGATTTAAGGTTGGACCTTGCGAGGGGTGTAATTCCATCTTAAATCATTCATAGTGTTTTATACTAGGTGGCGACTCCATTATTCTCCGGATAGTCCCCCCGCGGGATTATCTTTACACTCTATAGGATACGAGCCCAATATTCCAGTGGTTGTCGACATCATAGGCATAACGGTAAACTCTGCTTCGCTCATACAGATTGCGACTCAATTAAGGATAGAGAATCGGCCTTGAAAAAATACCTTGTAGTATTTATGAATAGATTGAGGAGAACCGTGTCTTGCATACATCTTGTGTGTTATGAACATTGCTTTGCATACTCTTGCATTATAAGATATGTGGATACTTTATTTGAGTGTAAATATTATACTGACATTAATAAGAGACTATTCCAAACTCAAACATGTTTAATTTCGGACCTTGCGAGGGATTTAGTGCGTCCTTAAATCATTTCCAGTCTTTCATACTGGGTGTCGAATATATTATTCTTCAATTAGTCCCCCCCGGATTATCCGTACTCTCTATGATCTGCGATCCCAACAATGTAGTGGTCGCCGATGTCATGGGCATAACGGTAAATCCCGCTTCACTTCTACAGATGGCGATTTCACTAGGGATAGAGAATCAGCCCCGAAAAAATATCTTGTATTATTTATGGCAAGATTGAGGAGAACCATGTCTTGCATACCATGTTTAACTCCGATGGCGTTACATATCGAGAAATTACTTTCATTTAAGGCGGTGGATTAGTATGTGATGATAACCATCACTTATTGGCGCTTACCCTTGAGCTTAAAGGTGCGTTCACTTGGTTGATCGAACCCTTGAGTGGGGAGACCTAGTTGTGGACAACCCTTTATGTCATTGGGTATAAAAAAGGCACGTTCACTTGGACGATTGAACCGTTGGGTGGGAAGACCTAGTTTTGGACAACCCTTCACCGATAAGAGCCTAAGCCTTACCCTTTTAAGCCCACATGAAAGCCTGTGGGTGTCATCCTATAGAAGCTTCCTTATGCTTGTGTTTGGACCCCCAATAATTTAAAGTTATTTGAACCTTTTGCCATGAGATGTAAAATTTGTTGGGCCTTTTCAGTTGGGACAAGTTTTCATTTCATTATGATTGGGCCAAAGACTTTGAAATGTTTATGGGCCACCATGTATGAAAACCCTATTGGGCCTAAGATGTTTAGTTATAATTCAAGTGTATGAAATATGAGTCCGATACCCGTACAGACTTTCATCCAGGAAGGTACACTGTGTTTTAGCCTATGTGGATATCTCTAAATATTTCTAAGCCTATCTTCAAAATAACTGTGATTACTAAAAGTCCAATTCATCTTTTTTAGATTATAACATGATCTCCATATTAAGATTAGTCATTTTTATAAATGAGCGGCCTTTATCTTTTTACGATGGAACGAAACCGAAGTATCCAAGGTTTACCCTTTGTAGTATAATAGAGAACGAGCTTATGTACACTCTGTTGGTGCATATGCTAAGCCAAACCTATGACAAATACGGACTTACCACATGTGTGGAGGAATAAGGTTGGAAGGATAAATGCCGATGTTTAAGCACAACATGCATTTCATGCATTACATGTATACATACATCACACTAACATTTATGGTTGTAACCATCGTATCAGTTTGTTGAGTTAGTCAGGGGTCAATAAAAAAAAGTTAAGAATGGCCAATAGTAACAATTATCGCACCGAATGATGATAAGTTGAAAAAAATGACTGAATAACTACTAACTTCGACCATTGTTATGATAAAATGGATGACACCTCAGACGGTTAAGGCCAAAGCAAGTAATAAGAGGTGTAAGTATAAGAAGCTCTGTAGCCAATGAAGATATGAGAAAAACAGTGGAAGAGGCTCATGATGCGGATCATCGGAAGTAAACACCATCCAAAAATGACACTTCTCCAACCTTGAAAGACCTATGTCCAAGATTTTGGATAAACTTAAGAGACATGGTCTGTTGAAACCTTCGGAACCAAGACTGATGCAAAACCCAATACCACACTACATGGATCTAAAACAATATTGCTACTTCTACCACGAAAGAGGCCAAGATACAGACAACTGCACGTGGATGAAACATTAGATTCAAGACTTGGTTGACGGAGGCAAGATACCTGATCATGAGGGGGTACCACTCCCATGCATGATGGTTGCATTGCATTTGTCTTTTATTGTTATGTAATGACTTTTCCAAGTTCGATGATGAAATAAAATTCAGTCTTTCTCAAAGATATCTCGTCTCTTGATAAGAATGAACATGTCCGAATTTTGAAAGATATTTTAACTTTGGAATCACTAGTAGAATGTTATCCAAAATTACGCAATAAAACTTGAGCTTAGAATTGTATTACCTACTTAGAAAAATTTATGTTGGCTCAACATATATCGATGGTCAAGAAACTTGACATTCATTTGACTCTTTTCCAAAGCTAAGGATGAGATGACACTGGATTAAAGGGATGATGCAGACAAAAGAAAAAGAGAGAGAAAAAAAGAAGTACAAAAGAAAAGAGGAAAAAGAAAAGAAAGAAAATGGTGGATCCTATGAAAACTCATTCCTCTGTTGGGATTGTTTTGTAACCAGAAATATCACGACTGCTTTTGCATCAAACGATAACTCAAATATCGAGTATGCAAAGCAAATTGTGTTGGTGAAATTATTAAGTAACCGATGGTTCCTATCACAAATGTGGAGTCTTTGCATTAAAAGGCAGTTTGACGACGTAAGGAAGCTAGGGATGAAGATAATCCCTATATAAAATGAACTTTTGAGAAAAAAAAATAATGTTGATCCTTAACTAAGGTGTTAGATTACATTGAACAAAGAAAAGATGAAAATGAACTAAAGTGTCCGTACTAATCTACACTTAGTGCCAATATAAACCAATTCGAGTTGCATGTAATTCTTGGTAAAAGAATCACACACACATGGAGAAGCATTTGAAAGGTGAAACCTCTGTTGAAATTTAATTTTGAATTTAGGTAATGCTCATATTTTGAAAGAGATGGAATTTCAATGAATTTTTTTTTTGAGAACATGCGAAGAGCCATTGCATAGTAAAGGAATTTTGGGAAGCGAAATCCATGATTTGAGAACCCTATGGGCCAACTCGAATAGAAGACTGACGACACCTCCGCAGAAAGAGTGTCACAACTCCTACACTCCTATAAGCCGAATAGCGGGCATGCAACTAAAGATCATTTGCAAACACGTATACATACATATAACATTTTTTTTCAGGAAGTTGAACAAGGAAAAAGGAAAAACTCCTGAGAAATGAGGTATGCAGCAAGAGCCTCGAAAATACAAAGCATCTAAGGTCAGGGAACTGGGGGCGAGGTCTGCCAAAAGAGAACAATAGGGCAAGATCCTCTTAAGAGAGAATACTAGGGGAGAGGCTCTCTTAAGAAGAAAATACTAGGGATGAGGCCTACCTAGGGGAGAATGCTGAGGGCGATTCCCGCCATGCAACTAAGTTTTGAATTGACTTCAACAGCCTTGAGGGATGAAGCCTCGCAATGAAGAATCGAGGATGAAGTAAAACCTCGAGAATGAGGAAAAACATCAGACAACTTCAAGAATGAAGTAAAACCTCGGGAATGAGGATGAACATAAACAACTTCGAGAATGGAATATGACCTTGTGAATGAGAATAAAACAACATATGGCTCCGAAAATGGGGTGTGAACCACGAAAATGAGGACAAGACATCAAAAAACTCTTAAAATGGGCTATGGACTTCAGGAATGAGGTTGAAGCATCATAGACAACTCCGCGAATAGGGTACAAACTTCAGGAATATGGTTGAAATGTCACAAACTACATCGAGAATGGGGTACAAACTTCAAGAATGAAGTTAGAGCATCAAAGACAACTCTGAGAATTAGGTACAGACTTCAGGAATGAGGTTGAAGCATCACATAAAACTCTGAGAATATGGTGCATACTTCAAGAATGAGGTTGAAGCGTTAAAAATTACTCCAAGAAAAGGGTCCTGACATAAGAAAACAAACCATCGAAAGCCGAGAATGGAACACGAGACCTAAAATATCTCACAACCGATTGATGCATTAGGGAACCAATGGTCCCACCATTATTAGAATAGAGATCGAGGCATCTCACAACCGAAGGAGGCACCGGAGGACGATGGTCCCACCATTATCATAACAGAGATTGAGGCATCGGGGGACTGATGGTCCAACCATTATGATGATAGAGATCGAGGCATCGCATAATCGATCGAGACATCAGGGGATCGAGGGTCCCATCATTATTATAATAGAGATCCATGCATCTAAAAATTGATCGAGGCATTGAGAGACTGAAGGTCCCACCATTATCATAACAAAGATCCAGACATTTCACAACCAATCAAGGCATCTGGTGACCGAAGGTCCTACCACTATGACAACAGAGATCAAGATATCTCACAATTGTTTAAGGCATCGGGGATCGAGGGTCCAACCATCATGAGAATAGAGATCGAGACATCTCACAAGTGATCGAGGAATCAGAGGACCAATGGTCCAACCACTATCAGAATATGGATCGATGCATCTCATAACCTACCGAGGCATTATGGGATAAAGTATCCAACCACTATGATGAAAGAGATCGAGGTATCTCACAACCGACCAAGGCATCGGAGGACCGATGGTCTACCAACTATCAGAACATAGATCGAGGTATCTTACAACTGATCGAGGCATCAAAGGACTGAAGGTCCAACCACTATTAGAACATAGATCGATGCATCTCACAATCGATCGAGGTATCATGGGACTGAGGGTCCAATGACTATCAGAACAGGGATCGAGGCATCTCAAAATCGATCGAGGCATCGAGGGACCGATGGTCCAACAACTATTAGAACAAAGATTGAGGCATCTCACAACCGATCGAGGTATTTGGGGACCGATGGTCCACCAACTATCAGAAAATAGATCGAGACATCTCAAAATCAATTGAGGCATCGGAGGACCGATGGTCCAACCACTATTAGAACAGAGATCGAGACATCTCATAATTGATCGAGGTATTAGGGGACAAAAGATCCAACACAATGAAGAAAGAGATCGAGGCAACTCACAACCGATCGAGGCTTCAGAGAACCGATGGTCCAACAACTATTAGAACAGAGATCGAGGCATCTCATAGCTGATCTAGGCATCAGAGGACTGATGGTCCAATAATTATCAAAATAGAGATCGAGGTATCTCATAATCGATCGAGGTATCAGGGGATCGAGGCTCCAACCATTATGACAGCAAAGATGAAGGCATCTCACCATCAGAGGGTCCGAGGGGCCACGTAACAACAGTCAAACTACAACACAGTCAGGTAAATCATACGATGCCCGATGAACCAGGTAAGTAAAAATGCATGCATGATTTTGATAGACTTGTTAATGTCACATACTGCACAAGCCTACCAAATGGGCGACTGTAGATATTGTATTTTTAGGTAAAGCCCGATGATGAGTCTCATATAGGGACACCCTCTGAAAACTGGGAAATTATAAGGATGAATACCAAGAATGAAAAGAACTCAAGGGAGTATAGCCCAAAAGTCAGCATGACATCATCTATGTCTAGCTAGTAAATCTGGCTGGATATACCCTGAAAATCCTAAATCTAGCAGAATATTAGAAAGTTTTCAGTGAATGTAGTGATTATCAATCACTGAAATCACGGACCTGATTTATTTTCAGTCGGGGATGAAATTCAAAATACACGTTCAGAATGACATACAATTCAAAATATATGTCAAGCCATACATGGATCCAACTGTATCAAGCTATCGATAACTATGCACATCGGAATCACATAGATGACTATGTCCGACCGGACGTATATCTCAAAATATAAATCCGACCGGATATGTCTCGAGTTGTAACTGACACGGTAGATTGAGAATCACTAGAGAAGAAGATGAGATTTTGTCACCTCTTTCTATTCTCAGCCTCATCTTCTTCTATAAAAATGGAGTTCCTCTTCATAATAAAAGGGATACACAAGTTGAGATTCAGATCCATCTAAAAGCAACCTTACTAAGACCCTAAACCAGGTAAGAGAGAAGAGGGAGAAAACCACACCAATTCTTGGAGTTCCTTCCCCATAGTGCGAATTCAATAACAACCCAGACTTCAGAAAGGGTCTTCTGAGCCGCAACATATGCAAAGGTACGACCTGAGGGCACCTTCTATATTTATACACGCGTTGAAGTTTCTATTTTTAACATAGTATCTCCGCCCGGACGTATATCACGTCCAGATGGATATGCACACACATTGGCCGACTATATATATTCGACTATGCTCAATGCTTTGGTATTTTATTGCATGTTTGACTATCTTTTATATTACGCTCGTTACCATTAATCTATACATGTGTAGTTGTGTTATTTTGTTGATTTAATTGGTGATATGCATGTGTTTATTTTACTATCGAAAATAATATGCATGTCGTGTTCTGCTTACTGTGTGATCTGTGAATGAAGTTCGGCCAGACTTTTCATATGTCTGGCCGAACATGAATGATATTTAGACGTACGATCCCATGGTATATATGATAGAAACCCGGACGTAAGTTTTATAGTCGATTCCGAATGGACAGTAATATGATTCGCACTCGGGATACAACTCCACGTACCACTGAGAGATGGTCATTTTATTACTGTTATAGTCAGAATGCATGATTATTGTATCTGTTATTGCATATGAGTGTTTCTTCATTTTTGGATCACGCATCATGTCTGGCCTGACTTCATGCAAGTCCGACTGGATGTTTATTGTTGAGCCATATTTGGCCAGGCCTCTCCAAGGCCAAGCCCACCTAATGCATGCCTTAGCCTGCCTTAACATGTTTAATTATTGTTGTAATATTTTATTTCCGCATACAAACTCTATTTATTTACAGCTTTTCATGTTTGTACCTTGTATGTTATATAAATTGTTTTACATGCTCTTGCATTATAAGATATGCAAATACCTCATTTGAGCGTAAATATTATATTGGCATCAATAAGGGATCACTTGCGATGTGTGTAGTGCGGCCTTAATTCAATCTTAATGTTTCATACTGGGTGGCAACTCCATTTTTCTCCAGTTAGTCCCCTGCGAGATCATCCGTACTCTCTATGGGTTGCGAGCCCATTAGTGTAGTGGTCACCAACGTCATAGGCATAGCGGTAAATTCCGATTCGCTCCTACACATAGTTACAGTCATATTGAGTTTAATGTGACTATGATCTAGGTCAAAGTGAACTTTAAACTTTGAATTTTTAATTTACAATTAAAGTAATATTTAATTACTCCATAACATAACAAGATTTTAATTCAAGATTTTAATTCATCCATTTGATATTTTGAAATTCGGTTAGTTGAATTTGAAAAATATCTCATTAAAATTGCATAAATGCAAAATTTTCAAAAGTAGAACTAATGTTCCTAAACTTAAGAGTTTGGATTTATTAATAGTAAGCGATAAAAAATGGACTATTTAGTAAATTTATATTATTTTAAGTATTAAAAAATTAGTTTAAAAAATTTAAAAATTCATTATTCTCTCAGTCCGAGATTTTGTCATCCATAGTTTTAACTAGGGATGACAAAATCTCGGATGTTTCGCCCCTATTATAATTTGGAACGAAAAATCATTCTAAATTCTGAAAATAAATAATTTGAGATCTTAAATTTCAATCGGGATTTGAGACGATTTTTTTATCCCAAATTTCGATCGAAATTTTTAGTTCTAATAGTAACTATAATAGTAGTGATGATATTTTAGTTGATGCAAAAATTGTATGCTTTTGATAATGTGAAGATTGACTTAAAATGAGTGTTTCATTTGATGATTTCAGTATTTTAAGTTAGAAATTTTTGAAACTGAGTTGTTGGGATTATGGAAATTAAATGGTTTTATGATTTTGAACAAAATAATTTTATGATTACTAATTATTTAAATTCTGGAATCCCGTTCGAATTTTAACTATTTTTTAGATTACTTGAGCCATTGATTAAAAATATTGATAATGAAATAATAAAACTCTGATTTGTGGAGCCGATCATCATTGATATATTGAAAAGGAAGACAATAAAATAATAAGTTTTTATTTGTGGATCCATCTTCATTTAACTAAAAATAAAATGAATATGATTTATATTATTATATAATTATATGTGCCCCATAATCTTTGAATATAAATATTATATTTGACATATTTTTATGTTAACGCCGTTGGATCCATTTTATTGGATCTGACGGGTTTAATTGGGATCCCGCAAGTCATTTGACAAACAATAGTCCATTGAAATTTGTATTATTTTTTTTTTTTAATTTAGCCAATAATTTGATAAAATAAGAGATCTCTCATTACAAAGCCACTTTATATGTGTGTTTGTCAATAAAAATGATAAACATACTTCATATCTTCTCGAAAAAATTTCCTCCCCTCTCACTGTAGCTACAATGCTCGTTTGTCAATTATTACATGGTTTGAATATCCAAAAATATTATAAAAACAATAAAAAATTATTTTAAAATTATATAGTGACTTGATTAATAAAAAAAAAAATTAACAAACTAAAACTTATAATTTCTAAAACTACAAATATTAAAGTTTATATTTCTAAAATTATAGGAATTAAAATATCGTTATGACCAATAATTTAAAACCCGGACCAACCCGGTCGGTCTGACCAGTTGACTCATGGACCGGTCCGGCCTCCGGGTGACCCCAAAAACTCGCATGTCATTGACCTGGTCCAAGACCCGGTGACCTGGCTGGTTGAACCGTGACAAGGTCGAACTGGTTTTTGACTTCTAAAACAAAAATTATTACTGTATTTTGGTTTTTTAAAAAAAAAGATCTTATAATAGTTTAGAAATATTAAAATTAGTGTTAATTATTATTATTATTTTTTTGAAAATTTATTCATTTTATCATATTTGTATATAAATACACAATAAAATAATAATTTATTATCGATCTTGAGTCGACCCCAATGAATTCCAGTCCGATATCTAATTCTTATCCTCCCATCATCCCGAATCGGTAGACCAGACCGGATTTGAATACAATAGTTATAATAATAAGAGAGAGAGTTGAATGTAATTTTCCACTCTGCTAAACGTAGCTTAATACTTCTTATCATTTTCTTTTGTGAAAGTCTTTCCTCTGTCACACGGCAGCGACAAATTAACCTCGCCAACAAGTTTTTATTTTCCTGACAAAATAATCTGTCTCAAAAAAATAAGAAGTTGACGTCAGTTGACTCTGAGTCATTGTAACAACTCAATTATTATTATTATAGTTTTTTTTTTTTTTTTTTTTTTTTTTTTTTTTTTATATGTATATTACAAATCTACCTGAGTATATATATAATTTGAGATATATTTATTTACAGGTGATTTTCGTCTCAGTGGCAGTTTCGAGATAACCCACCCGAGATAATTCTCCTTCAACCTTGAATTTGTCTGGTTATGGGAGACCAAAAGCAAACGTAACAAAAGGCAAAATAAACACAAAAATCGACAAAGAGTGTTTAACGTGGTTCGGCGGAGCAAGTCCAACCTACGTCCACAAGCACAAAGTGGGGGATGGTTATTTTTATTACCAAACCGAGCTCGACCGACCTGTTTATGGACAAGTCTAAAGGAAAACCGAGTTGGTTGTTCTCTTTGTATCGTTTCTTACAAGAAATGCTCAAATGAAAATTTTCCAACCCTTACAAATGAGACCACCCTCTCCTTATATACTAATGGATATAAGACACTGTTCCCATATCTTGGTGACGCCATCACTGCAGGTTTCCGGCGATTTGACAAGCTCTCTTCCCCATCTGCCATTGCCGAAAGCAAAGCCTACCCTCTGATTTCCCGTCACATCACGCCGTAAAAGTACACTGTCACGCATTTTCATTAATGATGACAGCCTGTAAGATCTCAAATACGAAAGTAGATTTCAGAGGAAAAAGTCCAAACTATCCTGACCACGCGTCGGTTGTAGGACGTCGGCCAATAAATTTGCCGAACACCTCGACTGCTCCCGCCCTGAGCCATAATATCCGAGCTCATAAACTTGTTCCAGGAGGTAAGATAAAACCAAACCGAGCCTCCAGTCTACTGTGGTCGGCCTCGGTTCTGATGTTATCGGTCTCTGAAATCTGTGCCATGTTGTGTCCTCTGGTCGGTCATACCCGAGAAACTGGGTCCGAGCTCCACACCGGGTCGAAGAACAACATATATTCTCTGAGCATTGGTCCTCCAGACGAGGAGAATTCCCTCTCTGCCATCGCCGAACTGTTCAAATACTTAGTTGCAGAAATCCTCATCAATATTTGTCCCCTAGTTCTCGGTTCCAGCGAGAGTACGAGTTGGTACCGGGAACTACAGAATTAGAAAAGTGCTGATCAGTCAGAGGGTGGTCGGTCTTAGGGACCATGTAGAAAAATACTCCGGTATCTTCACATGTTCCGCCCTCAAGTCGATGACAGACACTCAGTGGGACGTAACCCGACCCCAAGTTTGGAGAGATTAATAGCCTCGGCAGAACGAGTCCAGCCCCGAGCAAGTGGAACAAAGCATCGGCGGAACGAATCCAGCCCCGAGCAGGTGGAACAAAGCACACTCGACGGAACGAATCCAGCCCCGAGCTGATTGAACAGAGCATCAACGGAACGAATCCAGCCCCGAGCAGGTGGAACAAAGCAGACTCGGCGGAATAAATCCAGCCCCGAGCTGATGGAACAGAGCATCGACGGAACGAATCCAGCCCTGAGTAGGTGGAACAAAGCAGACTCGACGGAACGAATCTAGCCCCGAGCTGATGGAATAGAGCATCGGTGAAACGAATCCAGCCCCGAGCAGGTGGAACAAAGCATACTAAAAGGTTGATAATGACACCTGGGATTGGCGTGCCGCGAGGGGTTTGCGATTTTCCCACATGTACCTCATCCATTGATACGTTCTAGATCCTCAAAGGTGAAAGGAGCCAGGTCGGAATAATTCCACCCGGGGGTTTGATAATTACACCCGAGATTTACGTGCCACGGCCTTGGTGCCCTTCCTAACTTCCGATCACCCCTTCGCATTGAGCACATCCCAAGTATATTGAACATGCCTTTCGCATTCAATTTAAACAACAAGTAAAGTGGACGAGCTTTTTAATTCAAAAGAGAAAATCATGTTCATATTCATGAGATCTACTGCCCTTCTTACAACTCTTTGTGGGTCATTTCAATAGAGGCTTTACAATAATTTTTCGGTTATGGTCAACTCGTCCAATGAAAAGGTCTACTGGAAGTACTTCCTCAGCATCTCGGTGTTTTAGGGTTTCTTGAGCCGAGTACCGTCCAACTGTTCTAGAAGATAAGTATCTGGTCTTACTATCTCTACCACTTTGTACGACCATTCCCACTTGGCACCCAACGAGCCTTCTTCGGGTCTTCGATTATTCAACGTAACTCTCCTTAAAACAAAATTTTCAGGAAGGAATGACCGAATCTGAACCTTCTTATTATAGAAATAGGTCATTCTCTACTGATAGACGGCCGCTTTCATAGCCGACTTCTCCCATTTTTCTTCGATCAAATCGAGATGATTCATGACGAGCTCTTCAATCTGTTCGGCCTCAAAATGTCGGACCATGTGGGTGATCATCCCGATCTCTTCCGGAATTACTGCTTCACAACCGTAAGCCAAAGAAAAAGGGGTTTCCCCCGTGGAGTCCTTGTAGGTTATCCGATGCACCCATAATACTTCCAGTAGTTCTTTGACCCACAGCCCCTTACAAGATCTGAGTCGGGCCTTCAGATTTGCCTTGATTGTTTTGTTGGTAGCCTCAACCTGTCCGTTAGATTTGGGATGAGCAGATGAAGCAAATCTCAAGGCAATTTGGAGGTCTTCACAAGGCTTCCTGAAACCCTTGCTGTCAAACTGCTTCCCATTATCGGTGATGATGGCTCGAGGAATTCCGAATCGGCAGATGATACTCTTCTTTACAAAGTTTGTTGCCTTCTTCTCTGTGATTGCAGAAAAATGGTTCGGCTTCTACCCATTTTGTGAAATAGTCAATGGCAATGATGGCGTACTTGGCTTGCCCTCGCCCAGCCGGCATTGGCCCGATGATGTCCAACCCTCACTGGGCGAATGGCCAGTGGGTGGTCAAAGTGCTCAGTTATTCCGCAGGTTGATGATGAGTGTTTGTATTCTTCTGGCACCCTCACACTTTCGAGCTACCTTCATCCCATCCTGGTGCATAGTCGACCAGTAGAACCCCTGCCTCAATGCCTTGTGTGTAATTGACTCCCACAAATCCTTGAATGAATATCCCTAAGCATATAATCTACTTCTTCCGTCATAAGACACCTCAAAAGTGGTACAGTATACCCCCTCCGGTATAAGGCTCCTTCAATCAAACAGAACTTGGAGCTTCGGTATCTCAGCTTCCTCGCCTCCTTTTTGTCTTCTGGCATTTCTCCAGTTTCCAAGTATCTTCTAATCGGATCCATCCATGAGGTCTCCCCCCATGTTTCTATCCTCATCACCTCTAGCCTCCCAATACTCTTCTCCTGCAAACAAATCAAAGGAATAGTTTTGGACTTCTCCAATTTAATGGAAGATGCCAGCCGAGCCAGTGAGTCCGCCTGATGGTTACTTTCTCGACCAATTTGCTCGAATTATACACTACCCAATTCCCCGATCAATTTCTTCACCTCGTCCATATAGGCCATCATGCTAGGCTCTCTAGCCTGAAACTCGCCCCTCATCTGCTGGATGGCTAGTTGGGAGTCGCTCTTTACAATCACATCTCTGACACCCACCGTCGTGTAGAGCCTTAATCCGGCCAGAATGGCCTCATACTCAGCTTCATTATTCGTGGCTTCGAAAGCGAACCTCAGGGCACATACCACCTCCTCTCCATCACCGTTTCGCAAGACAACCCCGACTCCACATCCTTGTGAACTGACTGAACCGTCCACCGATAACTCCCACACGGTCTTCGAGACTTCTAAAATTTATGGTCATGCGAACTCGGCCACAAAATCTGCCAAAGCCTGTCACTTTATTGCTACTCTGGGCAGATAGGATATGTCGTGTTCACTTAATTTCACCGACCACTTCACCAACCGACCCGAGACCTCCGGCTTATGTAGGATCTGCCTCAAAGGATGGTCGGTATAAACCCCGATAGGATGAGCTTGGAAGTAGGACCGCAGCTTCCGGGTAGCCGTAACCAATGACAGAGCCATCAGTTCATGGGCCGAGTATCTGGTCTCCGCATCCAACAAGGCTTTACTAATATAATACAGTGGCCTTTGAATTTTTTCGGCCTCCTGTATTAGAACTAGGACCGGCTTGGCCAACAGTGTGGGCTGAGCTAAGTATTGTTTTAACTGTAGGAAGGTCTTCTCACACTCTGTCATCCAGTTGATCTCCTTCTTTACCTTTTTGATTACCTTGAAAAAAGGAAGACACTTATCGGTCGCTCAGGAAATAAATCGATTCAATGCAGCCACTCGACCCGTTAAACTCTGCACCTCTTTGACCGTCTTGGGAGATTTCAATTCCAAAACTGCTCGGATCATCTGTGGGTTTGCTTCTATACCTCGTTCACTGACCATGTACCCCAAAAACTTTCCCGACGCTACACTGAATGCACACTTTTCTGGTTAAGCCTCATGCTATGTCTCTTGAGTAACTCAAAGGTTCCCGCAAGGTCAACCAAGTGGTCCTCCGGCTTCTTGGTCATCGTTATCATATCGTCGACTTACACTTGCATGGTCTTACCGATGAGGGGCTTGAAAATCTTGTTCACTAGCCTCTGAAATGTAGCCCCATCATTCTTCAGCCCGAAGGGCAGTACCTTATAGCAATACAACCCCCGATCTGTGATGAAAGCTGTTTTCTCCTCATCCTCGGGAAGCATTTCGACCTGATTATATCCCGAGAATGCATCCATGAAACTGAACAGTCTATGACACGCCGTCGAATCCACTAACTGGTCTACCTTCGGGAGTGGGAAGCTATCTTTTGGGCAAGCTTTGTTTAGATCAGAAAAATCCACACACATTCTCCATTTTCATTGGTTTTCTTTACCAAGACCACATTCGATACCCACTCTGGGTATTTCACTCCCTGATAAAATCAGCTTTTAGAAACCTCTCCACTTCAGCCCTTATCGCCTCGCAGCATTCCTGATTGAAGATTCTTCTCTTCTGCTTGATCGGCTTATGAACCGGATCTATTGTTAAACGGTGGTTGATGAATTTGGGGTCTATCCTTGACATGTCCTATGCCCCCAGCAAAATGTCCCCATACTGCTCCATAAACTTTAGCAAATATTGCTTCAGTTTTTTTCCTGTCGGTTCCTCTTCTTCTCTCTCATTTCTCTTCCTGCTTTCTTCTTCGATGCAAAGAGTCTCTTTTGAGACAGTAGCGAAACAGCTCCTGGCTGTTTTCTGACTTTCACACACTATCCCAATCCCTACTCAGTTGGGGAATTTAAATTTCAAATAGTAGCATGACATGGCGGCCTTTGTTTTCATCATAAAAGGTCGGCCTACGATGACTTGGTAACTTCTCATACAGTCTACCACTGTAAAATCCATAATGATTGTTCGGGTGTGCGGGAAGACTCTGACTGTCATGGATAACTGTATTCTGCCCAGGGGAATAATCACCGCTCCTCCAAACCAGTACAGAGGTGTCCCGTCATGAGCCACTGTGGCATATTTCACCCCCAAATCATCCAGGGATTCCTTCGAGATTATGTCGACCGCGCTCCCCGGATCCACTAAGATCCTATCAACCTCGGCCCCACCTATTACCGCCTTAATTATCAGTGCATCGTCATGGGGAAAACTTGTTGGATTTTCTAGGTCAAATCAAGATCAATTAAGCATGAAATCATGTGAATACAACAAAGTAAGAATGCAGAAAACACTCACTTTGATCGGTTTTGGATGTAGGAGATAACAAAAAATTCCAAGCCTTTGTGTTGTGCTCCAAGCTCCCCTTTGATGTATGTAAAGCATCCAAGCATCTCCTTGAATTCCAAACTCATGGATATGTTTCCCTATCACCTTTGTAAGACTCCTTGGATGTGCTAGCATCTAGAGAAATTGCCACAATTTTCACCTTGTCCCTTGTTAAATTCGGCCAAGCCAAACTTTTGAGAAGAAATGAGTTTGGGCGTGAGAGATGGGAGAGAAGAGAGATGAGTGAAAATAACTTATTTTGATTTCCAAAATTAAAATAAAAGATATACCAAAGTTGGTATAAAGTCAATAACCTTTCAACTTGTGTGTAAAATAAGTTACCATGATTTCATTCACTAACTTCCATCACCAAAAAGGTGAATGAATGACTAGTGATGTGACATGTGATGTAACATGTGGGCCCCACTTGATTCAATATCTGAGTGGGCCAGCAACACATCCCGGGCTCGGGTTCGCTAATTCCGAATTAACGAATTTTCCGTTGCGACGTAATTAAATCAAATTTAATTAAATAATAATGCCTAGCAAAATTACAATTCACATCGCTCGTGAATTAATTCTAAATTAATTCGTTTGCCCGAATTAAAATCTAATTTTAATTCCGCGTCGAAATCTAAATTCGTTTAATATATCGAATATATTATTTTATCGATTAATTCCAAATTAATCGTTCTCTCTCTTCAAACAGTATTTTATCCCAGATAAAATCTCTCCGTAATTAATCCTAGATTAATTTTCTCTCTTTTAATTAATCCCATTAATTATGTTTGAGTCATACATCATCTGTGAATCTTCGGGAAGCGGCCCATGAGATCCCTGGATATGTTGGCAGTAAATCCGGTCATCGGACTATCCGAACACGTACGTACCTAGTACTACATTTTTACCGATTTATGAGACATGTTTGGATTCTAGCAAAGCACCGTGCCTACCTAATTCTCCAGAAATATTCTTTTAAGGAATATGTAATCTATGTCAGGCGTAGTATACATAGTATTGCGTATTACGATCCAGTATCGGATGTCACATGCTAGACCTGTGGCTGGAATTGTCCGTACGAAGCACATATCGGATCTCTGGTAACTAGTCTCTATAATCGGATAAACATGACCTAGTCATATTATCCCGATGACTGCAGTACATAAGAGTACTAGTTCCGTATCCGACGTGATCATCATCTCCATATGACTAGTGATACTTCCATCTTGACATCACACCCAATACACTACGATTCTCAGTATACCCAGAAGAGGCGTACACAAAACCTGTTAAAGTCCCGGATGACCAAAACCAAAGTATATTGATTGTCGCAAGTATTAGCGATGCAAGTCACAGGTTAAGACCAAATACACCTACCCTGATTCGGACTTCCATAGACACATAGTCATACTACCAATGGAATTCTGAGGGGTCTATCCAGAGCGAAGCTGTTTCCGTACCATCGGTAAACACAACCTCATATTACACTTGCATGAGTATCCAATACCCAAATATATGAGAACTATGTTGTTATGCTCCCACAACGCGCACATGTGCAATACTAGTCTATTCCGCATTATCGATGTCCAATCTCGATAATACTACGACTACGGATATTTTAATAATTAAACCTTAGTGAATTAATACTGTCTCATATCTTATTAATCCGGAACTAATCATATGGACTTTTATCATTTATATATCCCTGTAATCCAATTACAAGTGATAAAAGAGCAATTTCCTTTGTCACATAGTTAATTTGTACAGCAACACCATGTTATGTACAAATAGTGATGCTATGGGTCATAATTGTCCAACAATCTCTAACTTGGCCTATAGCCAATTACTCAAGTGTCCTACACCTGAACTATGTACGGGTCGCTCAAACTTCTGCTGAGAAACTGTTTTCGTCAGCGGATTTGCATGGTTATCATCTGATGTGATTTATTCGATCATCACATCGCCACGATGTATGATCCGACGAATCAGATGAAATAATTGAAATATATACTTGGATCGTTGATGAGACCATTAATTCTTTAGCCTGTGATGTAGCCTAGCTCAACTGCTAACAGAACTACTCCTAATCTAATTAGGAATTTTACAGATCCAAAATTGCTTCTTTTGCTGCCTCAGCTGCAGCAATATTCCGCTTTTGTTTTTTATTCGGCAACAATATCTTGCTTGGAAGATTTCCAGCTCACTGTTCTGTTATTCAAACTATATAGTACCCTTATTACCACTTCTGGTCGTTTTTGTCGATTTGGAAACTTGCAGCGATGATCCCAGTCACTTCAAGTTTTCCTTCTCCATAGCTTAAGAAAGCATCCTTAGATCATCTAAGATACTTAAGGATGTTCTTAACATTAATCCAGCGACTATCATTTGGATTGGCCTGATTATGACTCCATATGCTCAAAGCATATGAGACACCAGGTCGCGTACATATCTTTCAATGTACGAGTTCTCAGAGAGTGCCAACAAATTTTAGATCTATCCCAGTAGATCCTTATTCCTAGAATAAAGGTTGTCTCTCCCAAGTACTCTACGGAGAATTTTCATGAAAGCCAATCTTTCACCGATTGTATTATGGGAATGTCATTTCCAAGAAAAAACATGTCATCATTATATAGGACAATCATTGTTAGTGCGCTCCCACTAACCTCCTTATATACACAAGAATAATTTTTGATTTGAATTAAATCATATACCATTATGATTACATCAAAACGTTTGTTCCAAGAACGCAATGATTGCTTCAATCCATAAATGGATCGATTTAACTTGCAAACATTGTTTTCATGTTTTGGTACGACAAAACTGTCAGGATATTGATAAACATCCTCCAAAAGATTTCCGTTTAAGGAAAGAGTTTTTGACGTTCAGCTGCCATATTTCATGAATGAAACATACAACATTAGCAAGCATTATCCAAATGGATTTAATCATGGCAACGGATAAAAGGTTTTCATCGTAATCGACACTATGTTGATGACGATACATTTTCTGTACAAGCCTAGCTGTGTATATTTATATGTTGCCATCCATGTGTGTCTTCCTTGAAGACTCATATAGTACCAATAGGCACAATGCCTTCCGGTACAACAACCAGTGTCCAAACTTGGTTGGTATACATGGAATCCATTTCAGACTTCATGACACTTTGCCATGAAAGGAGTCGATACCTTGTATCACTTCCTTATACGTAGCCAGTTCGTATTCCTCAATAAGATTGACATCTTCATGAGGTGAGATCAGAAACCCATACCTCCCAGATTGTTTTCTGACTTTATCCGACTTACGCGGTTCTTGTGTATTTGAATATTGTGGTACAGTTTCATCCATGATGAACTGTTTGTGTTCCATTAAGAAATTGGTGCCTGGAACAATATTACTCCGATTTTCATCGAGTTTTACTTTCCTCCCACTTACCACTGCATATAGGTATTCCTCTTAGGAAAATCGCATGGAGAGCAACAATTACATTGTTCTCTTGTGAGTTGTATAAGTACTATACTTTAGTTTCCCTAGGATAACCTACAAATTAGGCGCTTATCCGATTTGGGTTTTAGTTTGGCATCATCCAAACATATGCCTAGCATTCCCAAATATTCAGGAATGAGAAAACCCGATTTCTTTTCTATTCATATCTAATATGAAATCTGTCTAACAGATTTTTATGCAACCTTATTCAAAATAAGTATTGCACTGTTTAATGCGTATCCCTAGAAGGAAAATGGTAGCTCAGAGCGACTCATAATTAACCTTACCATGTCCAACAAAGTTCGGTTTCTCTGTTCAGACACACCGTCAAATTGAGGTGTTCCGGGAGGAGTCCACTATAAAAGAACACCATATTCTTTCAAATGGTCAAGAAACTTATTGCTTAAGTATTTTCCACCACGGTCTAACCGTGACGGTTTAATACTTTAGCCGGTCTGTCTGTCTACTTCATGTCGAAACTCTTTGAATTACTCAAAATTTTCCGATTCGTGTTTCAAAAGAAACACATAACCATAACGCGATGCCACATCCGTAAAGGTTACGAAATATTCATATCCACTTCTAGCCTAGCTAGATATGGGCCCACTTACGTCACTATGAATGAGGGCTAACAGATCGGTGGCACTTGCACTTTTACCAAGTAAAATGTGTTTTAGGAACTTTGCCTAATAAACTAGATTCGTAGACATCATTTGAATTAGAATCAAATCCGTCCTATTATCCACTCTTCGAAAGTGCGGATATACGAGTTTTGTTAATGTGTCCCAGACAACAATGCCACAAATAAGTCTCATCTGATTAATTCAGTTTGAGCTATTTGTTTGTCATGTTATATGTTTGAGATTCATTTATATTCAAAATATAAATACTATTATTCACATCTAATGTGTTTATCTCAATATCATCTTTATAAAATAAAACACTTAGTGTTCTAGAATATAAAGGTATACCCGCAACGAGTTATACTAGATATAGAGATAATGTTTCTAGTCAAACTAGGTACAATATAACAGTTTCCTAATTTAAGTACATGCCCAAAGGGTAGTTCCTAAACTTAGGTTTCTACGGTTAAAATAGCGACTCTCGTCCTGTTTTCGACTCGCAGATCGATCTCAACTGAAGTCAGTCTCCTGCTAATCAACAGATTCCGCACATCAGTATATATATTTATGTACCACATCTAGTATCAAAAATCCAATTTTGAAACTAATAGTGAACATGTTTATGACAAACATACTTGAAGCCAGAGCCTTGCCCCGCATTCACTTCCTTCATGTCTGCCTTGTCCATACGGCAATCACGCTTCTAGTGGCCCCGTTTGCCACAGTTTAGGCAGACATCTTGGGATATGTCCTTTGTCTTCCCTGGAGACTGTGATGAATTTTTCCTTTGCCATTTTCCACATCCCAAAAGCCTTCGACCAAGCCTTGGCCTTCTGAGATGTCGGAGTAAGATGCGCCTTGCGCTTCTTGCCCTTTTGCAAACTCTAGCTTTGTCTCATTGAGCATAGCCATTAACTCTCCAAGAGTTTTCTATTACAATTAGTAATTCTAAGATCTAAGGTTAGATCTATGAAGATCCTTCAATTTCAATATCATACTATAAAGATCTAATCTTTAGTTCTGATGAAGAAATTAAGGAGTCTTTGCGGCAAGCATAACAGATTGAGCACTAAAGTTATTATCACATGAATCTTCCAAAGATCATGTTCTACTATTTGCTCATCTCCGGGCTTAGGCCTGAGATGCCACTCTATCAAATAGAATAACTTCTCAGTTCCCAGGACTATCCTGAGGTTCTATTCCCAATCTGAAAATTAAAGTCGTTTAAATACATTTTCACCCAGGATTATGTTCTAAACGCTAATCTTTCAGTTATCTTGATTCCAATAGTCCAACTATCCAATCAACGATTTCGGGTACAATCAAATATAATGATTACTATAGTCTAACTATATAATCAACTACTACTTGATTGGTTAAATTAAAATATATTGATTACTATAATCCAATTATATAATCAACTATAAATGAAGTAGTTTGAATACAGTCCAACTGTTAAATTAAAACAACAATTAAATATTAGTCCAACTAATATATTTATTTAAATAATGACGAAAAATTGAAATGAGCGCATATTGACAAGTATCTAAACGAAATTACAAATTTAATACTTGCCTCCCACTATTTTTCGGCGAGCCTCTAACCCTCTGTTGAGTACTCGGGAAACCTAGTTTCCTAGTGGGCTAGGATCCCGTTAAATAACACACAACCTTGACTTTGGCCAACAAGCTGTATGATATTTAACTAGATAGATCTCTAAGATCAATTGGATCTCATCCAATTCCTAGATCCAGTAGGTGGACATCCAAGTCCGAAACATATATCCAATATATGCCAATATATCCAATATATTCCCTAACCTTTTTCCTCTGAATCAACTAAGTCTTGGCTTTGGCACAACAAGCTTAATGATTGCAGTTAAGCGAGACTCATTGACTTTGGAAAGCTTCGTAATCGATGTCGATGGATAAGAAGTGATCTTGACTTTGGCCAACAAATCACAACTTAGACAAGACATGCGATATGGAACAAAGCCTTCATGATTCAAACACATCCGCGATGGACAAAGGTCTTGACTTTGGCCAACAAACCAGTGCCAATCTTGGATCTTTAGAGAGAATCACTCAATGGAAGGAAAACACTTAATATTTGTTGAGGGTTTTTTCGCGTAATTGGCAACCAATTAATTATCTTTGATTATGTCTCATCATACATCCTTAAACATGCATTCTAAAAGCATAATAAGGCGCGGTAAATAAATTAATAATGATATGCGGATGGATATATAAAACATTTTGTTCCTAGAACAAATCTCTCTATTTCTTCTCTCTCGCTAGCACTATTCATACTTCTACCCAATTACATAACACCACTTCTAAAGAAACATCATTTACATTGAGGGGAATAGGTGAGAAGAGAAATACAAAGAGTCAAGAGGTAATAGGCTGGACACGCAGGTCAAATTTAATAAATTATAAATTTATTACAACAATTTCCAAAATTGCCCTCACCCATCTAATATCCATCTGATATACATTATTCATACATCACATCCATGTATTCACATAAAGCATGTTATCAATCAATCTAATCCAATTAATTAATCTTTAATTAATGACCATTCAATGTTCAAACAACGATTTGATTTGCGCGAGTCCAACTCGTTTTAAGAATAAGTACTCAAAGTGCGTATTCTTGAATTATATCGAACTGCAATATTAAATGCAATTTAATTTGTATTCAATACTAATTCTTTATTTAATTCCAAATTAAATAATTACACTTTTTAATGTGCCTTTACGACATAGATTATAAATCTAATCTTAATGGGTCTCAAAGCCCAATTAACATCCAATGTCAATTTAATTAAAGTCCAATGAGCTTTCAATTAATTTATAAGGCATGGACTTTGGCAACCAAAGCCCAATAAGGAATCACCCTTTGCCAAAAATCAATTTAGGCCCAATTAAATTATAAAATGCCCAATTATCATATTTGGACTTTATGGAAATGGTTTTAGGCCCAATTGGATCCAACCAATTATCTTAAACCAAACTTGGCCCAACCAAGCCCATTAAGCCCAAATACAATATTATTAGCCCAATTGATTTAATCACAATATTCCAAATATCACAATTTGATCAATTAAAGTGTATAGCCATAATTAATTAGTTAATTTAATATTTCCAAAACACCAATTACACTAATTAATTATGCTTTAACTAATCAATTTATGTCCAACACAAATTGAAACAAAATCAACTCATTCATACTTCCATAAGCTCACGTCAATTAGGGACTTTTTATATCAATTTTGATTTCAATCCAATTAAATAACAAACTAATATATCCCATGCATTTTAAACACATCCAATTGTCTAAAATTCAAAAATCACCATGACTTTAAATAGTTCAAACTCTCGGCCAAGCCTCCAAATTTGGGGAAAATTAATCCAATTAATTTTTCTTCAAATTGATCATGCACAACTCAAAGTCAACATATTATAAGCATGCTCAAACAAACAATTTGAACAAACACATGCTCAAATCAAAAATACCCAAATCAAGATTAAGAACCCTAAATTCAATTTCATGTTCAATTATGGCTCTGATACCATTATTGGGTTTTCTAGGTCAAACCAAGATCAATTAAGCAAGAAATCATGTGAATACAACAAAGTAAGAATGCGGAAAATACTCACTTTGATCGGTTTTGGATGTAGGAGATAACAAAAAATTCCAAGCCTTTGTGTTGTGCTCCAAGCTCCCATTTGATGTATGTAAAGCATCCAAGCATCTCCTTGAATTCCAAACTCATGGATATGTTTCCTATCACCTTTGTAAGACTCATTGGATGTGCTAGCATCTAGAGAAATTGCCACAATTTTCATCTTGTCCCTTGTTAAATTCGGCCAAGCTAAACTTTTGAGAAAAAAATGAGTTTGGGTGTGAGAGATGGGAGAGAAGAGAGATGAGTGAAAAAAACTTATTTTGATTTCCAAAATTAAAATAAAAGATATACCAAAGTTGGTATAAAGTCAATCACCTTTCAATTTGTGTGTAAAACAAGTTACCA